>CM053590.1:201974541-201986317 GCA_028646515.1 Pseudochirops corinnae | reverse complement strand
GGGGGGGGCTACCAGGAGGTATAGTTTTTGCCTTGAAACATCACTAAGTCAGCTAGTGGTCAATTCTGACTGAGAGGTGCCCAGTCTGTTACCCATCAATGTCCTGTTTTACAAGATGGATGTTGGGAAGCTAGACTAATTGGGGATCCAGGATGTGCCTAATTGGTAAGGAGTTGTCTTACTGATAATGCATTGAAAGATTCATAGATGCACCTGGCCACTAGAATGAGGGGGGTATACAATTCTCTAAGCTAAAGTGATTGCTTAAATGGTTTAGTGAAGGATTCGTAAGTATATCTTGTTATTGTACCAAGCAGGGCTGAACAGTTCATGAGTTGTAGCTAGGCAGAGTGCTGGCTCAGGGGAGAGGCAGAGTTAATGGTTTATGGCTGGGGGAAGTGTGATTTTTACAACTTGGTTTACCAAAGTGATATTACAAACATAGGTACCCAAACACAAGTGTGATTCTACAAACTGAAGTTACAACCGAATGTTACAAATAGAGGCACCTCAGCACCCCATCGGGAAGAAATGAAGAGTTGACTGGGCTACTGATTCCTCTTTAAGAACGTTCTGGGAGGATTGATTTGCTCTTGCCTTCTGCCCTCCAATCAGAGGAATCAGTGTCAGAGCTGATTTGTCTTGGTGATGATGAGTTTCTTGGTAACGAGCTTTTCTTGGGGGGCATGAGGATGATTAAATTGAATCCCAACAACGCAACTGGAGGGTCTTATATCCTAACTCTGCTTAATTGGGATAGGAGGTACAGAACCTCCCTCCTTTTTTGTCATATATTTATTTGTCTATTTGTATTTTTCCAGGAGAATGTAAGTTCCTTGTGACCAAGATGCCATTTTTCCCTTGTGTGACCTAAACTGACCACAATGTTTTGCACATAATATTCATTAAAGAAATTGTTTAATTGAATTCCATCCATGTCTATGTAATCCAACCGAGTATTGCACAGTTTCATCTTAAATCTCTCATCCCTGGACATCCTACAGGCTATCCCTTATACCACAAATACTTTTATAGTTGTTTCTACTTATTGAAATACTCCTTTTCCTCAAGGCCCTGGTTAATAGCTACCTCATTCATGCGGCCTATATTCATCTCCATGAAAGTGTTCTCACTCTCTTCCAATTATCTTGTAGAACTTTACAAAGATTATTCTTCTGCCTTTATCATATTCTACCTTGTATTTTTCTTATGTGTTTATTTATCACATAGATGATATAATTCCTTGAGAGCAGGACCAGGACATTTTTCATTATTTTCTTCCCAGTACCTAGCACTGGGCCTTGCACACAGCAGGTACACAATAAATGTTCATTTAATTGAATTGAACATACATTATATACAAGAAAAGGAAATCCTTGTTGACTTTATCTTTGAGAGTCTGGAATCTCAATTACTAGGTGGATGATTGGATGTCTGAAGCTTTTCTTCATGACTAAGAGATTAATCTATTTTTTCTTTGGGAGAAATCCTGAATCAATAATAGGTTGTTTTGGTACAAGATTTTATTTTATTTTATTTTTTGCTCCTGCTCTGTTACTCAGGAACTTGTTTCTCTACATTAAATCTGAGCTTGAAAAGATAAACACACATGCTCAACTGTGAAAGGAAGAAGCTATAAAATCAATTCCCAATAGAACCATATTCTGACACCCCACTTCCTTGAACAGGCCTGTGGAATATCTTATGGGAAAATAAACTAAAGCACAAAAACTAAGTAAATAAATTTTATTAATCTAACCATTTTTTCTTTCTCTTCACTTTGCAAATTTATTTTCTTGTCTTCATCTCTTCCTCATTTTAAATAAGATAGAGATAGATAGATAGATAGATAGATAGATAGATAGATAGATAGATAGATGGATGGAAGGATGGATGGATGGATGGATAACATTATTACTAGAACAAACAAATTTTCATACTGTGTAATGAATATACAAGTGTCCCATTAAATTTCCTGAGTAGACCTGACTCTGCTTCAGGCTGATCTATCGATGAATCTCAAAGTATCCTGTTCAGTTTTGTTAGTTACAAATTTACAGTAGATTTAGGTTGTTGAATAGTAGTTGACAACATAATTGACAGTGTTCAGTAGTTTATTAGCAATTTAAAGCTGCAGACACCTTTCCTGGATCACAAAACTATAAAAGGCAATATCCAGCCCCATGGAGCCTAAGTTCTTTTGAATCAGGCAAGTTCACATTTAGGGGAATCATAAAGCTATTTTTTTTTCCCTAGTCTATGACGGACATAGAACAACGACAGTGACAGAAGAGAAGGAGACTTAATCTCTCCTAAAGGTCACTGAACATTATTCTTTCCTATTAAAAAAAAATCCTCTTTTTTACACCATGGAATCCTAGTTAATTATGAGTGGGTAGGAATGCTAAAGGTTATCTGTGCCAACTTCTCCAATGTAGTAGTCACTGCTAAAGCATCTCTGCTAGTAACCCAATTTATCTTTGCACACTTCTAGTGAAGAGGACAAATTCCATTCCAAAGATGGAGAGACATAAGGGGATAGACACAGAGACAGGTAGAGAGAGACAGAGAGAGAAAGAGAAAGGGAAAGAGAGAGAAATTGTTTAAAGTGGCAGCTTTAATGAAGCAGCCGTGTCCAGATGCCATTGGAAAGTGCCTGCTCTTACCTACCTGTTAGGTAAATGCACGGTATCTTCTGTTGGAAGTAGGTCTCTGATACCTTCCACGTGGGTTTCTCCATCTTAGGTGATGTGGGCATGTCCTAGAGACCTGTTACACAAGACTTTTCCCTTTGAATGCAGAGACACGAAACACTTATAAAGGAAACATGAATAAAAATCACATAGCATGAGAGTTGTCATTATTTTTGCCTGAAGACACCTCGGTACTGCTTACATAGTAGTAGTTGTTGCTAATCTTGTTCAATATTTAGATACTTTGACATACACACACACACACACACACACACACACACACACACACACACACACACACACATCCCACAGGGCCCATCCGCATGTCGATGTGCCCCATTCCACTCAACACTACCAATCACTAGGAACTTTGACTTCCAAGAAATCATTGGATTAAATTGGGGTCCAGTTAGAGACATGGATTAACAATGAGGAAATATCAAAAAAGTTAAATCAATGGATAGTGCTTACTAAATTCTACATTTTCAGGGCTTCTCTACTCATCTTTCTGTCATTAGTTATTGCCCCTGTGAATTAGAAAGTGTAATGATAGTCATGTTTCCTCCATAGCTCAATAAGCCACCAACTCTATGCTAGGCCAATGGTCTCCAAAGTAGGATTCCCAAACTCCTAGAGGCATAGGAAATAAAGAATAAAGGTGAGGGATCAACAAATTTCAAGATAGCTTGCATGCTAGGCTGCCACAACAGCCAATAGGAAACCACATATAATACAAAACCATACTACACCTTTCATTCTCTAACATTAAACTCCTCTCCTACTCTTAGCCCTTCCAACTACTGGAACCACTGCAAAAATTCTCAGTCTTTCTCCATCTTCCCATTCTTTATCTGGGATGGGCTGCTTGGCAGCTTTTGTAATAACAAAGACTCAGATAGTTGTAGAAGTTATGCAGATACTTTGGGGGAAATTGCTACCCCCAAACATTCTAAGCACACTTTGCTTCCCACATGACCTTTCCGTAGTACTATAAAGGGAGCTGTCACTGTTTCTGTGTTCTGGCATTGGTAAAAATGTCACTGCTGGCCCCTCTCATTTTTGGTAAGAGAGAGTGATTTTTCTGCATTGAAATTCACATGCTGGGCTTCAATATCTATAAACTTGGCTGAATCCCTGAATTCATGAAATAAGCCAGAGGAAAAGGTGTTTTTAAAGATATAAGAAGAGACACAGAGTAATACTGAAAAATATTTACAGAGTTCTATTCTCATATAATGGAAGAAAATAAAACATATATCATCAAAATGCATTTATTTGGAAATGCTATTAAAAAAAAAACCATGAAAAGTTTTTGGCCCTCCAAAAAATATTACATTTCCCAACTTTTTCACTGAGCCAAAATATCATAAATAAAGCATGCATCAAGTACCCTAAGAAAAATAATACGCAGGTAATTAGAGACATATGTTGGCAGTCTCCACTTGGCACTAGACAAAATGACAATGGCAAAGTCCAACTATATTACTTTGAACTCCTAAAATTCCATATATAATGGATATTTTTTTTTCAAAATTACAGAAGTGTCTATTAAATGTATGGTATTTTTATCAATATCTTTTTTTGTCAATATCCAGAACTAATGTGTTTCTGAAACATCCAGGAAAGGGTAAATAAAGTTAGATACCATCTACAATTTATACGGTGCTTGGAAATTTTCTGAAAGGTCCACATATAAATGAAAAGGAAAGTAGAGAAAAAGAAGCATATTTGCCCTTTAGCTAATAAACATTGGTAGGCTATTCAGAGAAACTACTTTTTTAGCCTGACTGCTGATGTAACCTTGACACAGACACTACTCACAGAATGGGGTAAGGCTCAGATGGTATTATCACGGATGCATCTATTGCTGACCTTAGGGCACAGAATCATTTCTGTGCAACTTTTTTTCTTTATCCTTTGTCTTAGATCTCAAATCAGTTCATACACATCCTGATGCACAAGTCAAGCATCATATATAACACAAGGAAATTCACCGAGTTTCTTAAATTCCCCACCAGCACGTTTCTTTACTGGAAAGATCTGACCAGGCTGTCTTGCTTTTCCAGCCTATGAAAACACTGCCCTGCCACAACAGTGTAATAAGCCAACTTAAATAACATTCCAGATTTCTGGATTTTTTTCATGTGTTTTTTTTTATAGACAATCTTAAGGTTAAGAGATAGTAACAGACAAAGAAAGACAGGCTGACAAAGAGGAGACAAAGAGAAACAGAAACAGAAAGATAGAGACAAAAAGACAGAGAAAAAGAGATAGAAAGACAAAAAGAGACAATGACAGAGAGACAGAGACAAAGAGAAGCAAAAAAGACAGACATAGAGACCCTCCTTGAGGTTATTGACAATAATTGGTGCTTTCATGCCCTACACATCACACGTCCTGCTTTACAATTATTATGAAACTTAGGTGACCAGATGAAATATATGGTTTGCTTGTTACCAGATATATTCATACAAAAATATAAGTAAAACATTTAAACAGGAATAGAAAAATAAGTTAAGATGCTACACATTTTTGGATTGCATAAATAAAGAAGAATGAAATAAATGGAAAACTTAATGCTTAGTTGATATCAGAGGCAATTCACTTCTGCTTGCACTTTTTGCATTTTATACAATGAATGTTTATTCATTGGGAAATCATGGGAAATCATGTCTCCTGATGAAAAATTGTTAGGTTTATTGGCTGTCATTACCAATTATTTGATTACTCTATGATGTATTTTTTTATTAATATTATACAAAATAAGACATTCACCTACTTGACTAGCTTCATTGATCAATTAGTTGAATTATTGATTCTTTATACATAACTATTATTTACAAGGCTTTTCTGCTCCCAACATACAAAAAAGAGATTTTCTTTTCATTGAAATGATCGTGCTTTCTAACGCACTCAAACTGTAGGCACTTTTTAAGTTGCAGTATATCAATGTATTGAGTTTGGGAATGACCCTGAAAATCTTTTGTTTCACATAAAGTTTTTCTGCTTAACTCCTTGGCAAAGTGATTTAAAATGTTAAAGTTAAAGACATTAAACATTTTTCTTGTACAAAAAGACAAGATTTCCACATGTGCTGGCTTTTTCTAGGAAGGAAAATGTCTATAAGCCTATTTTCCTAACATATTCAAACACATGCACATATGTAGTCATAGACCCACTCCCACAAAATCTGTGCCTTTACAATAAAGGTTAACTTTGCAAAAATATTGTAGATACCTTTGGATTTTATATCATTTTATTTCCCAATATGTCCCTTTCTTCTCCTCACTCAAAATGGTGTATCTTATTAAAAAAAGCATTTAAAAGCTAAGGGGAGAGGAAAGCAATTCAGTAAAATTAACATAGACAGAAATCAAGAAATCATAGACAGAAAAACTTCATAGTTTTCCATATCCGTTTTATCTACCACCCCCTCTACAAAGAAGGTCATAAAGAGCATTTGTATCTATCTATATATCTATCTGCCTATTTATACCTATCTCTCTACCTCTCTACCTCTCTATCTATCTATCTATCCATCCATCCATCTATCTATCCATTTGTCTATCTATCTATCTATCTATCTATCTATCTATATCTATCCATCTATCTATCTATCTATCTATCTATCTATCTATCTATCCATTCATCTATCTATCTATCTATCTATCTCTCTCTATCCATCCATCCATCCATCCATCTATCCATCCATCTATCCATCTATCCATCCATCTATCTATCCATCTATCTATCCATCCATCCACCCATCCATCTATCCATCCATCTATCTATCCATCTATCTATCCATCCATCTATCTATCTATCTATCTATCTATCTATCTATCTATCTATCTCCTCAAGGAAAAGTAATTATGGCATTCAGTTTTGATTTGTGGCTATTGTGGCTCTTTCCATTTGCATTCATGTTTTCAGTAAGCACATTGATTTCCTGTTTCTGTTTATTTTATTTTGTAACAGTTTTTGTAACACTTCTCCTTATTCCCTTCACACTTCATATTCATAATTCCTTAAGGTCTAGTAACATGCCATGACATTCATGTGCTATGTCTTAGCTGTCTTCCATATAGATGGGCATATACTCTGTCTCCAAATCTTGGCTAAAACAGAAAACACTACTATAATAATTGTGATGTATGTTGACCTTCCTGTCTTTGATCTCCTCAGAATATGGACCTACCAGTTAATCACTGTATCCAAAAATACAGACACTTTAGTCACTTTTTATTATAATGCCAGTTGTAAAGCAGTTTTTGCACTAATTCACAGCTTCGCACCAACATAAATTTTGTCCCTATCTTTCTACATGTCTTCCAACTTTGCCTATTAACATATTCTTTTAAATCTTTATCAATTTTATGGATGAGTAGTGAAATGTTTGAAATTCTCTTGTTAATAATTTAGAGAAAGTTTTCATTTTTTTATGATTTGCATTTCTTTCTTTGAGAATTATTTGTTCATATATTTAGTCTATTTACCCATTATATTTTGGTTTTCTGGTTTGGGTGTTATTTCCCCAATTGATGAGTGGCTACTGAAGCTACTCATCTGAGTCTATTCTGCCTTGGGGCTCTTATAGGATTCTTTACATTTGCTAAGTGCCTCAATATTCCCCTTTGTCATTATTTCTCTCTAGACTGCTAAATCTACTAAATCCTAGCTCTTCTTACTGAAGTCCCAATGTAGCACTCAAATTCAGACATTGAAAGTACCTTCTGCCTCTGCTGCCTCTCTTTGTTTGGATGGCTCCCCGAGAGTCCTCATTTAAGGAAGGCAGCCTGGCCAGACATACTTCCTCTCCAGGCTGCACTGACAACTTCCTCTACCATGACTCTGGGTCAGGTATCTTTGTCCTGTCCCTCCCTCATTCCTTTTTCAGTTTTCTTTTATGTGTTGTTGAGTCATTTCAGTCCCATCAGATTTTTTGTGACCCCATTTGGGGTTTTCTTGGCCAAGGTCCTGAAGTGATTTGTCATTTCCTACTCCAGCTCATTTGATGGATGAGAAAACTGGGACAATTGCAGTTAAGCAATTTGCCCAGGGTCCCACAGCTAGTAGGTATGTATGACAGAATTTGAACTCAGGAAAATGAATCTTCCTGACTCTAGGCCTGTACTCTATCCACTGTGCTATCCTTCCCCACTAAAAAATCAAATCCCAATCACCAAAGTTTTTCTTTCTACTGTGTTTGTATTCTCAGGACTTTGCACAGTTTCTGGTACAGAGTAAATATTAATTAAAGGCTGATTCACTGACTGATTTGAAAAGGGGTTACTGCTCCATCTCTGCAAGTTTCAAATTGACCTTATTGGAATTTCCTGCCTATTTGGGAGCTCCAGTGGTGCACAGCATCATTCTCTTCTTTTTTATCTTTCCTGTCATATTCCAAGGTGGTTGTGTGGGACATGATAGAAAGAATACTAGTTTTAGAGTCAGAAAACTTCCTACTTTTATGACCTTAGACAAGTCACTTCATTTTCTGGGCTCCATTTCCTCATTTAGGATTTGAGAAGGCTATTTTAGATGATCTAGAGGTTCAACGCTAAGCCCTGAGATCCTCTCACCATTCACTTGACTTTCTAAATCTTTAGAAGCATTTTCTACTTGACTTTCTTCCTGTATTACTATTTTCCTCCCATTTCAGAACACTCCACCCTCTTTAATAAACCACTCAAAAAAATATTCCCTAATACTATTCTTTCTTTGCGGAAAAGCCACCAGCAAACATGAATTGCATGTAATTAGTGACCACTTCAGACAGCAAAACATCCATTGAACCCATTGGATAATGAGAGTTCCATTTAACATTAGAAAGCACAGGATTTTAAGAATATTTTCAAGATCAAACTGTATCAATTTCCAGTACATTTTTGTTTTTACCCAGAAGGCAAAGACTATAGAAGTAAGATGGATAACACGTTTTATTTCAAAGTAAAATAATCTTTCCCCAACAATTGATGTGTCCAGTCTTTGTAATGTTGTTCAGAGTTGCACCCTAGATACTGGGATTGATTCCATACTTTTTGGCTTTTTCTCTTCAACATAACTGTGCAGAAACTGAAGGATTTTACTACCTAGTTGTTCTTCTGGCAGTTATAACCAATTTAGCCCTACCTGTGTTACCTGGTCTGTTCATGTAAAACAAAGTTGAAACTTTTGCAAATGAAGGTGGAGCCCCGACTCAAGTTAAACACTAAGGGGCTAATAATTGTTAAACCAATTAGGTGTGTACAATTCTTGGTGACCCTATCTGGAGTTTTCTTGGCAAAGATATTGTAGTAATTTGCTATTTCCTCCTCCAGCTTCTTTTACAGATGAGGAAAGTGAGACAAACAGGGTTTTAAGTGACTGACCCAGCATCCCACAGCTAGTAAGCATCAGAAGTTGAATTTGAACTCAAGTCTTCCAGAGTCCAGGGCTGGTATTCTATTCATTTCATCACGTAAGTGTCCAGGGGAATATACAGGCACTAGTATGCCCCCTTAGAGAAGAATACTGTTAGAGGACTTAGGAAGAATAGATTCAGATGAGTTATTAGTGACTTCTACAAATATAGAGGTAACTATACTTATGTTCATATATCCATCCATCCATCCATCCATTGATTTATCCATTCATCCATATAAATTTACACACACACACACACACATATATATACATATCTATATATATGTATATATACAATATATATGTACACATATATACATATGTTACATGTGACTAATTAGGAGACATGCCTCTTGGAGCACCTATCCCAGATCTAAATGTAGATTACAGTTTGTCAACTTGATATATGGATTGTTAGTAAGAAACAAGGTATCAACATTCACCTAGTAAGCACACATCCACATATAAAAAGTGAAAATTTTTGCACTCATATAATTTAAAATTAGCAGGTGACCTTATTCATTTCCCTCTATTCCTGTTCCCATGGCTCCTGTCTATGATCTAGGATGCATGTTCCACAGCACTTTCTCAAACTTTCCAAGAGAATAGATGAAATGAAAACCCTCTCTCTAGTTCATTATCTGCTCTGTCCTATTACTATTTATTAATGGGTTTCTACCTTCTACTTCATTGTCATTGTTCTTCTCTACTTCATAGGATCAACGGATTTATAGCTACAAATCTTCTGGTCCAACTCCCTCATTTTAAAGATTTCTATAATCACTATGCAAGTAGTCCTAAACTTCTTAGGAAATCTGATTTGAGGACTTTCTAACAAAGTCATTTTTAGAAGACCCATGTAGTTAATACAAAACTTAATGAAGTCATCAACAATACCTCTTGTGTTTTTATTTATTGGCTTTTATGTCACAAAGCTACCCAGTGAAGAAATTCTTTGACATTCAGGACAGGGCAAATCAATGACCAAACTATCAAATCTTAAATTGCACACTGGGGTAAGAAATGTACCAAATCCTTTTGTTTGCCTGATTTGCCATTTCATTTCAAAAAGCTCACTCAGTATATGCTTATAGTCAATCCTGACATGATTTTTTTTTTCTTAACACTATCTCTAACTCACTGTGGGTAAAGATCTGACATTTTACTGGGGGCTTCTATCTCGCATCTTCTGTCATTTTGTCAGTAGTCTCTCATTTGAAGTAAAAGGATAAAAAAGACAAATTTGCATTTTGACATCTTCTGACTTCTTGCTAGAGATGATGAATCCCTGTTCCATGGAAAGTTCAAAATAATTGAGCAATGCAAAGGTAAATTGGAGAACAGTGTTCACGGTAACTTCAGTCTTCACAGTCTGTCAAAGCATAGTGTCAGGTTATAAAACAATGCTTTATCAAAAAAGGCTCCTCGTCTTTGTGTCTGTTTGATACACATGGAAGCACAGGGTGCTTTCCCTATGCTGAAGAAAAGCTTTTTATTGTTTCTTTGCTGTTGTTGTTGCTTTAAAATTTCATTTTGTTGAAAATCAACATGAAGGAACAGGATATGGGTATGCTTTAACTTCAAAAGCAGAAATCCACTTTTGAAAATTTGTATTAGTGAAGCACAGGAAGTATCACTGCCTAAAAAATACAATTATCTATGTTTAGATTATACTTTAAAATCAAAACATGATTGGACAAAGAGCTGGGTAACTCTAGTACTGCATTGCAATATGCAAAATGGCATGTTATCTGTCTTTTAAGAATCTTTACTTATAATTGTATTAATTATTTGTACCATATCTATATGTCCATTGTCAGAGCTCTCCATCTTGACATGTGGACCTGGTGCAATATTGGAGAATATTTCTCAATAAATATTCTCTTATCTGTAGCTTCTTCTTCTACTCAAGGTAATCCTAAGAACTTTGTTATCTGGCTTGACTTGTCCTCCATGAAAAGACCATTTTTGAACTTTAAACAACCAGTTTTAAAATATTCAACATAGAAAAGGTTTTATTTACACAATTAAAATACTGAAAGGAAATGTATCTGAGTCAGTAAACAGTTATGGGAAACTTATCCTCTCATTTCCCATGGTACCAATCAGTGAAGTCCTTTTATATTAAAGCCTTATACACTATGGTACCCTTCCCCTTTCCAGGTATAGAAAGAAAAGTTATGAAAAATATTTTCCCCCAATGTCATTCCTTCCAATTATATTTTCTCACTAATTTATTCTTTAAAGTAACAAAATCTTGCTCATAGTGGACAAGTAACTGTTTCCCTGAAGCTGGCCTAAGCAAAAAAACTAAGCAAAGCAAAACAAAAAATAAACTATTCAGCATTGATAATACAGTTCCTGTCCAGAGGATCCATATCCTATCTTTCAATTATTAGATTTATTTCCATTCTTCTGAGGATATTCCAATATTTCATTGCCTCTTCTCTCTTCGAGTTGGTTCAAAGTTGCCAACACCAATTGAAAAGGAAAGATAAATCCAATACCAAATTAAAGTTATTTACAAATCATGTTCCTTTTTCTCAGGGAAAGAGAAACTGCAAAGTCCTGATATTCTAAGTGTAGCAGGGGTTGATCAGAGGACCCTTGATCAGTTGCATATTGTTATGGGAATCTAAAGATCTTCCCTGCCCCTAGGCCCTTTGTTAAAGTGGCTA
>CM053590.1:201951849-201968527 GCA_028646515.1 Pseudochirops corinnae | reverse complement strand
TCAAGCACTTTCTCAAAAGGGGCAGGAGAGCCCAAAAGGCCATCTACCCTTAAGCTATAACAAGGTTAAGATATCATCATCATAGCATTGAAAAACCAAGGAAAGGCCCTTCCTTCATCTTGACACAAGGCAAGTTCTCAGGAATCTCTGTTGCGGGGGGGGGGGGACAAAGCTTAACAAAGCTGCAATATACATTGCCATTTCCTCATTAATTCACTCTCTGCCTGCAGAACAGGCCCAGAACCCCTGAAAACATCACCAAGACTCTCTTCTAGGATTTCTGTAAACATTCAACAAGAAAATCCTCCTTCAGGGCTTCTGCACCAACAGTAAGATTCCAGGACCTCTACAACAGCAGTTTTGTCCTTCTCCAGCAGATGAATCTGGCATAACAACATCAAAACATAAAGTCAAAATACTGGCATCACAGCCATGCCTCCTCATTTCTCTTTAGCTCTGGGTGGCAGCTCTCAAAAGTCCTAGGCAACTCCAACTGGCCCTCAGCAGTCTTTCTCTCAGCAACTCTGGCCCCTGGCAATTCTCCTCTCTGCCTCCATGATACTGCTCCCCAAAAGTCATTCTGGCCTGCACTGCTTGGGCCTTCCCTCTGCTTGGGCCTTCCCTCTGCTTGGGCTTCTCTCAAAATGCACTGCCCAAGCTCCTCCCATTTCATCCCTCTCTCTTTACATCAATAAGTCCATCCCACAAGTTGGATACACAAGCTGTGGGTTTTAATACTCACCCTGAAAACTAAGCCAATACAGGCGGATCTTTAAATTCTTACCATTATAATAACTTAATATCTATTAATTTTAGTGGACTCTATAAAGTTTTTTTTTTTTCCAAAGCAAACTATCATATCATTTGCAAAACAGTTTTTCATCTTTTTTGCTTATGGGTATTTTCTCAATGTTTTTTTTTTTTTAATTTTCCTTTTCTTATTCAAATAGCTAGTAGTTTTGAATTATTTTAAATAATAATCCTGATGAAGTATATCTTAAGTTTGTCCCCAATCTTACTGAAAAATCTATATAATTTCTAGAATTTAATATAAAGTAATATAAAAACTTTCTTTTAAAATGGTTATTGATAAAGCCATAGTATTTTTTTTTCTGGTGATTAATATGGACCATTGTGTTTGTTATTATTCTAATACTGAACAGTCCCTGCGTTCTGGTTTAAATCACATTAGTTCATTTCGTATACTCTTTGTATTTTATTCAATATATTTAAATAATTATTTATTAGAGACATTGTTCTATGGTTTTCTTTCTCTGACTTATCTTAGTTGGTTTATGTATCAAAACTCTATCTCCAATAAGTATTCTGTGGTATTTCACTTTTTCCTTCTTTTATGCAAAATTGTCCTTAATTGTTCTTTGATTTGGGGATAGAATTCATTTGTAAATCCACCTTTTCCTGCTCTACTCTCTTCACTTGGGAATGAACAAAACAAAACAAAAAATGAGAGCAAATAGTATGCTTTGTTCTGCATTCAGACTCCATATTTCTTTCTCTGAATCTGGATGGAATTTTCCATCCAGTCTTTTGGAGTCGTTTTAGGTCTTTGCATTGCTGAGAAGCGTTAAGCCTATCAAATTCAGTCATCACACAATGGCTGTTTCCTTGTACAATGTTCTCTTGGTTATGCTCATTTCACTCAGCATCAGTTCATAGAAGTCTCTCTGTGTTTTTCTTAAATCTACCTTCTCATCATTTCTTATAGCACAACGATATTCTATTATAGTCATATCTCTCAACTTGTTCAGCCATTCTCAGATTGATGGGCATCCCTTCAACTTCCATGGAAAAGAGCTGCTATGAATATTTTTGTACATTTTAGTCCATTTCCTTTTTTATGATCTCTTTGGGAAACTGCCTTGGAAGTGGTATTGCTGGGTCAAAGGGTATGCACATTTTTCTTTTAGCACTTTGGGAATACTTTCAAATTGCTCTCTAGAATGGTTGGATAAGTTCACAACTCTGCTAACAGTGCATTACTGTTTTGATTTTCCCACATCTTATCCAGCATTTATAATTTTCCTATTTTGTCATGATAGCCAATATGACAGGTGCTATGTGGTACCTCAGAATTGTTTTGATGTATGACTTAACAGCGTTTTTTCATATGTCTATAGATAGTTTTAATTTCTTCCTCTGAAAACTACCTGTTCATATCTTTTGACCATTTATCACTTGGTGAACAACTTGAATTCTTATAAATTTGACTCAGTTCTCAATATATTTTAGAAATGAGGCCTTTATCAGAGGCACTGTTTGTAAATATATATATATATATATATACATATATATATATGTATATATTTTTTTTTCCCCAATTTCTGCTTTCCTCCTAATCTTGTATGTATTGCTTTGTGCAAAAAACAGTTTCAATTTAATATAATCAAAATGATCCATTTTGCATTTCATATTGTTTTCTAGCTCTTATTTGGTCATAAATACCCCTGTTCTCATAAATTTGACAGATAAACTATTCCTTGCTCTTCTAATTTGTTTATATTATCAACCTTTATATCTAAATCATGTACCCATTTGGACTTTATTTTGGTAAACAGTATAAGATGTTGGTATATGTGTCGTTTCTGCCATACAATTTTCCAGTTTTCCCAACACAAACTTATGATTCTTAAATTACCTTGTCTTGAAGCTTTTCAGGTTAGTTGTTTTAGATGGTCAATATCTTAGATTTTTTTTCTATTTCTTTTCAATCTTTTGACCTTGTTCTAGTAGATTGTTTCTTGGAATCATTGAATTCTGTTAGGTCTGTTTTATTTTTCAGGGAACCCATTATTCAGGTAAGTTTTGCTATCACCTTTAGTTTATAGATGTGTATTTACCCTCTATGTTTTTTTTTTATTCTAGTGCTATCATTGCGTTCCTAAATTTCCATTTTTTAATGTGCTTCTTTTCTTTTAATCATTTTTAATCATTGCATTCTTTGTGGCCAAGTCATCCCCCATTTCCTTCCAGCAACTATGCTCATATGCTTCACGTAGGGTGGTTCTTCTGATTAATTCCTGTGCTTCTGGCACTATTTTTTTTTTTATTTTGTTTTGTTTCTTCTGTTAAGACATATTTTCAGGCTCATTGTTTGGACTGTTTTGTTTTTGTTTGTGTTGTTTTTTGTCATTGTTGTTATTGCTCTTTTGCCACACCTTCTTCCCCATAGTCAATTTTCCACTTTTCTCTCTTAGATGGATAAATGAAGAAATGTCTAAGGCACTCTGCAATCTGTATACTATTACAGTAACCACTATGGGTTAGATTTCTTTTACTAAGCTTCACCCTTTCCCTTGATCCTTTGCTCCTGTCTTAGTCTCGTGGTAATCTACCCTAGGCTCAGTACTCAACTGATGATCTCTTCTTCATTTATTTGGTATTATCCTCAATCAGAAGTCAGCTCCACTTCAGCAATGACAGGCCCCAGGGATATTCAAGATGTCAGTGTCTCAAACCTCCCTCACTGCTCCCTGTCCCAGTTAACCAAAGAAAATGCAGTTAATCTTATCTCCCTGAGTAGCTATCACTCAGCATTGGCTCTATCCGCTAATTTTGTTCTAACATTCCACCACTGGGCTCAAGTGAAAGGTGCCAGATTACTGGAGCTGGTGCTAGATTGTAACAGTTCTCTTTAGAGCTCTGCCTGGGATCTTTTGGGATCTTTTGGGAAGTTTTCATTTTTTCCCTTCCTTTCTCTATCTCCAACAACTTCCAGAGTTCACTTTGGTTCTCTGACTTGAACTCTTTCCCATCCCCTCAAATGTTTCCCTTTGTTACATTATTTATCAAAGGCATCCCTGTTTTAACTCCTTTCCTTACCTCCATCTTCTCTAGCTCATTTTTGGCATAAGTGTAGTTTCACACTAGCTACATGGGCTAACTGGTGTGTGTGTGTGTGTGTGTGTGTGTGTGTGTGTGTGTGTTTGAGATTCCTTTATCGTGTTGTTTTTTTTTTTTTCTGGAAGAGCTTAGCTTCTCTGTGACTTTTCACACTGCAACTTCCCTGAAAGCCTAGACTCACAATTGTTAGATGCCTTCAGTAAGCAGAAACCTACAGTTGCTACAATTATGCTCTAGAAATAAGCAGATTGGTGGTTTGGGAATATCTAATTTTCTCAGAAAAATATTCATAATAAAATGTTATAGGAGCACCAGTGCATATCTATATTCTTATTTTTCTGTCCTATTGCTTGGTTCTTAAATACACACACATACACATACACACAAATATAGAAGGCCACATAATTACTACATCGAGAGAGTGTCTGTTCCTATGAAATTATTTTTTCAATTGAGAATTGTTTTAAAGCAGAAAGCTGTGACAGAGCTCATACCGAACACAGGTTGCTCTTCAACAGGGCGAAAAATGGAAGGAGTTATTGTTAGTCAATGAGACAATGAGAAAAGTGAAGCTTGCTTTAATATGTCCTCCTGGGCCTACTCAGACTTGGACAACCATCTTTTTATCATTACCAGAGTGTTAACCAAGCGCAGGCCCATTTTGCCGGTATATTTTGAAAGTCCCACCCCCAAAACCATAACCTATTGTAAACTATGGCAATTAAAAACCAGCCATAACAGCTCACAGGTCTAGCTCTGTCCTCCTGCCTACAATCCCCATTTTTAAAAGTACTTTTTTTCTGAGATTACAATATATAATCTGGATTATGATTTCCAAGGAATCCTTCTTGAAAGTTGGACAACACATTAAGTATTAGGACCTGTATGTTTGAGACGTCAGTTGATGTGACCTTAGTGTGTCAAACTAAACTTAGGTAAATAACATTCATAAATCCGCATGTCACCAAAGAAAACAGAGATCGTTGCTAGAAAAACCCGAGTACATTAAGATGTGTGTTAATTCTAACAGGGTTTACCTGCAGGTAAATACCTAGAATAAATGGACTTGTCTTTGTTAATGATTTACTTGTGATCTTGACCAAGTGGTTTGTGATCTATGTCGCAAAATTATAAAAACAAGTAACTTTCTGCATAGCAGATGCTTTATCTGAACTAAACTTTCCTGGGGATATAAATTACAGAGAAAAAAAATTAACAGTAATATTGAAGCATCAACACGAGAATATATGCCCACAAATGTTATGGCTATGGGTATTGGGCAATGATATATATTGATGGCAGATTTTCTTGGGACTCTTCTATCTTTCTTTATTTCCCCAAGCTGACATATTTATGCCATTTTATACTTTGAGATAGCCTTTATTTTCTCAGGAATATGAGTGCAGACACACACAAAGATCTACATCTGTGGCTGTACATGCTAATACAGTGTCAAGCAATGTGACTTGACATGTACATACCATATTTCCTTTTATGGATAAATGATGTGGTAAAACAGAATATCTCATCTCTAAGACTGAAAGGGACTTCAGAAGCCTTTCATTTCAACCCCCCTCATTTTGCACACAAGAGAAATGGGGCCCTGGGAAGCTAAGGAACTCGCACAAGCCAAACAGTTAGCAAATACCAATTATGTTTTGAATTTAGCTCTTTGGATACATTGATTAGTGTTCATTTCACTGCATAATTCTACCTTCTTTAAGATTAATCTATCACAGCTTCAGCTAAATCAAAGGGAAATCTCTCTTTTAACATAGCAAGGAAGGACAAATAGTAAAAAACCTCACATTACGCGACTAACCTGAACACCAATGTCTGGTCTCTCCCTTAAAAATGGATAAATGTCTCACTTGGCTTCTGGGAGCCAACATGGCAGATTAATCAGTAGATTGCTGTCCCTCTCCCATTCTCATCCCCAAACACCCATAAAATAGCATTGCAGAACAGATCCTGTAACAGTGGATTCAGGGGAAAGATGGGATGGAGCAGTCTTTTTGTCCAGGAGACTCAGAAGATTGGCAAAAAAAAAAAATACTTATCACTTGGGTAAAAGTGAAGCACAATCTAGGAGAGGAGGTGCCCTTAGCACAGCTATGGGAACCAGAAGACTTCAGCTTGGAAAACTACCACATGCACCAGCCCAGCCCCAGGCAGGCAAGTGTCTTCCATCAGCTAGGCCAACTCATAATTCAGTGCAGCCCTGGGTGGGTGTGTATTCTCCATCAGCAGACCTCTTGATGCTTCTACACAGTCCTGAGTAGGCAGGTGTCCTCCAGTGACCCAACCTCCATGTGCTTTAGTATAGTCCAGGGAAATGCAGAAGAACCCCACCTGGTCTCAGTACTTGCTAGACAACACCACTAGGACCCCAGCTCAGCATCAGGTAAGCTGACCTACCCCAATAGCCTCCAGCGACCAGCACCTGAGGCTCCATGGCACAAAGCTAGAGACCAGACCCCTGGCCCCAACCCCAAGAAGCTTAGAAAAAAGTCCCCTATACTCTGATAGGAGAACTCAACTTTATAATCTAGGAAATAGGTAAACATCATAAGCAAGAATCAAAAAGGAACACTGATCATAGAATCTTTCTTTGGGGCATGAAAGATCAAAATAAAATCCAGAGAGGACAACACTGTCAATATGGCTACAACAGAAATACCAAAAGGAATATGATTTGCTCTTAAGTCCAAAAAGCCTTCTTGGAAGAACTCAGAAGGATCTTAAAAGTCAAATAAGAAAGGCAGAAGAGAAATTGGGAGTGTGTGGTATACAGGAGGGGGTCAATAACTTGGAAGAGGGAGGATGCAAATTGACTGAAGGAAACAACTCCTCAAAAAGTAGAATGGAGCAGATAGAAAAGTAGGTATAAAAACTAATTGAAGAAAAATATTTTTTTCTCTCTTGGCCTCTTTTATGCTTGTTGGTGGCAGCTTCACCTTCTCTGTCCTGAGCTGAAGTGTGCCATGCTCTATCTTCTGTGACCTCTGCTCTGCCCCAGTAGGTGGGAACTTTGAGGAAGAGTGAATGCCACTTATACTGACAGCCAGGCCCCAAAAGATATGAGATTGTCATCCACCATGCTTGGCTTTGCTCTTATGGTTCCCGGAGCATTGAACACAATTGTGTACATTTCAGAGAAATACATTTTAAGAAGCGCACTGATTGGAAGAAAATAGGAAGGAATCAGGCACATTCAAGGATGTGGCTGTGTAATTCACCCAAGAGCAGTGGGTACAATTGAAACCATCTCAGAAAAAGTTGTACAGGAATGTGATGTTGGAGAACTATAGGAACTTGGTGTCTTTGGAATATGAAGTTTCCAAACTAGATGGCATCTACTAGTTGGAAAGAAAGGACGCATATTGGATATGAGAAATATATTCCAAGAAGCAGATGTCCAGAGAGCAGAGAATTTACTGGAGATAAACCTCTTGAATGTGAGGAATATAGGAAGGACTTTGGGAGCAAGAAACATTTTACTGTGCATCAGAGAATTCATACTGGAGAGAAACCTTGCAAAAATAGTGAATGTGGGAAGACTTTCAGGGATGACACAACTTAACAATGCATCACAGAATTCATAATGAAGAGAAACCTTAAGAATGTAGCGAATGCATAGAGGCATTCAGGAGCAAGAAGCACTTTGCTCTGTATCAGGGAATTCATACTAGAGAGAAAATTTAAGAATGTAATGAATGTGGGAAGGATTTCAGATATAAAACACAACTTACAATGCATCACGGACTTTATACTGCAAAGAATCCTTATGAATGTAGTGAATGTGGGAAGGTCTTCACGAGTGATTCACAACTTAGAGTGTATCAGAGAATTCTTTATGAATATATGGAGTGTGGGAAGGCTTTTCTATGCAACTCAGAGCTTATTTGCCATCAAAGAATTCATAATGGGGAGAAACCGTATGGATGTATTGAATATGGAAAGGTCTTCTTCAGAAAGCTAGAACTTACTGTGCACCAGAGAATCCATACTGGAGAGAAACCTTATGAATGTAGGAAATGTGGAAAGGCCATCAGGAGGAAGCACCATCTTACTGGTCCTGAGAGGATTCATACTGGAGAGACGTGATATAAATATAAGGAGCATGGGAAAGGTTTCCACTACAACTGAGATCTTACTCTACATCAAAAAATCCATACTGGAGAGAGGACTTCTGAATGTAGTAAATGTGGAAAGGCTTTCAGGTGGAAGTTATATCTTACTGATCATCAGAGAATTCATACTGGAGATACATGTTATAAATGTAAGGAATATGGGAAGGGTTTTCTTCATGACTCAGAACTTGTGGTACATCAAAGAATTCATATTGGAGACAAACCTTTATGAACGTAGTGAATGTATGGAGGCCTTCAGGAGCAAGAAATTCCTTGCTCTGTGTCAGATAATTCATATTGGGGAGAAACTCTCTGTATATAGTGAATGTGGGAAGACCTCTGATGTACAGTAAGACACATCTTACTGTATATCAGAGAGTTCATACTGGAGAAAAATTATATGGTACTGAAAACATCTGATGTAGGACTCAGGCAGTTCTGCGTGGCCCAGTGCAGCTTTGTGACGGAACTGGCAATCTGGGGTCCAGGGCCCTGCCCTGTTCTGGGATCATGGCCAGAGGATGTTCAAGGTCTGCCAGACATCTCGGTACTAACTAGAAACATTGGGATAATTCCATCCTGCTCAAGAGAGGATAGCACAACATCCTGCCCAACCTTGTACCATGATAAACAAGAAAGAGAACAAGGCAGTCGCATAGGGGGCAGATAAGAACTAGGGCACCAGGAAGTATCCCAAAAAAGTGGCTCTCTAAAACTCATGATGATTATGCTGTTTTTCACTATATATACTAAACCCTCAGATGAATAAAACTGGCTCAATTTCCACTGGCTGACCTGGCCCATGATTATTTCACACTCCTCCATGAAGCAGCCACCTGCTGCTGGCAGCAAAAAACTTTATGAATGCAAGTAATATAGTAAAGATTTTCTCAGGAGCTCAGATCTTACTTAACAACAAAGAATGTATACTGGAGAAACCATATGAATGTAATTAATGTGGAATGTGGAAAGACCTACAAGAGGAAGGAATATCTTACTGTATATGACAGAAATCATACTTCCTCCTGAAGGCCTTTCCACATTTCCTACACCCATAAAGTTTCTCTCCAGTATGGATTCTCTGATGGATAGTCAGTTCTAGCTTTCTGAAGACCTTTCCACATTCAATACATTCATAAGGTTTCTCCCCATTATGAATTCTTTGATGTCAAATAAGTTCTGAGTTGCATAGAAAAGCCTTCCTACACCCCTTACATGTAGGAAAGCCTTCCGTCACAAGTCAGATCTTTCTCAACTTCAAATAATTCATACTTTATGAGAGCAATGTAAAAGGGAAGGACTTCAACTTAAATATCTTTAACTTAACATCAGAGCAATCAGACTGGAGAAACCTCATGAATGCAATGAATATTGGAAGACATTCAGCCTGAAGACAACTTGATCAACAATAAAGAATTAATTCTGTGAGAAATCTTTGGGTTTGGTAAGGCCTTTAGACAAAGGACACTACAGTATGTCCATCAGAGAATTCATACTAGAATGATTCTTCATGATTGTAAGGAATGTGGCAAGATTCCTCCAGTTGAATAGACTGTGATTCTGAGTCCCTAGATGCAGTTTGGAGATTTCTTATGTAGGCACCTTGGGAGAAGATATGCCTCCCCTCCTCAGAGGCATGTAAAAGGAAAAGATTTAATGTTATCCTCCCATGGACCTTCAGGAGGGAGAGGTTATGCTGGACGAGGCACAAGTTACTGAGTGGATGTTGGTACTGGTAGATCCTTAGTATTAACTTTGATCCCTGGACATATGGCATGCAAGATGCTTGGGGATGACCTCTTGACCAAGAGATAAGCCTGAGAGTAATGTGTGGTGAATAATTGTTGATGGTTCTGGAGAACCATCTATATCTTTAGAACTAGCATATATCTTTATGATATATAATCTGAGTTTTGCTCCTGATGTTCCTATTGCTGCTTCTGCTCATATTCATTTGGGTAGCCACTGTATACCATAAAGATTTGGAATAATCTTAATTAAAACAAAGCACCAAAAGGACCTATGGAAGATGTTGATGTAATGCGATTTCTGCCTAGTCCTCCAAATGTCAAAGGAAAGAAGTTCATTGAAATAAAGGTAAACAGGAGGATTAACTATGACTTTTCTATGGTAGCCAGATGCTTCATCTTCTAATTAGTTATACACATGAAAAGATGAATATGATGCCCATTATGGTTAAGGAATATAAACAGAGTTTCCAATGAAAAAATCAAAGTGATCAATAATAATGAAAACAATCTTCTTAATCACTATTGATTAGAGAAATGAACAACTTTGAAGTGTCATGTCACACTACCACAGATTGGACACTAGTGCACAATTCAGAACTGGTCCATCTATTCTGGAGAACAATTTGGAACTGTGACCAAAGGGCTATACAACTGTGCATACCCTTCGGTGCAGCATAATCACTGCTAGATCTATGTCCTGAAGAGATCAAAGAAAAAAGGGAAATGACCTATATGAACAAAAATATTTATAGCAGCTCTTTTTGTGATGGAAAAGAATTGGAAATTGAGGGGATGCCCATCCACTGGAGAAGGCCTAAAAAAGTTGTGGTACATGAATGTAATGGAATACTCTTGTTCTATAAGAAATGTTGAGCAGATGGATTCAGGAAAACTTAGAAATACTTAACAAGAACTGATGTTGAATAAAGAGAGTAGAACAAGGTGAACATTACAGACAACGACAGCCGCATTGTGAAATGATCAACTTTGATAGACATAGATCTTTTCAGCAACACGATGATCTAAGACAATTGCAAAAGACTCATGATGGAAAATGTTGTCCACAGGCAGAGAAAGAACTATGGAGTGTGAATGCAGACTGAGGCCCACCATTTTCACTTTTTTTGTATGTTCTTTTTCATGGTTTTTCCCTTCTGCTTTGATCCTTCTTACACAACATGACTAATGTGGAAATATGTTTAACATGATTACACACATATAGCTTGTATCTCATTGCTTACCTTCTTGGGGAGGCAGAGAGAAAAAAAATGAAACTCAAAATCCTATAAAAGAGAATGCAAAGAACTATTTTTACAAGTAATTGGAAAAAAACAAAATCTTATTAAGTGGGGAGAAAAGAAAATAATTTCTTAAAAATTAGAAGTAGGGAAGTAGAAGCTCATGATATTATAAGACATCAAAAATCAGTCAAACAAAATCAAAATGCAGAGAAAAACAGAAGAAAGTGTAAAATACTTCATCAGAAAAAACAACTGACCTGGAAAACAGATCCAGGAGATATAATTTAAGAATTATGCGGTGCGTGGAGTCAAGATGGCAGAATGGAAGCACTAACTTTTCTAAGCTTCTCTGTGAAACCAGTCATTGAATTTTAAAAAGTAAATCTGAATGGATTTTAGAGTAATAGAATCCACTGGGAGACAGAGTGTAGCAGATTCCCAGCACAGGAAAATGCCCACATAGGTCTGGGCAGGGGGATGACAGAGCATGCAACAGCAGCACCAGTATGGATCAGAGAGCGAACTACAGCACAGTGAGAAGGAGCCCCAACCGGCAGATTCACCCATCTCAAGGGCAATTCACAGCCATCTCACCACAGGACAGAGAATCAGTTGGAGCTGGGTAAGAGAAAGCTCAGGGCCTACAGCAGTGACAGCAGCTTCTCCTGGGGCAATCAGTCCACAGACTTTTAAACTACAAGTGTAAAAATCATCTACCCGAATTTCCAGAAGCCAAGAAGGTAAACTAAACCCCAGCTGCTGGGATCCCTTCTCCCTGACCCAGAAAACCTAGGGATAAATGTCCCACCCAGAGTAAAATACTGAAATAGTGGAAATAGCCTCAGGTTTAGGAGTCACTGAGAGAGGGTGTAACTGAGGTAGTAAAGAGTCTGAAGTGAAGGGTGGGAGGGATCCAAACAAGCCCCACCTCACCTAACCAGCAGGAGCTCCCAGAGCCCAGGGTAGTGGAGCCAGCAAGCACTAACAACACTAGCTCAGGTGGACCTTAGAACCATCAGGGGCATGAGCACACATCAGCTCTGCTGGCTGCTAGCTGCTGAGCCTGCCTGAGCTATAGCCTAGGGCCATAGAGGCAGAAATCTGAACAGGCCAGACCACTCCTCCCTCACAGATTACTCCATGAGCCTCAGAGTAATTCACGGGATACAATGAGAATCCTGGCCTTGCTCTTAGTCTAGACACCCAGAGGGTAAGCACACAAAGTCAACAACTAGGCCCTTAGCTCCCAGCCTGAGAAATAAGGAAATATGAAATCTCAATGGGAAAGAAGGAAGCTGAGAAGGGAAAAGCAAGAAAATCAATCTGAGCTTATTGTAGTGAGCAAGAACAACCAAATACAGAGGACAACATGGACTCTATACTCAAATCTGAGACCACAGAAGGAAACATAAACTGATCTCAAACCCCAAAAATCATTCTTGAAGGAGGTCAAGAAAGATTTAAAAACCCAAATTAGAGAGGTAGAAGATAAATTTAAATTTACAGTGACCAAACTGGAAAAAAATCTAACTGAAGAAAACAAATCCTTAAAAAGTGAAATTTGTGAATTGGGACAGGAGGTTCAGAATCGAACATAGAAAATACCTCCCTAACAAAAGGAGCTTCAAAAACTAATCAAGGAAAATAATTCACTAAAAATTAGAATCGGTGAAATTGAAGCTAAGGACTCTATGATGCATCAAGAGTCAGTCAAGCAAAACATGAAAATTGAAAAATTAGAAGAAAGTGTAAAATATGTCACTAGAAAAACAACTGACCTGGAGAACAGATCTAGGAGAGGTAACCTAAGAATTATTGGTCTACCAGAATGCCATGATGAAAAAAGGAGCCTGGACAACATCCTCCAAGAGACTGTCAAAGAAAACAGTCCTAAAGTCCTAGAATCAGAGGGTAAGATAGTTATTGAAAGAATTCACCAGACTCCTCCTGAAGAGATTCCAAATTGAAAACTTCAAGAAATATAGTAGGTAAATTCCAGAATTACAAGGTCAAGGAGAAAATACTACAAGCAGCCAAAAAGAAATAATTCAGATACCATGGAACTACACTCAGGATTACACAGGAGCTTCTACATTAAAAGATTGGAGAGATTGGAATTTGGTATTTCATAAGACAAAAGAGCTAGGACTGCAAGCAAGGATTAATTACCCAGCAAAACTGAGCATAACCTTTCAGGCAAGGAGATGGTCATTTAATGAAATAAAGGACTTCCAGACTTTCATGATGAAAAAGCCAAAGCTCAATGGAAAATCTTATCTCCAATTACAAGAATCAAGAAAGACATGAAAAGGTAAACAATGAAAACATGCACACACATACACATAATTTGGGATTCAATAAGAGCAAACTGTTTACATCCTTATATGAAAAGCTGATACCTGTCAATACTGATATTCATATGATTATCACAACCTTTAAAGGGGATATATATAGATAGAGGGCGTAGGTATAAATGAACTACTCTGATAATAATAAAAAAAATCAAGGGTTTCAAAGGGACTGTAATGGGAGAAAGGGAAAGGATGAGGCAGGAAAAAAAAGTTAATTATGACACACAAAGAGGCATAAAACATACCATATTAGAGGGGAAGGGGAGATGAACATCATGTGAACTTTATTCTCATCAGTTCTGGTTCAAAGAGGGATCAACATAATCAGTTAAGTTTAAGATTCTAACATGAAAAAACCCACAAAAACTCATTATAATAAAGGGAAAGAAGGGAGGGAGGGGAGCACTGTATGAAATTTACTCTCATTGGATTGGGGTCAAAGAGGGAATAACATACTCTGATAAGTATAAAAATCCATTGTCCCCTATAGGCAGTAGGATGTGTAAGGGGGAGAATAAGAAAGGAGCTTGTTAGAAGAGAGGGAAATAGTAGTAAGGGGAAAGGGTAGATAAAGGAGTGGGGAGTGATGGGGAGGGAACACTGTGGGAGGTGGTGGTCAAAAGGAAAACTCTTAAGGAGGTAAAGGGAGAAGGAAGAAACAAAAACATAAAAAGGGGAGGGAATAGGATGGAGGGAAAGACACAGATAGTAATCATAACTGAAGGTGAATGAATGAACTCTTCTATAAAATGGAGGCAGATTGCAGAGTTAATTAAAAACCACAATCCTACAATATACTGTCTACAAGAAATACATCTGAAACAAGGAGATACACACAGGGTAAAGGCAAAAAGCTAGAGCAAAATATATTATGCTTCAGCTAAAGTTAAAAAAAAAGCAAAGGTAGCAATCCTTATCTCAGGTAAAGCAAAAGCAAAAATCGATCTAATTAAAACAGTTAAGGAAGGAAATCATATCCTGCTAAAAGGCATCATTGAGAATGAAGCAATATCATTACTTAACATATATGCACCAAGTGGTATAACATCCAAATTCCTAGAGGATAAGTTAGGAGAATTAGAGGAAGAAATAGATAGCAAAATTATACTAGTGGGGGACTTCAGTCTTCCCCTCTCTGAACTTGATAAATCTAACCTCAAAATAAACAAGAAATAAGTTAAGGAGGTGGATAGAATTTTAGAGAGGCTAGATATGAGAGGTGTCTGGAGCAATCTGAATGAAGATAAAAAGAAACATAACTTCTTCTCAGTGGTACATGAAACATACACAAAAATTGACCATGTACTAGGGCATAAAAACCTTACAGTTTAGTGCAGAAAGGCAGAAATATTAAATGCATCATTCTCAGATCATGATGTAATAAAAATCTTATGCAATAAAGGGCCATGGAAAAATAGATTTAAAACTAAGTGGAAATGAAATAATTTAATACTAAAGAAAGAGTGAGTCAAACAAGAAATTATAGAAACAATCAGTAACTTCATTCAAGAGAATGACAATAATGAGACAACATACCACAGATTTGTGGGATGGAGCAAAGGCAGTTCTTAGGGGAAGTTTTATGTCCCTGAATGCATACATGAATAAATTAGGGAAAATAGAGGTCAATGAATTGGGCATACAGTTGAAAAAGCTAGAAAAAGAACAAATT
Organism: Pseudochirops corinnae; assembly: GCA_028646515.1. Classification (NCBI taxonomy): domain Eukaryota; kingdom Metazoa; phylum Chordata; class Mammalia; order Diprotodontia; family Pseudocheiridae; genus Pseudochirops; species Pseudochirops corinnae. The sequence continues at coordinate 201,953,518 of CM053590.1, read as the reverse complement.
CAAAATCCCCAATTAAATACTAAATTAGAAATAATGAAAACCAAAGGGAAGATTAATAATATTGAAATTAAGACAACTATTGAATTAATAAATAAAACTAAGAACTGGTTTTATGAAAAATCCAATAAAATTGATAGACCCTCAGTCAATATGATCAAAAGAAAGAAAAAAAAAACCAAAATTATGAGTATCAAAAATGAAAAGGATGAATCTAGCTCCAATGAAGAAGAAATTAAAACAATAATTAGGAATTATTTTGCCCAATTGTATGCACATAAATTTGTCAATCTTAGTGAAAGGGATGGATATTTACAAAAATATAAGTTTCCCAGATTAACTGAAGAGGAAGTAAATTACTTAAATAACCTCATCTCAGAAAAAGAAATTGAACAAGCCTTCAGCAAACTCCCTAGGAAAAAATCTGCAGAGCCAGATGGATTTAATAGCAAATTCTATCAAACATTTAAAGAACAATTGATTGCAATGATCTACAAACTATATGGGAGAATTAGTGAAAAAGGAATCCTACCAAATTTTTCTTATGACACAAATATGGTACTGATACCTAATGGTATCAGGAAGAGATACAACAGAAAAAGAAAATTATAGACCAATTTCCCTCATAAATGTAGATGCAAAAATTTTAAATACAATATTAGCAAAAAGACTACAACAACTTATCATGAGAATAACATACTTTGATCAAGTAGGATTTATTCCAGGAATGCAAGGATGGTTTAATATTAGCAATACCATCAGTATAATTGATAATATCAACAATAAAACTAACAGAAACCACATGATTATCTCAATAGATGCAGAAAAGGCTTTTGACAAAATACAACATCCATTCCAATTAAAAACATTAGAAAGTATAGGAATAAATGAAGTCTTCCTTAAAATAATAGGTAGCATCTATTTAAAGCCATCAGCAAGTATTATATGTAATGGGGATAAGCTAGAAGCATTTACAACAAGATCAGGGGTGAAACAAGGACGTCCACTATAGCCCCTCTTATTCAGTCTGATATTAGAAATGTTAGCAGTTGCAATTAGAGAAGAAAAAGAAAACAAAGAAATTAAATTAGGTAAAGAAGAGACTAAGCTATCACTCTTTTTTTTTGTTATTAACTTTTGTATAATTTTAGTTTTCATCATTCATTTCCACGAGATTTTGGGATACAAATTTTCTCCCCATCTTTCCCCTACCCACCACCCCAAAACAACAATCCTACTGTATATCCCCTCCCCCAATCTGCTCTCTCTTATATCCTCCTTCATCACACCTCTGACTTTCCTGTAGGGCAAGATGGATCTCCCTGTCCCCAGTACCTGTGTATCTTATTACCCAGTTGCATGTAAATATAAATAATAATAATAATAATAATAATAATAATAATAATAATGATATATTAACATTTGATTTTAGAACTTTAAGTTCTAGATTCTTTCTAGAACTTAGGATGGTTTAATATTAGCAATACCATCAGTATAATGGTATAATTATACTCCTCCCTTGTCACCCACCCCCACTGGAAAGACAAGCAATTCAATACAGGCCATACATGTGTAGTTATGCAGAACAACTCCACAATAGACATATTGTGACAGATTGATTATATTTCCCCCTTTCCTATCCCCCCCCCTTGTTCTATTCTCTACTTTGTCT
>CM053590.1:201930228-201951349 GCA_028646515.1 Pseudochirops corinnae | reverse complement strand
GAGAATGTCACAGCCCTCTAGACCCACTGCCCAATCACAAAACTACAAGGCAGGGGCATTCCTGGAAAACAAGCCTGGCGCCACAGGCTCCACATGATCACATTCAGCCTATTAGGGAACAGAGTATACTTTCAAATATCCAAGGGTCCTCAGAGTCACGTAGCCACTTTAGCAAAGGGCCTAGGGGCAGGGAAGATCTTTAGATTCCCATAACAATGTCTATGGGGCTCTGCTTCCAGAAGGGAAAGTTCTGTCCCAAATCGCTGGGGTCTTCCCGGCTGCCGTAGACTTCCTGCTAACTGGATAATGAAGACTCCAAGACCAAGGCCCAAGACAGCGATCCGGATCCAGGCCGCTCAATGTGAGAGCCCTGGCCTGAAAACAATCACTCAGTCCCCCTGCTTTCTGCAGGCTGCGGAGCTACAACACAGAGGCGGGTGCAAAACCTGTGCCTTTCACTTTTCCGCTCGGGAGACCTTTTGGCCGGACGCTTATCTCCCCCTTTCCCAATCCCCACTTGCAGCTGGTGCTAATCCTCTGCTCACCTGAAAGGCTCTTCCGCCGCCCCTGGGGCGCAGCTGCGGCTTCAGGCCAGGCTGGCTTCGGTTTGCAGTGCTGATATGGTTCCTCGTAGCCGAGCTGACTTTAGTGGGAAGTATCCTTGTGTGCGTTTTGGAGTTCTAGGATTGGTTTAGAGTCCTATTTTATGGGTATTTTGGGGTGGCTATGTGAGAGCTGTGATATGTTGCTGCTGCTACACCGCCATCTTGGCTGTGCCCCCTTTTTTTTCCTTTTTCATCTTAAAAATGCTATTCATTACATGGTATAGATCTCTGGGAGGTAGGAGTAGGAGGAAAAATGGTACTGGGCAAAAAATTCTAGTGATATAAAAAAAAAGTCCATCAATAAAAACTTATTTTAAAAATATTTATGGTAAAAGTAATTAGACTGGGGAGGTGTAGGCATTCAGATTTAAAATTCATTTTGTGTAAGAAAGTTCTAGTGAAAACACACACACATATACTAACACACACACACACATACACACACACACACTCATAGCCCTTTACTAAACAGTAACTACTCAGCAATTAAACTGTTTATGAGGGTACTTATAGAATGTTATTTACCCAGGTTTTCACAGTCAGTAGATCTTGAAATTGAACTTGACTCTGGTTGGTTCTCTTGTGCCTCATGTTGCTTTTGGGATTTCCTCATTAAGTATGAGAAAAGTTTAGATTGAATCAAAACTAAGAACTATCAAGCCCTTTGTTTTTACCTATTCACCCTCAAATCATATACCTCTTCCAGGCATTCAAATATTTTTAAAAAAAGACATTTTCTATGTGCATCCTTTCCTTTGAAAACAAAGTTTTATCTATTTATCAATGTCTATGCATTTATATATTTGTTTATTTATTTTTCATGCCAAGCATGCACATATTCTCATTCATCTATCACTGGAAAACAGTGTTCGATCATTGCAAGAAACTTTGGAGACCAGCTGGTCTGGTCTCTGCTCACACTACCAGGCCCGGGGTTAGAAGGCCACTTGGACCTCAGCTACTGCATTTGCCTCAGCCCATTGTCATTTGAAACATAAGTTGTTCCCTTCTTCACTGGGAACAACAAACATTATTCCAGGTTTAAACATTGTCACCAAGAGGTGAATCAATTTAGCCAAACACGGTTCCATTGAAAAACAAAACCAAACAAACAACCAAACTAAACAAAGCAAGGAAACAAGGGAAGGGGCAGAGTGGGCATGCTTGGGGATGGGAAGAAAACCAACAAATGCAAACATTTTGCTAGAGCAGAGAACTGTTTCTGGGCTGATTTTGTGAAAGACTTAGAGTCTATAGTGAGTCTGTTCTGCCATTGCCAAAAGATGTCATTGCAGTCAAGGGAAATTAATCCAGGCAATTCCTAAGTTCAAGAACCCAGAACAACAAAAGCACCTTCAAACGTCACCAACTTGGAAGCACAAGTCTTAAGTGAATCCTTTTCCTCTCCCCCATACCATATATTCAAGTTTTCCTTCCTCTGTCACTAAAAGGAAACAGCATCAAACTTCACAGTAGACTTGTAAAATAACAGAATTCTGGAAACTAAAGAGGAAAAAAAAAACACTAACAGAAAGGAACACCAAAAAGGGTGGGGGGGGGGGGGAGAGAAGATCTATTCTAGACTTGTAATCACATCAACAATTTAAATGTTAAAAAGTCTACCTATTTATGGCTTGCATTGTTATAAGAAACAATGTTTAAAAGAAGTAGATAATTCAATCCACTTGACCCTTTTGGAATGATGCATCAGGAGGCATCTTTCATCAGATTTTTTAAAAGTAGTCTTTCGGAAAATCTAAAATGACAAATTTCAAGTTCAGGTGACATAATTTTTTATTTTCTGGAACTTTAGAATTTCTTCATGAAGAGGAAAGCTATGAATCAGAAGATTGGTTTAATAGCTTCTAAATAGTTAGAATCTGGAATTAAACATTTGAAAAAGTAGAAAGGCAGAGGAGAAAAATGACCAGAAAAGAAGGTGATAATAATGTTTAAGAAGTCTCAATCAGCTAAGTGTGGATTATGACACATAGACCTTTGAAAGGTAGGGGCACTGAGCTGCAAGAGAAATCTTAGTGAGGAAAAGAGAGATTCATGGAGGAAGGAGCAAAGAACTTTAACAGAAAGAAGTTGGGACTTGATATGAATAAAAATCCAAAAAGGGCATGAAGAAAGGAATGAGCCTTGACAACATAAAGCCAAGTTCAGACAAGGGTAGCAGCTGACTATCTAAAGCAGTTGGTGCCTGGCAACTGTGAAAGGAAGGGAAATATCCCAGGGAGAGAAGAGGAGGAGGAATGTATAGCACACAGAAATGTCAGCTCATAAGTAGAGACAATTATGCAGCTTCCTCCCAAAGACAAGGGTCACTTCAGAGGGATTTAAGCTTGAGAAAACCACAGAGACAGATGGACATAGCAAAGTTTTAAAAAAAAAATTGAATATTTTATTTCATTGTCCCACAAAATGTAAACTAATGATATAGTAATATAAGAACATGTGGACAGTTTCAGGTGACTTGATTTCATATTTGAAATAAAGTATTAGCAGCATTTCTCAAAATCTAGAGATTTGATTTGATTTTGTAAAAAGAGAATAACTGTAAAAAATTAATAATTCCTTGATTCCTTGGTCTATTCCCTCCCCTGGAGTGTACTATTCTGTTATATTGCATAAATAATATTTTATAGTAAAACCAACAATATAAACTATCCAGTTGTGATTTTCCAAATGCCTAAAGAAAACGATCATACATCAAGGATATCAAAGATCTCAAAACAACTATAAAACTGTACAAAGCAACAATGAAAAACCTTTGTTTCCTTTTGTAAGTAAGAGAGAAAGAGCTGTTCTTTGTATCAAAATATTTGTTTCTCAGTCCAACATTACTAGTCAGGTTATGGCTTCTATGCCTATTCTATGAATAGAATCAGGAGATCTTTTTTCCCTTACTTAACATGATTATTCAACATTTGGGCTTTGTAATTTCCTTACAAAATTATCAAGGAATGTTTGTTTACTTTTGAAAGTCCAGTTTCCTTAAGAGCACCCAATAATCATCTTTGAGAGAGGTATGACTTTGAAAATCTTGGCAACAATTAGCTTAAAAAGACTGCCACACTATTTCAATCCCCATATGTGTCTTGTTTACACACATGCACGCACGCACACACACACACACACACACACACACACTTTCAATTAATAGTATTTCTAGATCAACACTCTGACTTCCCACCATTAGCCTCACTTTACACAGCAAAGTAAAATGGTCCACAGCTGCCATCTTATTTTAATACAGAGAAAAAAAAAAAGGGAATAACCCGTACATATTATATAGAGAGCACTGGGTGGGGAAGGGGAAAAGGCAAGGAACACATCTTTTGCTGTTACTAGCAGTGTTATTGTTGATTTATGATACATATGAACAAAAATGTTTACAACATCAATGTCCAACAGAACAGATTTATATCTAGGATGCTACATTATTTTTCAGCATCATTGAAAGTCCATCATTCACCACAAAAGACCAAGACTCTTAAAAGAAAAGATTTGTGACTGATGTGCTACACTCAGTGGGTGGATGCTCAGGTATGTTGGTATCATTCAACAAAATAACTGAAATCAGTCAAACAGGGAACATACATAGTGACAAATAGATTTCTCCCAGTGGGCTTGTTGTTCTTGCTTTTCTTCCCTGTATTCAAGACTTGTGAAAAGATACCTATTAACTTGGTAACTGAAGGAACCAAAGGGAACTAAGATATTAAGGGAAGCTTTGTAGGTGACCTGGGGTGCAAATGCAAGTAAAGAAAAATGTGTAACTTGGGAAAATCTGTACTTCATTTATACTTTAGTCACTTTGAAGCTCATTTATTTATGAAGAAGGCCAACTTTAAAAAAAAAGCTTGGTTGCTGTAGCAAAGTATTCTTCTGCTGCATAAGAGAGAGGGCCCTTCTTCCTTGGATCAGTGAAGCATTGTTTGCTTGCCCTGTAGTGTGTTCACTGGTTTAACTGAAAGATAATAGCGAGAATTTCAGAGCCAAAACACCCAAATCAAATTGTGTATACCAATTGGAAATCAAGTTGTTGCGATAAGAAATTCATTTGCAGGAGGTACTGGAGGGAAGGTCTAGAGAGGCTTTCTGCATTATCCTGGAGGTGCAAATGTGATGAATCTAAGGGATTGACTATGATTGATATTTTTTTTCCTGAAAGCACCTTTCAAATGTCGGCTCCAGTTCTATTCAGTTTCCTCAACTGTAAAATATGGTTCGTAACCACATCTACCTCACAGAGTTGTTGTAAATATGAAAAGACAATATTTGTAGAGGTCTTAGTAAAGTGCCTGGTACATAGTGGGTGTTATATTCATGATTATTTTTTCCTATTCTAATAAAATTCAGAGAAATATGTCTATTTCATGGATGCCTTGAGAACGCCAAATAGTGTTTCAAATAGTCTCACAAATTCACCATTTGTGAATTGACTTAGAGTTTCAGTATGTAACAAGAATGGGCTGGAGAACGGGACGAGAACCTAGGAGCTGTCTGCCTCTGAATCCAAGTGACTAAAGTTTGGTAGATTCAAATAGGAACTGGGACCAGGGGCCAGATGATTATTTTTTTTTGTTCTTTATTCTAAATACTGTGGCCACTTTGGTGAAAACTATGTGGCCATTCTAATGTTAAGCTGTTGTGAACACTATACTGGGATTTTCTGTAATAAGATGGAATTTTGTAAATATTATGCTGTACCTTGATTTTCTGAGAAAGTTTGCCTTGATGTGTTATAGAATAAATGGAGTGTTTACTACACTGTGTAATCAGAACCTTAAAAGCTGGTCACAGTAGCATTCTTTTCGGAAGCTGCTCTTTTATATGAGATGATTAACCCTAATCTATCTCTCCCTTTCTCCCCCTTCCAATATATTCCTCTCTCACCTCTTAATTTTATTTTTAAGAAATCATCCCTTGATATTCAACATATCCTGTGCCCTTTGTCTATGTTTACACGCACACACATATGCACACACTCACATATATACATTTATAAACATATGCACCCTTCTATACATCCATATATATGAATGTATACATATATACATTTATATACATATATATGTGTATATATATATATATGAACACACATATATTCCCTTCAACTATCCTCATATTGAGAGAATTCTCATGAGTTGCAATGATTATTTTTCCATGTAGGAATGTAAAGAGTTCAACTTTAATAAGTTTCTTATGATTTCTTTTTCCTGTTTATCTTCTCATGCTTCCCTTGCTTCTTGTAATAAAAAGTCAAATTTTCTGTTCAGCTCAAGTTTTTTCATCAAGAATGTTTGAAAGTCCTCTATTTCATTAAATGACTCAGTTTTGCCAGGTAGGTGATTCTTATTTTTAATCCTAGCTCCTTTGACCTCCAGAATATTATATTTTAAGCCTTTCAATCCCCTAATGTAGAAGATGGTAGATCTTGTGTTATCCTGATTGTTTTTTCACAGCAGAAAAATTATTCTTCCTAGCTGCTTGTAATATTTTCTTCTTGACTTGGGAAGTCTGGAATTTGGCTATGATATTTCTAGGAGTTTTATTTTGTGATCTTTTTTAAGAGGTGATCAGTGAATTCTTTCAATTTCTATTTTCCTCTCTGGTTCTAGAATATCAGGGCAATTTTGATTTGATTTGACAGATTTGATTAAATTTTGTTGTTTTGTGTAGTAATATGATATACCATATTCTACCACTTTCTTCCATATAATTTTACAAAAGTGTTGGATTTATAGTCAAAAACATTATTTCTTTTGGCTGCCATAATTCTTTGCTTAACAAGTAGATCAAGTGTTTGCTTGCTGAGATGGATTGTAGGTTTTTGGGATCTAATTGTTTTGGCATTTATTTATATTATTCTTTCTATTAGAAAATTATTTCATTTGCTATTGCTTTCTTCTGTTGAATCTATTACTCATCTTTTAGTCTCAATAGTTTGTTTAATAAGGGCAAGTTAGAGCTTGTGATGTCACAGGATCACAGATATGGAGTTAGGTAGTACTTCAGAAGCCATTTAGATTAACTTCCACATTTTCTAGGTCATACAGTTTGGAATATAACAGGTGGGATTTGAACCCAGATCCTTCTCTGACTCCACAGACAGTTATCTTTCCATTGTATCACTAGTCTTACTTGGATAACATATTTCTTTTGCTTTCATTGCTTTTTTTTTAATTTTAATTTTTTAAATTTAATTTTTAAATTTAAATTTAAAATTTTTATTTTAGACTCAAATGCCAGAACACAAGCACAGAACAGAGAAGAGAAACAAACAGATATCACAAACTTAAATACAAAGTGGGAAAGAAAAGTGGGGAAAAAAAACACCATATTTTGTGCTTAACAGAACATAGGAGAGGATTCAAAATATGATAAATTTTCATTTCAAAAAAGCCTGTATGATAAATAAAATGATAAATAATGCACATTTGTAATGCCATGCACCAGCAGATTCCCAAAGGAATGCCACTGTGAACAGCTTTTAGAGTTCAGATCACAAAATATAGTGAACACTCTGTTTATTCCATTATAAATCAAGACAAACATTCACAATATATCACAATATAATTTTCACATTATATCTTATCACAGAAAATGGCAACACAGTTTTCACTACAGTGACCACAATATTTAGAACAAGGAACAATAGAATAAAACTTCCACTCATGGGGCAACTCAATACTTAATTATTCAATCAATTCAAAATAGAATACTCAAACTTCCTCTCATGGGGCAACTCAACCATTAACAAGAAACAATAGAATAATCAAACTTCCACTCATGGGGCAACTCAATCATTAACAAGAAACAATAGAATAATCAAACTTCTACTCATGGGGCAACAATTAACTTAATCAGTCACTAATCTAGGTTCACAGTTACTAAATATCATTAATCACAGATACAGTCATTAGAAAAAACACACAAACCCTCCACGCCTCGGTGTCCAGGAAACCTCAATTTCATCCAAGGGGAGGTCTTTTCTTCATTTTGACTCTGGGTGGTCTCTCTGATTTCCTGGATCCCCTTCCTAGGTCCCAGCTCCCTCCTGAATCCACCAAACAGTCACCTGGGTTAAGAAGCAGACAGCTCCAAGGTCCTTGTCCAATCCTCAGAGGTAGACAGTTCCCAGGTCTTTGTCCAGTCCTCAGGGCAGTCCCTGGCACACACTGAAGTTCACAGGGTGCAGCACGTCTCAAACTCTTCACCACTTCTCTTGCCTGGAACTCAAGGATCAGCCAGGCCACAAACAAAGTCTTATCCTGGTCATGCTTCTTCAGGCCAGCCCTCTCAGCCTTCCAGGCTGGCCCTCTCAGCCTTCCAGGCGGCCTTCCACAGATTCTGGTCTCAGGAAAATTCCATCTCAGTTCTCAGTCAGTTCTCAGCTTCCAGATTCTGGGAGAGAAACTCTCTCTCTCTCTCTCTCTCTTCCTCTCTCTCAAGCTAGCCTCAGTCTCCAGGATTCTTCCTTCACCAGGGGCAGGGTTCCAATTCTGTCTGTCTGTCTCTGGAATTCTTGCTTATATACACATCTCAGCCAATTCCCTTCTTCCACATCAACAGGGGCTCAGCCAATCCCCTTCTTCCACATCAACAAGGGAGTTCATGCCTTCTCAATAGTGGGACAGAGTTTTCACCTTCCACACTTAGCACTTAGTACTAAGTGTTAAGTGTCTTGCTAAACTGATTACTGTTGCAACATTATATTAAGAATTGACCATCTTCGTTTTCGTTCCTTGTGAACGCTATGCACTTTTTTACTTTGTTCTTTTTTCTCCTCCCCCCAACCCCTCAAAAGGCTACTATAAAGTTTAGATATGTTTCTCTATAGCCATGAATATATACATACATGTATACATAAACACACATTTTATATATATATATATATATATATATATATATATAAACATAAACAAATACATATATATAAAATATAAACGTGCACATATATGTCTGTGTGTGTGTGTGTGCACACACAGACGCAGATACTTTTCCAGACATATTCCACTCCTTTTACTTCTACCCACTACCTGGCCCTCCTATTGCTTGCCTACCCCCCTCCAATGAGCCCTCCCCTATCCTCCCATTCCCCAAAATCTAAACACCTTTCTATATCCCCATTTTATCTACTCCCTAGGCCTCTCCTCTAAAGATCCCTCCCCTGTCTTCTCCCCATTCCCTATGCTCCTACCATTTTATTCCTTTTAAATTTAGAAAACATTTATATTCTTCTAAATATGTATGTATTGTTCCCTCTTGACTGCATTCCTTATGAAAGTAAGTTATCAGAACTAATCACGCTCCTCCCCCATTTAATTCCTGTTTATCAATTCTTCTTCTTGCACCTCATTTGTAAATATATATATATACACTATTTTAAGCTGTTCATAAATGGTTGTACTTTTAAAATTCATATAGTATTGAGGCTTACCCCAGTCTTTATTATGAACTACCCAATGACTAATAATAATTTTAGAGATACATTTTACACATATGAAAAGCAAACACTCTGTACTTATGACTCCCTTATAATCAGTCTTTGGTTTGTGTCTTATATTTCTCTTCATTTTTGTAGGTTGAATCTTCTATTAAGTTTGATATTTTTTGAGAAAGTCTTGATAGTCTGAGGATTTATCAAATGTCTATTTTTTTCAATTCAGGTTAATACTAAACTTTGCAGGCTATGATATTTTTGGACAGAGTCCTGGTTCTTTTGCCCTTCATTATGTTGTGTTATAAAATCTGCAGTTCTTTAAGGTCTCTGCTGCTAGATCTTGTGTAATTCTAATTGTGGCATATTTAAATTGTTTTAATATTGTATCCTTGAGCTGGAAGTTTCAGAATTTGACTATTATATTCCTATGAGTTTTCCACATCTTATCTCTTTTAAATGGTGATCAATGGATTTTGGTTCTATTTCTATTTGCATGTAAAAAGAATTTTTTTAAACATTTTTTTAAAAAACTGAGTTTCTAGATTCTGTCACTTCTCCCCTCCTCCCCCACCCCCATTGAGAAGACAAACAATTTAATAGAGATTATACATGTGTAGTTAGGCAAAATGTTTCCATAATAGGCATATTGTGAAAGACTAGTTTTATTTCCCTCCATTCTATCCCACTTCTCATTTATTCAATTTTCTCCTTTCATTCTGTCCCTTTTCCAAAGTGTTTGCTTCTGAATACCCACTCTGTCCTTCCCCACTCTTTTCCTCTTTCCCCCTACTTTCTTGCAGGGTAAAATATGCAGTTGAATGTGTATGTTATTTCCTCCTTAAGACAAATCCAGTGAAATTAAGGTTGACTCATTCCCTTTCACCTCCCTGCTCTTTCCCTCCATTGTAACAGCTTTCTCTTGCCTCTTTTATGTGAGATAATTTACCTTATTCCATCTCTCCCTTTCTTCTTCTCCCAACATGTTCTTCCCTCACCTCTTTATTTTATTTTTTTAGATATCATTGTTTCACATTCAACTCACCTTGTGCTGTCTGTGTATACATGTACACACATATACACATACACTTGCACATATATATGTACAAATATACATACATGTATATATGCATACATATATAACTTTATTCCCTTCAACTATCCTAATATTGAGAAAAGTCCCATAACTTACAAATATCATCTTTCCATGTAGGAAAGTATGCAGTTCAACTTTAATAAGTCGATTACAATTTCTTTCCTGTTTACCTTTTCATACTTCTCTTGATTATTGTGTTTGAAAGTCAAATTTTCTGCTCAGTTCTGGTGTTTTCATCAAGAATACTTGAAAGTCTACTATTTCTTTGAATATCCATATTTTCCCCTGAAGAGACATAGAGAGATGATGCTATATTTTGTGGGCAAGTATCTACAAAGGGAATTATAGATTAATCTAAGAATTGAATAAAAAAAAAGTTTCTCATTATCTTCCAAAATGGAAGAAATATAACCTGGAGTGTCAGCCATAGCTTCTTTGATTCTTTGTCCAAAGTCAACAAAATATTTATTGTGAATTTACATAGTATCAAGTAATTTTCAGAATAAGTGATTCTTACATAATCTGCTCAGTTTACTGGGTAGGTGATTCTTGGTTTCAATCCTAGCTCCTTTGACCTTTGGAATATCATATTCCAAGCCCTTTGTTCCCTTAATGTAGAAACTTCTAGATCTTGTGTTATCTTGGTTGTGTTTCTACAATACTTCAATTGTTTTGTTCAGCCTGCTTGTAGTATTTACTCCTTGATCTGGGAACTCTGGAAATTGGCAATAATATTCCTAGAAGCTTTCTTTTTGGAATCTTTTTTTCAAGAGGTCATCTGTGGATTCTTTCAATTTCTATTTTGCTCTCTAGAGCAAATAATTCTATTCTTTATTCTATTCTAATTCTAATTCTATTATTCTAGAATATCAGGGCAGTTTTCTTTAATCATTTCTTGAAAGATGATCTCTAGGCTCTTTTTTTAATCATGGCTTTCAGGTAGTCCAATTTGCTTTTTCAAATTATCTCTCCAGAATCTACTTTCCAGGTTGTTGGTTTTTCCAATGAGATATTTCACATTGTCTTCTATTTGTTTTTTTATTATTTTTTTTCTGTTTTGTAATTTCTTGATTTCTCATGAAGTCATTAGCTTCCATTTGCTCCATTCTGATTTTGAAGGAATTACTTTCTTCAGTGAAATTTTGGACTTCCTTTTCCATTTGGCCAATTCTAAGGCATTCTTCTCTTCATTGCTTTTTGGACCTCTTTTGCCATTTGAGTTAGATTATTTTTAAGGTGTCTTTTTCTTCAGTATTTTTGGCCTTGCTTTTAGCAAGTTGTTGATTCATTTTTCATGATTTTCTTTCATCATTCTCATTTCTCTTCCCAATTGTTCTTCTACTTCTCTTACCTGATTTTCAAAATCCTTTTCAAAATACCTCCTCTATGACCTGTGAGCAATTCATAATTTTCTTGGAGGCTTTTGATGCAGGGATTTTGCTTTTGTTGTCTTCTTCTGTTTCCATGTTTTGATCTTCTTTGTCACCAAAGAAAAATTCTATAGTCTGATTTCTCTTCCTTTTTGCTCATTTTCCCAGTCAATTACTTGACTTTTGAACTCTTTGCCATGGTAGAACTCTGCTTCCATAGGTGAGAGTGTTTTACCCCAAATTTCTGGGAGTTTGTACACCTGTTGTCAGAACTATTTCTACACATCTGCCTTGGAAATATGAGGAGGATTCACTCTCCACAGCCTCCACAACTCTACCATGCCATCACTGAGTCCTCCTCATGTCAGGATGCCAGCATTGCCACTCAAGACTGAGAACCAGATCAAAGCAAGGGTAAAGCAAAAGAATCCTGTCTGAGCATCATTAAAGAGATTTGCTTGGTCCCCTCATCTGTAGGCTTGGAGCTCCCAAAGCAGTTGCTTTTGCTGCTATTGTTGCTGCCACTGTAGCCACCACTACATCTGCCACCCCAGGGACAGGGTCTGGAAACACTCTTCTCTCACCCTAGTCCAACAGGATTTCTCCACTGACCTTTTACTTTCTCTTTAGCATTTTTGAGTTGAGAAGTCTGGACACAGTCACAGATGCTGAATTCTCCTGCTTCAGTATACTGAGTTCTATTCTGGCGCAGTCTGTGCTGCCCATCTATGCAGTCCATGCTGGCTTGGGCTTCTCTCCCAGCTTAGTGTGATAGATCATTCCTTTCAGCTTTCCAGCCTGATTTCCGATAGTGATGTCTTTCTTTCTGTCATTTTGTGGGTTCAGTAGCTCTAAAATTTATTTTGAGTCTTTTTTTACAGGTATTGCAGATGATTGATGGGATGAGGTCAAGCAAGTTCCTGCTTTTACTCTACCATTTTGACTTCATCCTCTTAAGTCTTTTTTAAGATCTTCAATGAATTCTTTTTGGGCAAGTTGATGTTACTTGATGTTACTCTTTGGAGGCTTCTTTACTTAAATATCCTCCTCTGAAGATGATCCCTGGCCATCTCTATTCCAATAATAGCTTTCTTTAGTTAGATTCTTTCTCCTTTGCCTGTGCAATTTTTGTGGTAACAGTTTAATTTTTGTAATTGTCTCTAGGCTTGGGATACGGGAAATGGTGCCTCTTGCCCCAGATCTTCACTTCTCCCCTACGGCCTGGAATTAAAGCCAAACATTTAACCTCCTGTAAGTGCCCATAGGCAGGGGCTTTCTGCCCCACTGCTTCCACACTCACCTTAAGTGTATTGTTTCCTTCTTGCTCCCACCACTCTTCACAGCACAGCTGTGTCTAGTGTTCCTGGTCAGCAGAGGTTCCCTCGATCTTCTCTGGCTGAAACACCCAATTCCCCTCACTATCCCAGGGGTAAAAGTTACTGTGCTTGGGGCCAAGACAGCCTCTCAAACCATCTAAGCCCCAGGGCTTGTGACTTGTTGTTAAAATGGAACCTAGCCTGGCAGTATTTACCCCTCACAGGGACCAAACTTGATCCTGGGATTTTCCTTTGATCTTCTCAAATTGTTCCAGGAAGGCCCCTATTGTGTCTCTATTCTGACTTATCTCCACCTACACTTTGCTCACCCTAAGGTGCTATTTTAACTCTTTTGTGAGGGGAAATCTTGAGAACTTAGAATTTTCTCACCTACTCTGCCCTCTCCCCAGAATCCTCTCCCTTATATTGTTATTTTTATTTTTACCTTCCTTTTATCCTTTCTCTTAATAATTCAGTGGATTCAACTGTGCACAGTCAATTAATTTGAAAGTAAAGCTCACAGCAAAAATGAGGATTCTACAATACATTAAAACATATTCAGTTTAATTTTCACTGTTATATTATTAGGGGCTCAGCATGTCTGGCCATTCCTAATTCTTTTCTTGAACAAAACACTCATAATGTCTAGCCATGACACTTCCATATGTGCTGCAAGACTTTGGCTTCTCTGATTTCTTATTCCTCACCTGTATTTTCCAACATATTTTCCAGCATCTCAACCAATTTTTCAGTGGAGTCATTGAATACCAAAGCATGTGCAGAATTGCAGCTTATTTTCTTCACCAAGATCTATTGCAAAGGAAAAGGAACTTGAAAGTCTTATCAAGATATTTGTAGAATTTTTTTAATACCTTGCCCTCTGCAGCAGATGTAGATGTTTGTATTGTCGTGAAATAATAGTCAGAAATGTAAGAGTTGCATGGGAACTTACTGATCATCCAGACTTTTTTTTCATAAATGAGCAAAACTTTATTACCTATAACCTAAGAATAGTTGTTCAGATTAGCTGGATGTCACTTAAGAGATTGTCTAGGATCTTGGGAGGAAGGGAAATTGTTCAGGCAATTCCTGTGGAAGGAATCAATCAGGAAAGCTCCAAGACTTGAGTGCCTTTAATCCTTGAAGGGAAACAAAATAAAGTCTTGATTGGGAGTTCCATATAGGGGACCCTGGAGGGAATTATATGGGAATGTTATAAGGGCAAAAAGAGAAACAGAAGGAAGGAAATGGAAAGATGAGGAAAGCAAATTTCCTTTCTTCACAATTCAGCCTACGGCTACCCCTGTGCCAGAACTGTTTTCTTTGATTGAGCTCTCAATATAGCCCTTTGATACTTAAAGTTGCTAATTGTGATGGACTTCATCAGTACTTACACTATAACTTCAAAGTTTCACTAACCATTCAGTGTCTTCCGGATGGGTATTTGGAAACAGAAGATTTTGCTGGAAGTCTTAGTCTCTCAGTTTCTCAACCCTTCCACCTCCACCCCCACTCCTGCTGGAATATAGTTGTACTGTTAAACAACAGTCAAATTGTAAGACCTAGCCATTTTATTTTATAGTTTTTGGTCATTTTGTATTTTAGTCAGTCATATTGGAAATGGACAAATGTGGCAATCATGTAATGTGTATCTTTTTCCAATTTGCTATTAAGAGAGAAGATACAGAATCATAGATAGGGTAATGGGAAATATATCAGATTAAATCTTTAGCTATGCTAGATTAAGGATTAAGAAGATCGGATTCCATTCCTCTCTGTACCACTTGCTACCCTTGTGGTCTTGAGTTAGCTATGTAAACTTTGTAAGCTTTATTTCACTCCTCTACAAAATGGAGATAACAATCCTTACCTTCCATGGTTATGTAAGAATCAGGTTTTCTGAAAAGTATTTAACACTATGTAAATTCACAATAAAAATGTTGTTGACTTTGGAGAAAAGATCAAAGGAGCTATGGCAGACTCTCCAGCTTATATTTCTTCCATTTGGGAAGATAATGAAAAACTTTTGTCTATTCAATTCTTACAATCATGTGTAATTCTCTCTTTAGATGATTGCGCCACAAATGTAGAGCATAATCTTTCTATGCCTCTTCATGCTGTTTATTTATTATCATAGATCTTCCATAATTTGATAAATTCCATTTAAAGTTCATAAAGCTTTTCTATGGTTCTTTTAGTATTTTATGGGTATCATTATAACATTTATGCTGCTTATCAGTTAGCTCTCATTTTCATTGCATGAACATCCTACCTTTCTTCCATTTCTAATAGTACATGTCCTTGTTTTTACCCTTTATACCAGTTTACTGATATTTACAGAGAAAATATTGCAAAGATAAAAGTTAAAAAATATTTTCCCCCAACTCCTGGGAATACCCTCCCACCACTGTGGGCCCTAGAGAGAATAAGCTCAGTCTTAAAGTAATTCCTCCAAAGTATTGGCCCACCAAGTTTACTCCCTATTTTGGCAAAGACATCTGATTAGCTGCCACTTCTTCCTTTTGATTTTTTTACATCTACTACTATATTGTGTCAAGCATGTTGCTTTGGCCTTTGTTCCTCCTGAAGGTAGGCAATCTACAATTTTGGCACAGAAAACAACTCTCAGATATCTGTTGGTTTGTTTTGCTGGTGTTTCAAAGTTTACTGTGTTGTAACCTCCTCTTACACTCTTTTACCTAAGAGCAAGAAAGATAAAATACAAAGAGGTAAAGAAAAGAGGACTACATTCAGAAGACATATATCAGCTTGAGTAGAGGAATGAAACCCTGAGGCTACTTTCTATATCCAGAAACTTATGACATGTTTTTTTTTTTTTTTTTTCACTCAAACCAGCCGGGCAGGAAAGAAATCTCAGATCATCAGGGTAATACGTTTTGTAAGCAGTCTTAGCTACTGCTCAGCAGCCAATTAAAATGTTCTTCTTTTTCATAGCTAAAAACAGTATTTTCGTGTGCTTCCAAGTCTATGTTGGGATGTTTCATCAAGTGGAGTATTCCATGCACATTCATAAGTACTGTGCTATTTTTGGTAATTCCAATCTACTGATAAGTACAGAATATAGAGAAAATAAGGTTTGAGGAAATGATATTGTTGGCAATGAATAAAAACCTCTTCTGAGAGGTGATAGTAAAACTGAGCCTTAAATGGACCACATAATTCCAAGAGGAAGTGGTAAAGAGTGGGAGCATACTAGGTTTATGGGAGAAAGAAGTTTAAAGTCAAATATGAACAATAAATAGTTCATATCAGCCAGTTTATAGTGCACAAAGGACAATGAGCATTAATATTATTAATATTAAAAGCCTGGTTTTTTCCCTTACATTTTTTTTTAACTTTGTAAGGATATACTGCTAAAAATCCTCCTTTGTCATATAAAGAAGCTTATATTTTAAATCAACCTTAACAGTTCTTGCCATGTCTTTTGGTCAAAGCATTTACTGGCCTAGACAGTTTCTGGGCCTTCTTGGCTCCCTTACATGGTCATTGTTTGCCATTATTTAAAAGGTCTCTAAGACATAGTGAATGCCAGGGTCAGTGCTTTTAATTTTATTTATTCATGTGGTGAAGAGAGATAGTAATGCTTTTAATAGGCCAACTTAGGGCTGCTATACACATATATAATGCATTTTTATTTTTATTTTTCATAATTTGGCTTTTATTTTGAGTTTTGCTCTAATTAGTCAATAGCTTTAGTGTACACAGACAGTGAATTCTGAGGAGATGGTTATATCTGTCACCAGTTGTTTTATGACTTTTAAAATCATAATTTTTAATACTATTTGGTACTTAGTTGCTCTAATCTCTTCCAACACTTATGACTGATGAAACATTGATGTTTGGTTTAGAGGTTTCAGATTAGTCCCTGAAACTCAACTAAGAAACTCAAATGTTCAGCATGCTTTTGCCATCTTCTGTCTATCTGTGTATAGGAGTCATTGATTAACAAAAGTTTAAGACTTAATTTGGAGGGTTTATCAAAATATTTTTAGAATTTCTCTATTTGTTCATCTTCTGCAACAGATGTTGACCAGTAAACAGCAATTATCTTCATCCAGTTTGTTTACATCCATTGTGATCATGACAAGATTAGATGATGAAGCGAACAGTGAAATAAAGTTTTTATTGCCTTTGGCACACCATCAATTGGATTCTAATAACTGATTTATTTGTTTTCCCTAGGAAGAACTTTTGAGGCATACTTCAGTTGAGGTGGAATTTCTTTATCTTTTCTGATTCTCCATATAGAAAGGATATCAAAACATTTTTTTTTTCAGTTTCTCAAAGAATGTATCAAGTCATCAGTTCATGTTAGGAGGCTCTATATTATTAATGATCATGATCAAATTGGTGTTCATACAAGATCTAAAAAATTTCTTCATACCCGTTTTGCCACTATAACACCATCACTGAAGAAGCAGGTCACAGTGTACTGAGACCGTTTTGAGATTTTACAGTTTCATAGATCATCATTGCTAAAAGATTTGCTACCTAATGGTCAACATTCTAGCAATGTGCTTGTACTTAATTAGTTGATTTGATCCTAAGAGAGAAGTCCCACACCTCAAGGAACTTATATTTTATCAAGGAAGACAGTATGTACTTATATAAGGAAACATAGAATAAGTGAAAAATGCATCTCATATAATTTAAGGAAGAAGGTCACAAGAAGGGACCACAGAAACATTTGTGTGTGTGGAGGGTGTGTGGGTGTATGTAATACCGCGCATGCATTAAGACTTGAAGGAAGTAAGAATTTCTAGGAGGGATAGATAAACAGAAAGTGTATGCTGTATGTGAGGCACAACAAAGGCACAGAAATGAGAGAATGTTGGATCTATAGAGTATGAAAAAGGAAACATATAATGAAGTGGGAAAGGTAGGTTGGGACTAAGTTGTAAATGTTTTAAAATCGAAATGGTCTCCACTGGCAGTTCTACTATAACGAAACATTCAGATTCCCCAAAACCATGAGGCTATATTAAATGACATAGTAATAACCAGACTTTATGGGGGAAATAGGGTTAGAATCAGAAAGCTTAAAATCTTCATCAGTAACACATTAGAAAAGGAGAGAAACCCAGTAAATACGGTAGCACAGTTTTATGCTAAATAGTTAAAAATGTATACACATTACAATAAAAAGTGAACCCTCTGAGCCCACAGGCTGAAACTTACCCTGTGCCCCAGATAGCACAAGCAAATTAGGCAGATGTTTGGACCAGAAGCCATAATGGAAAAGCAGTTTCAGGATTGAGATGGAACAGAGCAGCTCTTCTTGGTTCACAGCTCCTACTATACCAGAAGATATTGGAAAAAAAAAATATGGTACTTTACCTTGACAAAGACTTAAAGTTTGCTTGGGGAAGTGGGTATCAGAAAGGTTGCAGCTTGTGAGTTGTGAAGTTGTGCAATTTGTAAATGGTGTTATTTTTGCATATCTCACTGTTTCTCAAGTAAGAAATTGAGCACAAGCAAACTAAAATTTGAGTTACACTTAAAATATTTGCTAACCCATCAATTGTGTTGGAACAAATTTGTGTTTTCAAAACATATATTATAGTAGAAATGACTCTACTTATCCTACAAGTCATAGGTGGCTCTTAGAATGAGTGTCAGTTAATCAAAAAGAATCGTTTTATATATTCCAAGTTCCGTGATAAGCATTGGTGACATGAAGAAAGGAAATAACATTTTTGTTGTTTTTGTCATTGTTGTTGTTTTCAAGGAGCTCATGTTATAACGAGGCAGCCAGTAGCAATTAGCTAGGCATTTATAAATTCTGCACAGAATGATAACCAGAAGATAATGTTATGAGGGATCCACAGCATAGAGAACAAGGGAAAGTCTGCTGAAAAAAAAAAAAAGAGGGGGATTGAACTGAGTGTTGAAGGTAGCCAGGGAAAGTGAGCATTCTCAACATAGTATATAGCTCGTGTAAATGCAATGCATGGAGTTGGGAGAGTAAGTGTCTTCTCCTGAGAAGAGCAAGGAGGCTAGTATCATTGGATCTTAGACTATACATGAAAGGTTATAAGGTATAGGAAGACTGGAATAAGGGAAACTTAAGTTAAATTTGGGCCTTAGATACTTAGTAGCTGTGTGATCTTGGAAAAGTCACTTAACTTCTTTTTATCTCAGTTTCCTAAACTATAAAACAGGGATGATAATACTAAATACCAGAGAGAGTTGTGAGGAAGAAATGAGATAATGTTTGTAAAAGCACTTAGTACATGTTTGGCACAGATGCTATAAATGATAATTCCCTTTCATTTCTACCCCATCTCAATGCTAACTTAAGAATGACACTGGGATCACAAACCTGAAACTGAAAAGATGGTCTCCTCACAGAAATAGTAAAGTTTGGAGGAGATATGGGTTGTAGAGAAAATAAAGCGACCTCTGTTTTAGATTTGTTGAATTTGAATTGCCTATGGAAGATGATTTGAAATGCCCAGTAGATAGTTGGCAATTTAGGAGTGGTGTTCAAGAGGGAGACTGAAGCTTGATATGTAGACATGAGAGTCATCATATTTTGCTACACACCAGAATGAATGATTTATTTAGGGCTGGGATATTAAGTGCTTAGTAAAAGTTTATATAGAACTTTAGAAAGTCCTAAAAGAGCTTTCAATACATTTCATTCAAGTACAAAGCTTTTGAATTAATGATAAATCACAAAAAGTGATAAGATTCACCTGATTATAAAGAATAACTCTCTTTTATATCAAGAGTTTAATTCTACTCAATTCAAGATGAAAAAATCTGATAGTGTTTAAAAGAATTCTTAAGATCTGGCATTTTGTTCAAACTTTCACTGATTAAGAACATTTCAGCCTTGGGTTAATTGACTTTTTCCTATACCAGCTGAACTGATATCTCCATTGATTAAATTCCCCATCTTTTCTAATCTGAATTTGTCCAAAGAACAACCAACTCCATTTTAAAAACATTGTTGTGACTTCTGTTTAGTCACCTCTTGTAGAATGAAATTTTGAGGGAACTGCAATTGCTTAGTTTTATTTTTAAATGACAATTGATTCTACTTTCACTTTCGATTGCTATTACACTAAAGAATGGTATTTAGGAAATTTCTTTCCCTTGATTACCTGGTTTGTCAGTTATAAAAAGACTTGCCATTTTAGTGAATATTTCCATTGGATGATCAGTAAAGAATAAACAATTTTACATTATTAATTTTGTTTTGTTACATTCTTAATATATGTTTCAGAATATACTTCAAAAGAGTAGTTTCCAAATAGGTTGAGAAAGTTCTCCAACATTTAAATTGGGCATTTATGTTTAAGAATACTACACTAATCATGCTATAAGGTCTTCCTTTTTATAAAAAATATGTGTTATGTGACTAACTTTGATAGACAAGACTCTTCTCAGCAATACAAGGTTAGAAGACAACTGCAAAGGACTCATGAATGAAAGGGATATCCACAACCAGAGAAAGAACTACAGAGTCTGCAGATTGAAGCAAACTATTTGTTCTCTCTCATTTTTGTTTTGTTTTGTTTTATCCCTTCTTTTTCATTGTTCAGCCCGTTGGGTATAATCCTTTACAACATGACTAACATTCAACGTGAAGGTATTTGTAGAACCTGTATTTGGTTACATACCACTATGGGGGAAGGGGGCAGAAGAGAGAGGGAGAGAAAATGTGAAACTTAGGAGACTGTGGAACTGAATGTTGTAAACTAAAAGTAATTAAAAAGACATCAATAAATTTAAAAAATATATCTGTCATGTAACTTTATAATTAAACCTTGTGTTTTCATGTTCTCTATTTTACACCTTTTTTTCAGGTTAGATTATAAAGCCCTCAAGGACAGGGACTATGAAAACTTCTTCTTGTTTTTTCTCCACACTATCTATCACAATACTGTGTATTTACCAAATTGTTCTTGAATGAATGGATAGAAGGAAGGATATATTAACTGATTAATTAATTGATTTTTCAATCTGTTTACAAAAGATTCAGGACCTATCCACTCCTGTGGTGCTGAAATACATTAAGCAATTAATGTTTAATTAAAGTTAACTGAATTTAGATTTCTTATAATTTAGACTGAAGTGCTAGGCTGTTTCACTAGTAATTCTGTTGAAAGTTGTTATGGGAATCTAAAGATCTTCCCTGCCCCTAGGCCCTTTGCTAATGTGGCTACGTGACTTTGAGGACCCTTGGATATTTGAAAGTATACTCTGTTCCCTAATAGGCTCAATGTGGTCACGTGGAGCCTGTGGCGCCAGGC
>CM053590.1:201910968-201929728 GCA_028646515.1 Pseudochirops corinnae | reverse complement strand
TATGTACATAAGTATGTATTCTATGCTTGGGAAAAATTAGTTTTAAAATCCTCTGCAGTAAAAAATTGGCAGAAGATTTAGTTCTTTTGCTAGTTATTCTGCTAATCTTCTATCTATGAGTTGATGAAACATCCTTTTCCTCTTTGAAGTATAAATGATGATAAGAACTTTAAAGCATATATAACTATAAGATGCTTTGTGTGACATCTCAATATTCATTAACGCTGTATTATTTGGGATGCTGATTAATATTTGTGAGGCTACAAAAAAGAGGAACAACAGGCTGCTTCCTGCATGCCCTTCGTTGAAGTTTCTAGGCTTTTTCATCAGTTTTCAGCTTCTCAGGAATGTACTTTCAGAGCTGATTTTCAAAATGTTACTGCACTTTTATTTTATAATCTTCCAGAATTAAGGGAAATATGATTACTGAGATATGTGTAGCAGTAAGACTTTGCCATAGCCATGCAAAAACAGTCTTCCTTCAACAAAAAGAAAAAAAAAAGCTGGAATCAATGCTTTCTTGGTCACATAAAGATATTGGTTCATTTCACTTCTTCTTTTTTACACTAAACAATATCATGTTTTGTTACCTACGCAAATTATGAGATATCTACAACTTGATAACACCATAAAAGACAGGAAAATCCACAAATCAAGGAATGTTTATTTGAACCAGTGTCCTGCAATAACTAAAGGTAGCTCTTTAGAATAATTCTACTTGAACTAAAAGACTAAAGTCTCTCTCCCCTTTCTAAGATACAAGGCAATTTAATCTATGCCAGTGAGAGATTGGCCTTCATTAATATGGTTGATTGATTTTTAAGGCTTTGAGAGAACAGTTCTTTCAGATACATCAATATCATTCATTCCTTGGCAAGGTAAAAGCAACACCTATTTAATTGTAGGCTTGGCTGGCTGCCTTTAAGGGAGCAGGAAGTCTGATCTTGAAATCATTGAGTTGGTTCCTTTGCTGCCTTATGCATAAAAGGCCCATCCTATGAGGAGTTAGTGTCAAAGTTTCAGTGGAATTTCCACTATCCTCAAGAACAACTTTGTAATGTAGCTGGCGAGTTGCCATGTTGAATGTAGAAGTCTTTTTTTTTAAGCTTGGGAATAGAATCCTTTTTACACATCACTATTTGTCAAGTTATTTTTATTGTGTTCTATGGTATATGAATTATCATTCTCTTCTAATGATTATCCTGAATCACTGTACTGACCTGAATCAAGTCTGGCTGAAAATACGCAATCTATACTCACAAAAAGATGCTTCTAGATAATACTGAGTGAATTGAAGGTGACTATATATGTGTGTGTGCATGTGCGTGTGTGTTTGTAAGTAAATATATAATGTATATACACATATGTACGTACACATATGCACACATACGTATATACACACACATATGTAATACATGTATATATGCATATATGTACATCTCAATCATTCCTTTTCATCATTTCTGTCCCTGTCAACTCTTTTTCATTTTTGTCTTCTTTAAAAACCTTTGCTATATGCCTATTGTTTCTAAATAATTAGGAACCAAGGGGCATGATCACTAGAGTGTTAGACTTCAAGTGAGGAAGACCTGAGTGTGAATTTCAATATTAGTATTTGTTTATTTGATGTTACCCGTTATGGCCATGAAAAAGTAAATTGTACTTTATGAGTCTTAGTTTCTTCACTTGTAAGATGGGAAAAAAATAATAGATGAAATGTCAATCTCTACTGGAGCTTCCAAAGTGTGTGGGTTCCACAGCTGCTGGTAGTAGTGCGGCTACCACTGCTACTATGAAACTGATTGGCATTTTCCCATTGGTACATGGCAAGAAATGTAATATATATGTTACAACAATTCTGAATCTCTTCTGTTGTGTTCTATTTACAAATACATAAAGATATATATATATTTTTAAAATGCGTTGGAAGGAATGCCCCAGGTTGTCAAATATGGCCAAATCGAAAAGAAGGAATATTGTTTTTCTTAACTCTTATGAGCTGTGATCTAGCCTCTATTTGGAGAGAGAATGCACTACCCTATAAGACGATACATTTATATTGTATTGAAAGAATATATCAAATGTCCAAAAATAATGGTTTACTTGGGAAATACTTTTGTATTAATGTAATGAATGAAATACTTCCCCCAACTTTGTTTCAAGATATTTTTACTTATTTATTAGTTTTCCAGACCACAGATCATGGGATGGAATTGAATAAGGTCCTATCTTATCTTTTCATGTGTACAAAAAATGGAGTATTTGGGGACAAGTGATAAGGTTCCACTTTAAAATACTTTCCCCCCCTGAAGATTAAGACTAAATCACTTTAAAAATAGATGTATTTTTCTTACTTAACCAACACCTTAAAACAACAACAACAAATAAACCAGTATTTTTTTTAAATTTTTGTAGCATTTGAATTATAGGCAGGCTACAAGTAGCTTTAGTTCATATTTGCTTTTGGATCAAAAACAAAATGAACAAAAATCCAAGTGAACTGTAAGCTTATATCACTTGAATTATTTCATTAACACATAGAGAGAATTTCTTGAATAAAAGTTAAGACAAAGAAATAGATAACAGTTTAAAAACTATCACTTGATGATAGAGACTAAAGAAAACATAATCATGAAATTATGTCATTCCTGGGAATCATTTCCAAATGAGAATATTTTTAAGAATCAATATACAAATTGGTGTCAGGGAAAGTTAACAGAACTGGGCACTCTTAACAATTCAAGAAAATGTTTTCTATGGTAAATCACCAAAGGTGATTCTTCAGTGATGATCATGTTGAGAAAATCACAATTTTTTTTGATAATCTTTTATGTGTACAATGACCTATCTTTTCTACTTAACTGACATCAAGTAGTGCAGAGAGAGCAAAGAGGATTAGAAAAAAGGGGAGGATGGGAAAGCTGGCACTTCTAATCCTGAGATGAATACAATCCTTGTCAATCAACAAGACTTCTGAGTCTTGCTTAGGGCAGGGGTTCTGTGGGGAAGCTCCAAGGCTTATAAATTCCAACTCCAGCTGTCAAAAGATGACAAGAAAAGGAAAAAAAAAGTGATTATTGATGACAGGCAACAAAAGTTTCTGCAAAAGGATAAAATAATGAGTTGGTGACTCACTATACACACAGTCATAATCACTTTGATGTGGAGGTATTTCTTTTATCATCCAAGCAATAATACAAAGCTATATTAATATATGGTATGTGTATGTAAATCACATAACAGAGGAAAATCTCTCATATACACACATAACTGAAAGAAAATGGCAATAATGATATGAATATATAGCAGAGTCTAGAATAAATGATTCTTGTGGTATTTGGACTAATAAAAAAATGAAAAGTCAATCAATAGAATGTGATGATGGGTGTGATTCATAAGACTCAAAAGGTATCTGAAAACAAATCTTAAAGGTACATTATCACAATTTAATATCTGTAGAGATGAGTTTGACAAATTCTCAGTATTTAAGATTCTAAAAATTGGAAACAATTTGGTCATGGCAAGCTTTACTTTTGTAGAATTCTTCCATTGAATTCTTAACTTAATAATATCATACATCACCTTCCTGTCTACCTTAAGCTGTTATTTTGATTCAAATGACTCAAATTTGATTCACTTTTTATTTTGACCCCTAACTCCTCTTCCAGTGTTGTCACACAGTTTCTTTTTAGTTGCCTGCTAGATATCTCCTTGTAAATATTCTACCATTACCTCAAAGTGAAATTATCTTTCCTTTTAAACATGCCTCTCCTACCAACTTCCCCGTTTTGGAGCACAATAGCAATTTTTACCTACAGCTAAAACCTTAATAATTCTGGACTCTTCCCTTTTCCTCAGCCTTCACATACAGATAATTTCCAAGTTCTGTCAGTTTTTCCTTTGAAATATATTTCATATATGTCTCCTTCTTTCCACTTTCTCTAGAAGAAACCTAAAGTAGGCCTCTTATCTGGATGGATGGTGTATTTTCCTATTCATTATATACTCCCATATCTCAAGCAGCTTCCTGTTCCAGAATACATAGATATGATATTGTAGTCCCATCTCTCCTCACTCAGCTTCAGAGATTGTTTTCCCAGAAGTCTTTTCCTAGATCTTTAGTGGTAACTTTGAAGATTCCTGCTATTTCTGGGACATTCATACTGTGTATTGGTTCCAATGTTCTGTCCTCAAAGCCATACTAAACATATAGGTTCTGGAGGCAGTACCATCTCCTCCATGACTTTGATATAGAGTAAGGAGTATATACAATGATTCTTTTAATGTTATTCAGTGTCAAGATGAGCCTATATTAGCAAAGAATAGTAGAACACAGTATATATGTGTATTTGTATGTATACACGTGTGTGTGTGTGTGTGTGTGTGTGTGTGTGTGTGTGTGTGTAGTGAAGAAGTTATTACTAGATGGGAAAGCATAGGAGTTGACTACTAGTGACATTGAAGACATCTATAATGTGCTATACCAGTTTCAGGCAAAATCTATCCGTGTTAAAGTATCAGAAGGACAGTCAGACTTGATCCTTTATGCTTAATGCATCCCCAAGAGAATAAATAATCAATAAACATGAGTTATTAAGCACACATGAAGTTTCACATATCCTTAAGGACTAGGGATAAAAAAAAAATCCCTTTGTTCAAGGAACTTACATTCTAATCAGGGGGACAGAATGCAGATATGTAAATTGTAACATACAAGATAAATAGGACATAGAAGATAATTTTAGCAGTACAGCCAGGTAGCAGGGGGACCAAAAAATGACTGCTGCAGATGCTAACATTTGAACTGAATCTTGCAGAAAAGTAGGAATCTCAAAGAGTGAAAATGAGGTAAAAGCACATTCCAGGAATGGGAGACAATCAGAATGTACAAAAAAAGTGAGGTAGAACACCATGAACGAGGAACAGCAAGTAGTCCAGTGTGGTTAGACCATAGAGTGCATAGGGGAGGGAGACAATATGTAAAAATACTGTAAAGATGAGAAGAACCATGTTGGTAAAGAATTTTAAATGACAAATAGAAGGAGCTCTATTTAATCCTAGAGGTAATAAGGAGTCAATGGAATTTTGAGGGTAGGATATGACATGATAAAGTCTACGATTTGGGGGAGACTGAAAAAAACATAAAACAAGGAGCCAAAATATAAGGTAACGGGAATAGTCTACTTAAAAGGTGATCTGCCTCTGAATTACGGTATTCGTTTTGTGAGCAGAAATGCTGTGGGGGAAAAATGAGAAAATTGGCTAACTGCACATATCAATTGAGAGAGAATGAAGGATAGATTAAAATGAAGATGCAAACCTGAGTAACTAAAAAAATAGTGATGCCCTAAAAAGAATTAAGGAAACTGTGAAGAGGGACAGAATTGGGGGACTGAGGAAGAATATGAGTTAAGTTTTGAACCCATGGAATTAAAATGCACGGACATGCAGTTGAAATCTTAATTAGGTAACTGATGTTCCCAGAATGTGGCTCAGGTGAAAGACTGGGACTTCATATATAGATCAGGGAATCATCTGCAAAGAGATGATAATTAAATCCATTAGAGCTGATGAGATAACCAAATGAGAAATGAGAAGGCCCAGGAAAGAAATTTAGGGAATTCTCACTTGACTGGGTGTGATATGGAGAGAAATGTTGTGGGAGAATCAAAAAGAAAATAATTGAGACACCCATTATTATAAATGAATAAATGAAAAATCATGTGTTAAGGCTTTAGAATGCATGAGGAGCTATACTAAATACTGGGAATACAAATACAAAGGCAAAGATAAAAGTGAAGCCCTCAAGAAGCATACATCGAATGTAGGAGATGAGACATAAAGGGGAGTGGTGTCTTGAGAAAAGGCACTTTGGTTTGAAAAGTTTCAAGGATGATGATTGAGGGCAACACTCCCTCTCCTTTGACTCATTTCTCATCCCCTTACAGTCTGGTTTCCAGGCTCAACTAAAACAATTATCTTCAAAGTTACCAATGATCTTATAATCATGAATTCCAATGTCCTCGTTTAAGTTCTCATTAACCTCTCTTCCATATTTCACACCATTGACCAACCTCTCCTCCTACATGCTATCTCCCTTCTGAGTATTCCTGACACTGTTTTCTCCTGGTTTTCCTACTTGTCTTTCTATTCTCAGATGCTAGAACATTATCTATGTTCTATGACTTAACTATGACTGTGTACTAAAATTCTATTGTGGGCTACTTACTCTTCTCTCTCAATATTATCTCGATTGGTGCACTCCTCAATTTTCGTATGTTCTATTATCATCACTATGCAATGTGTTCCCAGATCAACAGCCCTATTTCTCCTAATGTCCAGTTCCCTATAACCAACTGCTTTTAAACATTTCAAATTGAATATCCTACAGACATCTCAAGCTCAACATGCCACATACAAATTTACTCCAAACCCACTCCTCTCCTTAACTTTCATATTTCTGCCAATCCACATTTCTGTCGTATTTCAGCTGTTCTTTAGGTCACATGGATTTCCAACCTCAGCGATGTACCTAATGATTTACTCTCACCTCAAACATCCAAATAATTTGCCAAATTTATTTATTCTGTCTGTATAATATATCCAATTTTTCTTTCCTTGACTGCACTCGTATGATCACCACTCTAGTTCAAACTATCATCATTTCTTGCATGAACTATTGTGATAGTTCCCTAATAGATTCTGTGCCTTGAAGTGTCTCCCTTCTCCAATCAAACATTTGTGCAACAGCCAAAGTACATGTCTGGTTATGGCACTCTCTTGCTCAAGAAGCTTCAATGGCTCCTTTTTTGCTTTTTTGGATCAAATACATACTTTCATGTTTGCCTTCAAAGTTCTACATAATCTTGTTTCAGTCTATTTTCTCAGACATAATCCTCTTGTGAAGTCTTTAGTTAAGGATATGCTGGGGCCAGCAACCACTAAATGTTGAATTTTCAGTGTGAACATTTGCAGCTCAGAAAATTGGTAATCCCTACAAATCCTAGCTTGGTTTTCTCTGGTTTCTTTCTTTCTTTCTTTCTTTCTCAGTTCTTTCTTTCTTTCTCAGTTCTTTCTTTCTTTCTTTCTTTCTTTCTTTCTTTCTTTCTTTCTCAATTCTTTCTTTCTTTCCTTTCTTTCTTTCCTTTCTTCCTTCCTTTCTTCCTTCCTTGCTTCCTTCCTCCCTTGATTCCTTCCTTCCTTCTTTTCTCCCTCCCTCCTCTCTCTCTCTCTCTCTCTCTCTCTCTCTCTCTCTCTCTCTCTCTTCTAGACCTTAAGAAAGTGTCAACCATGCAAACTAACTTTAAAAGTGCATGTGCATATTTTTTTCTCTCTTGGGGAGCTCAGTCATTAAAAATTTCTCAGCACACCCCTCTCTCACTTTGGAAACCTTACTTTAACTTAGCAAGACTTCAGTGGAAGACTTGGGAAATAATGATAGCATGAGGTTTAAGACTGGTATGCCAATAATAAAAAATAATAACAACTGACATTTACATATTGCTCTAAAGTTGGCAAAGTGTTTCATGTTTACTGTCTCATTTGAGTCTTACAATTTGTTCACAATCATTGTGTTATTATTATTCCAATCATCGTTATTATCAGTATAACTTGCACGCACAGCCCACCAACTCCTCATTTTCCTGGTACACATTCCTTCTTCACCTCTATTATTAGAATTCCGAGCCTACATCAAAAGTCAACTTGAAACACCTTCTACATCAAGTCTTTCCTAATCATTAAGACTCCTAGCACCCAGATACTGGTATTACCTTTCCATCCCTTTGTCTACATTTTGTATTCACTTATAGTTTTCTTGTTCAGGCACATTTAGTCATGTCCAACTTTCATGACACCACTTGGGATTTTCTTGGTAAAGATACTAGAGTGATTTGCCATTTCGGTCTCCATATCATTTTTACAGATGAGAAAACTGAGGCAAACAGGGTTGAATGATTTGTTCAGCATCACCCAGCTAGTAAGTATCTGAGGCCAGATTTGAACTCAGGAAGATGATGATCAGCACCCTATCCATGGCGACACCTTGCTGCCCCGATTTTATGTGTGCATGTGATTTCTCCTGATAAGTGTGAAATTGTTTACAATAGGAAATGTTTTGCCTCTTTTTATCCCTAAAATTTAGCATGTGTCTAACATACCTAAGAAATGCTTGCTAATGGATTCACTGATTTTTAACCTTTCTTACTTTCTTAGTTATCTGTGTTTTGACCATTACATGGTTCTCTAGATGTTCTGCGAGCAGCAGCCACCAAAAGCATGTTTTTGGCTCCATAAAAGACATTTTGTTAGAAAGTGTATCAAAGTATTTATATAGCCTGTTCCCTGGTCTTGAATTATCATCTGAACACACTAGACATAGGGAAGCCAAATTAAATGAATCAAATCTTGTAACAAATGAGCCAATGACTTAATCATGGCTCTAGTAGCAATATGTATTACCAAATTCAGAACAGTCTGGGAACATGTGATCAAGCAATAAACTTTGGGAATTTCTTCTTTTCTCCAGGGCCTCAATCCATATACAACCAACTGTAAAATTGGAAGACACAGGCCAATGGTGCAAAAGACAAGAAAGAACTATGTATGTCTTTCTCACCGTTTTCTAATTGCCTTCTGCTGTACCAATCTGTGTCCTTGTATCCTCTCTGAGGAATATAAGCTCTCTGAGGCCAGGGACTATTTCATGTTTGTCTTTATATCACTACTGCCAAATACAGTGATTGGACATAACAGATACTTAAATGTTCCTTATACTGAAAGGACATGCAGCTGTCAAGATCTTTCCCTCTCTCACAATTATAATTACTCATCTCTGCATATAGGCAATTAGGTAGCATGGTTGATACAGTGTTGAATGTATAATAAGGAAGACCTGCATTCAAATCTTGCCTCAGATACATACTAGCTATGTGGCCCTAAGCAAGTCACTTAATGTGGTTATCTCAATTTCTTTATTTATACAATGGAGATGATGATAGAATCTCCCTTGCACAGTTATTGTGAGGATCAAATGAAGGAAAATAAGTAAGGTTCTTTGAAATTCTTAAAATGTTGGATGATGATAATAATGACGATGATGGGCAAGCATACCTAAAATTCATCATCCCCTGCACAAGGAAGGTCGACACTCGGTGAGACATTGTTTAATTAACAAATGAAGGAACTAATGCAGTTTTCAAGATAACCTATGAGAATCAACATTCATTTTCAATAAATTTAAACTATGGCTTTCTATGTTTCATATTTCTTGCAGAAAAGAAAAATTGAATGAGTGAAGAAATGAATCAGAATGCTAAGTCTATGCCACAGGAATCAGCTTTACGCTCTCTTAGCATCTCTGGAGACAGGTTTTGTGGAAAGTAAAGTTCAATTTTTAATTAATATTGGATTTGAGAATTATAAGTGGATTTCAATTATCCCAATACTCTTCCTATTTTCCTTAAATATAAATAATTAAGAGCTAAATGTAGTACAATTAACAATGTAAATATCAACATTCTGCAAATGTAAGGAAGAAACTGTAGTTAATGTAGTGGTATCTTTTATTGGAAAGTGAGATGAATTTTCAATCTATATTGCAATTATTTGCGAAATACATCAAGAAAGCTGTAAAGTTTGGAGAACTTCTTACCTAATGAAAGGCAAGGGAAGGCAAGCTGTCACAAGCAGCATGTGACACTTGATAACCCTGAGTGAAGGGATGAAATGAGAGTAGAATAATGAGATTAAAGAACATTGCCTTAAAAAGACAGGCTGGATCTTCAGCATATCTGGTTCTGTTTAAAATGTTGCAAAATCCTATTACCCCAGCATTATACACAAGTGTAGCACATTGCGAATCTATTTCCTTCAGGCACATATCTTGTGGCATTTGCACATGAAAATTTGCTCCCTGGTAGGCTTGTGAGTGCCCTGAGTGAAAATTTCTTTACTTAGAGTAATTGAGCTGGAGACACATGATAGGCATGGGGTAGTAGAGGAGCAATATTGCAAATCATGGGTTGGACTATTCAACCTTGCCTCATCCTGGCCTAGATGTTTTAGGAAAGGCAAACAGACTAAAAGGAGGCAAAGCCACATAAAACTTGAAGACCTATGACAAATGGATATGACTTTAAATGAAAACAGAGGAAAGAGATAAGGTAAATACCAAAAAAAGGAACTTTAAAATCCTGCTGTATTGCAGCTCCTCTTGTCAGAGTCTTCATCACTTGTCTGAGCTTGTAAAATCACACCCTTTCTGAACTCCAATTTCTCTCCATTGTTTCCATGAATTTCTGTGTGCCCAAGAGAACGTTTGGAGAAAACAGTCCATGTCTTTGTTTTCTCTGAGTTTAACAACATTCACCTTGACTCCCTTACGTTTGTTTCTTCACGTCATTGCTAAGATTATTTATGAATGTTATACTTTTGGGAATCATTCATTTTTTTTTTGGAGGGGGGAAGGCAGGGCAACTTGGGATAAGTGACTTGGTCACAGTCACATGGCTAGTAAGTGTTAAATGTGATGCTGGATTTGAACTCAGATCCTCCTGATTCTATTCACTCTGTCACCTAGCCACCCAAGGGAATCATTCTTAACTAAGTCTCTGCTTTGTCAAGTAAGATAATAAATTGACTGCATTTGGCACAAGGGTTTTCCCACTTTACTGGTACATCAATAGGAAGACACAAAATCATATGGAAACAGGTGAATCCACAGGAAGATATATTTGAATGTCCTTCCACCCACCCAACATCAAATGAATCTGAAATTCAGGCCTACTGACTTCAAGAATAACTCAATGATGCTTCATCTGTGTTACTAGTGGGTCCTAGCCTCCGTATGCTTACATCTATTTTGTCTAAGCCCAGGGGCTAAACAAAAGAAATAAATGAAAGGGAAAAAAAACATTTATTAAAAACTTATCATGGGAGGCAGAGACAAGTTGTTGGAGTAGCATCAGCAACCCAGGCAAAGTCTTCTAATATTCCCCTTCAAACAACTATAAAATCAGGTCTCAAATAAAATTTTGGAGTGGAAGAGCCAAGTAAAAGATCAGAATGAGACATTTTTTCCAGCATTAAAGAACTCAGGGGATCAGCAGGAGAGGACAGTGACACTGAGGTGGGAGCTGGCAAAGTGAGCATTTCTCATGATCAGAGCACAGTGATGGCATCAACAGCAGCTTAAGGAACTCTCAGCTGGAGATGGCAAGGTGGTTAGACAACTGGCGAGAAGGAGGTCACAGGGGACCCTTTGCTGGTACTGGATATAGCTGGCACTGACTGCTAACTCTATTGCCCAAACACAGTTCTCGGTCGCAGCTCCAGAGCAAAAAGAAGCAGTAATGATTATTCACAAAGGAGCAAGGACCTTGCACTTAATTCCAAGGTAGAGAGGAGCTCTTGTGACTGTAGGAAAATGGGGAAAATGATGACCATTTCTGGGGCAAGAGGAGTGCTAGCACTTGTGATTGTGAATGAACAGGGTCCATTCCTGAGTAAAGACCGGGAGAACTAAGATCACATCTCACTCCAGCTTACAATACCTTGGAAGTACTAAAAAGTTGTAGATTCCCAGAACTAGCTATGAAAGTAACAGTATTAAAAAACGTGAAGCTTGGGATAGTGCTATCCCAAAACCAGTTGAGAAGATTCCAACTTTAACATGCAATTTAAAGTCAAGAGATATGTCCAAAAAATGAACAAACAATAAATAAAGAATTTGACCATAAAAAGGTACTATCATGTCAAAGAAGACTAAGACACAGACGCAGAAGGAGAAAACAATGTGAAAAAAGCTACAAGCAAGGATTTGAAGAGTGAAAAATGCTAATTAGACACAATTCCAACAAGGATTCCTGAATATGCTAAAGGACTAGAAAAGAGTAGTAGAGGAAAAAATTGGGGAAAGAAATGAGAGTATTGCAAAAACATTTAAAAAGAATTAACTGTTTGATATAGATGCACCAAAATAGTGAAAAAATAATACCTTAAAACACAGAATTGGTCTGATAGTAAAAGAATTGCAAAAAGTCACTGAAAAGGACTCCTTAGAAAGCAGAATTAGTCAACAGGAAAAAGAGGTACAAAAGCTCAATGAAGAAAATAATTCTGTGAAAATTACAGTTTTTCAAGTGAAAGTTAATAACTCAACAATACATCAAGAAATAATAAATCAAAATAAAAAAATTAAATATGGAAGAAATATGAAATTGTAAACAAAATTGGAAAAACAAAACAACACACCAGAAAATAGATGAAGAAAGATAGTTTAAGAATTTTTGGACTACCTAAAAGGCATGATCAAAGAAAGACTCTGGACATCATATTTAAAGGAATTACGAAGAACAACTGCCTTAGGTTCAGAAAGTAAAATAGACATTGAAATAATCCACTAATTATCTAGTAAAAGAAATCCCAACATGAAAATTTTATAATTAAAAAAAAACTGTAACAAAAAAATCTATAATGACAATCATAGTCAAATTCAAGAGCTTCCAAGTGAAGGAGAAAATAATCCAAGCAGACAGAAAGATACAGTTCAAATATGTGGGGTCATGGTCAGAATGACACAGGATTTAGCAGCTTTTATGTTAAAGAAGTGAGTATTATATTCTGGAAGACAAAACAGCGAGGATTAAAACCAGGAATAACCTACTCAATAAAATGAGTATAACTCTTGCAGAGACAAAATGACATTTAATGAAATACTAGACTTTCAAGTGTTTCAAGTATAAATATGAACAAGACATTATAAGGGACTCTATATGGTTCAATTGTTTATATTCCTATATGGGAAGGTAATACCTGTAACTCCTAAGCACTTTTATTATTATTAGGGCAACTAGAAAGAGTCTACATAGAGCACCTGATGTTGAATTAATTTATTTGGGAGAATGTCAAAACAATGAAGGCGTAAGAAAAGTGGAGGCACTGGGACAAGGGGAAGGTAGAGGAAGAATGGGGGAAATTGTCCCATATAAAGGCAATACTCAAAGGAAAGCTTTTACAACGGAGGGGAAAATCGATGAAGTGGTAGCCAATGCAGTAACATCACTCTTATTGAAACTGGTTCAAAAAGCAAAGAGAGATAGATGGGTAGGGAGGTAGGTAGGTAGGTAGGTAGGTAGGTAGATAGACGGATAAGGAGGTAGGTAGGTAGGTAGACGGATAAGTAGGTAGGTAGGTAGGTAGGTAGACGGATAAGGAGGTAGGTAGGTAGGTAGACGGATAAGTAGGTAGGTAGGTAGGTAGACGGATAAGGAGGTAGGTAGGTAGGTAGACGGATAAGGAGGTAGGTAGGTAGGTAGGTAGACGGATAAGGAGGTAGGTAGGTAGGTAGACGGATAAGTAGGTAGGTAGGTAGGTAGACGGATAAGGAGGTAGGTAGGTAGGTAAGTAGGTAGGTAGGTAGGTAGACATGAATATACACTTACTTGGGTTTAGATTTCTATCTTACCTAAGGGGGAATTTGGAGGGGAAGGTGACAATAGAAAGGGACAAAGTACAATGGGTAGTGCATGTTAAGGTAGGCCATGGTCAAAAAGCAAAACTGACTTTTAATGAGGAAGAGGGAGGAGAGAACAAATGAGAGAGAGACAAAGAGAGAGAGACAGAGACAGAGAGAGAGAGAGAGAGACAGAGACAGAGACAGAGACAGAGACAGAGACACAGAGAGAATGAGAGAGAATAAACAGAACAAAAATGGGATGAAGGGAAATACAATTAGTAATCATAACTGTGAACGTGAATGGAATGATCCCATACATAAAATGGAAGTTAATAGCATAATGGACTAGAACCAGAATCCAACAGTATGTTGTTTGCCAAAAAAAAACAAACAAAAAAAAAATACTTGAAACAGAAAGACATATACACAACACTAAATTAAGCAGAGCAAATTATATTATGCTTCTGCTGAAGTAAAAAAGGCAGCAGTCATGTTGTTAGGCAAAGCCAAAAAAGAAAATAGACCTAATTAAAAGATAATCAAGGAAAATACATTTTGCTAAAAAATTGATGGTGGGCGACGGTTGTTGTCCTTCATTCTCGAAGAGCACCAAAATGACATTGCCATGTCAGGGTCAAAGTATAGTGTGTCTATCTGTGACTGATCAGACCAGTGTGAGCTTAGAAGTCTCTAAGTCAGAAACAAATAGCTCATATCAACATTTGGAATAGAGTTGTCTCTAAATCTGTGAATCTCATGTTTCTTTTGAGCTATTGCAATTCTGTTTTGCTTATAAAGCACAGTACCTTCTTTGATGTGGACACATTATGCCGGGTGGTCCTATATCAATGCTTCTTGTGTCTCACAATGAATTCCAAAGTTCTTCAGAGAGACGCTGAGAATGTCCTTGTATCACTTCAGCTGACTTCCATGTGAGTGCTTGCCTTTATGTGAGTTCTCAGTAAAACAGTCCTTAGGCAAACATGGATTTGACATTCAAACAATGCGGCCAGCTAATCAGAGTTGTGATCTTTGCAGCAGAGGTTGAATGCTTAGCAGTTCAGCTCAAGAAAATGACCTCATTGTTTGTTACCTTATCTTGCTGAGTGATCTTCAGAATCTTCCTAAGACAATTCAGATTGAAGTGATTTACTTTCCTATCATACTGATGGTATACTGTCCAGGTTTTACAGGCATACAACAATGAGATCAATAAAGTCTAATACTTCTCTCACCCACTTTTCCTTCCTTCCTTCCTTCCTCCCTTCCTTCCTTCCTTCCTTCCTTCCTTCCCTTTTTTTTTTACAGCTTTAAATGTTAATTTGTGGAACACAACAAGCATTCCCCTGGCAGTGCAATATAAAAGATGAATGCGCATGAAACTGCGAATCTACTATGTCAAACTTCACCAATTTTCTACTTTACTTCCAAACTTCTCTGTATTTTCTTTATTTGTCCAAACCCCTTTTTAATTTATTGTCATCAAAATTACCCATTTACATGTAACTTTTTTCTGTATCTCTTGTTTATTCATAAATTATTCACTTATTCGTAAGTCTTATAAGTACTATATTCCATGTTCTTCAAATTTTGTTGTAAAATCTGTTTTTGGATGAGGATTCTGGGAAGATTGTGGAAGAGGTCAGAAAATTCCAAGTTCTCAAGATTCCCACCCCACACACACAAAAGAAATGAAACAGCACCTTAGGGTGAATACAGAGTGTTATAAATAAATGAGAGTAGGACTAGAACAGGAGTATTCCTGGGACAATCAGAGAGTATATGAAGAAAAATCCCAGGATGAGATTGGAAACTTGTGAAGAGTAAACACCTCCAGGTTAGATCCTATAAGCAACAAATGGCAAGCCCTGGAGTTAGCTGGGTTGGAAGGCTGCCTCTACCCAGGAAATTTTTCCCACAGGAAAGTGAGGGGAGTTGGGCATCTGAGTCAGGGAAGACTGATGACAAGGAATGACAGACACAGTCATGCTGTGGAGAAACAGAGAGGGTTGAGAAGGATCCAACACATGCCCAGTGAGTGCTGAAGCAGTGGAGTGGGGATGCCACTGGTTTCTGGCACTTATAGGAAGCTGGAAAAATCAGTTTAGGTTCTGGTTCAGAGGGAAGAACTAAAGGAGGATCTGAGACCAGAGGAATACCTTCCATGACCCATAACTGAGATGATTAAAAAAAAACAAAAACAAAAAACAAAAACCTAAACTATTACAAATTTTTTAAAAATGCGGAGTCAAAGGAGTAAGAATCCAAACACAGAGAGTTACTATAGGAATAGAGAAGACCAGGATTCATCTTCAGAGGAGGATACTGAAGTAAAGAAAATCTCTTCTGCCCCACTGAGTACAGAAAAATGGTCACCTGTTTGAAAATAATTCATAGAAGAATGTAACAGTAACTTTAAAAAACAAATGATAGAGATTGAGGAAAAACTGAAAAAAATAAATCCAAGAAAAACAAGATTATAAAAATAAATTCAGCCAATTAGGAAAGGAGATCCAGAATCCTTTTTTTCCAGTTAAGTCTATTATTATTATTGATGTTATTGTTGTTGTTGTCATTGTTATTATTATTCCTATTACTTTATTTTTAGTTTTAAATATTCATTTTCACAAAATTTTGAGTTATAAAATTTTCCCCATGTCTCCCCTACTCCTGTCCCAACATGCATTCTAATTAAATCTTCCCCCATCTGCCCTCTCTTCCACCACCTGTCTCCCCTTCTCTTATCTTCTTTCCTTCTAATTTTCCTATAAGGAATGATAGATTTCTATACCCCATAGCCTGTATATCTTATTTCCTAGTTGCATGTAAAAACAATTTTTAACATTTGTTTATAAAACTTTGAGCTCCACATTCTCTTCCTCCCTTCCTCCCACCCTTCCTCCTTGAGAAGGAAAGCAATTCAACATAGGTTATACATTTGTAGTCATGAAAAACACTTCAGTAACAGTCTGGTGAAAAATTAATCATATTTCTCTCCATCCTATCCCCTATGTATTCTATTCTCTTCTTTGACCCTGTCCCTCCTCAAAAGTGTTTGCTTCTGATTGATGCCTCCTCCAATTTCCCCTCCCTCTAATCATGTCACTTCTTTTATCACATTCCTCTGCACTTGCTCATAGAGCAAAATAGATTTTCACATCCAATTAAGTGTGCATGTTATTCCCTCCTTTAGCCAAATCCAGTGAGAGTAAGGTTCACTTATTTCCCCTCATCTTCCACCTCTTTCCCTACAATGTAAAAGCTTTCTATTGCCTCTTTTATGTAAGATAATCTATTCCTTACCCCTCTCTTTCCCCCTTTCCAAGTGCATTCCTCTCTCTCACCCATTAATTTTATTTTGTAGACATCATCCTTTCATATTCAACTCACCCACCCCAATACTGAGAAAGGTCTCATGAGTTACAAATATAATCTACCCATGTAGGAAATTAAAGAGTTGAACTTCAATAAGTCCCTTATGATTTCTCTTTCCATTCTTTTTCATGCTTCTCTTGATTCTTGTATTTGCAAGTCAAACTTTCTATCCAACTCTTGTCTTTTCATCAAAGATGTTTGAAAGTTCTCTATTTCATTTAATGTTCATCTTGTCCCCTGCAGGATTATATTCTGCTTTGCTGTGTAAGTGATTCTTGGTTTTAATCCTAGCTTTCTTGACCTCCTGAATAACATATTCCAAGCCCTCTGATCCCTTAATGTGGAAGCTAGTAAATCTTGTGTTATCCTGTTTGTGTTTCCAGAATACTTGAATTGTTTCTTTCTGGATGATTGCAATATTTTCCCCTTATCCTAGGAACTATGGAATTTGGCTATAATATTCCTAGGCATTTTTCTTTTGGAATCTCTTTCAAGGTGTGATTGGTGGATTCTTTTAATTGCTATTTTGTCTTCAGGCTCTTGCATATTAGGGAGGGTTTCATTGACAATTTCTTGAAAGATGATGTCTAGGGTCTTTTGTCGATCATGGCTTTCAAGTAGCCCAATGATTTTTAAATTAACTTTACCTGCTATGGATGTCTAAGATTATTACTAGTAATTGGGTAGTTCACAATAAAGTTGTGTAGATCTGAGTGTGATATGAAGTTAAAAAGTAAAGCCATTTCAAAACAGCTAAAAAAGAGTAAATATAGGGGCAGCTAGGAGGCCCTGGAGTCGGGACCACCTGAGTTCAAATCTGGCCTCAGACACTTAACACTTGCTCTGTGACCTTGGGCAAGTCACTTAACCCCAATTGTTCTGCCTTCCCTTTCCAAAAAACATTTTAAAAAGAGTAATTATCTTATACAAATGAGATGAGAGGAAGAACCAATAAAAAAATCAAAAGGGGGAGTGTTAGAAAGAGTTATTAGTTCTGGAAATCTGCTTTCATTGGGAATGGGTTCAAGAGGGAACAATACATATATCTCTAAAAGAATATAATAGTTTTCTAAATTCAGAAATTATTAATATGGCAAAAGGATAGGGAGGGAGGAGAGGATAAGGGAGGAATTTCTAAAGGGGAGTGTGAGGGAATAAGTTAAATTCAAGGGCTATATGAGTGTTCATATAATTGGAAATGGGACCATAAGGGATGAATCCATGGGAGGATGAGGGAAGGATACTTGGGGGGGAGGGGGAAGGTTAAGTAATAGTAGGGCAAGGTAGTGAGTAGAAGCAAAGTAGAAGACTTAGAATGGATAGAAAATAAGAGATGTGGGGTGGAGCTAAGATGGCGGAGAGTAAGCAGTGACTTGCTCCCGAAGAATTTCGTCCTTGGGAACTAAAAAGTAAATTTGAGCAAATTTAAGAGTGACAGAACCCATTGTGAGACAGAGAGTGACAGATTCCCAGCCCAGAGAAGTGCCTAATTAGGTCAGGGCAGGGAGAATGGAGCACACAGGAGTGGCACCAGCGCGGACCTGAGAGCAGAGCACGGCAGACAGGGAAGCCACACCCAGCAGACTCACCCAGCTGGAGGCTTCTGCAGCCCTCTCACTGCTGAGGTGAGGACCGATGGAACTGGGTAGGAGGGAACGCAGGGAGCGTAGCAGGGTCAGCGGTTTTTCCTGGGGCCAGCAACACATGGCCCGGATTCTTGAAGCTGCATGCCCAGACTTTCAGAAGTTGGGATGGAGGAATGAAATCTAGGGGCTCTCATCCCCCTCCCCGAACACACAAAAAAATCAAGAGGTAAAAGCCCCACCTAGAGTACATTCTTGCATTAGTGTAAACAGCCCAAGGCTTGGAAATCACTGAGGAAGGGGGAAGG
Organism: Pseudochirops corinnae; assembly: GCA_028646515.1. Classification (NCBI taxonomy): domain Eukaryota; kingdom Metazoa; phylum Chordata; class Mammalia; order Diprotodontia; family Pseudocheiridae; genus Pseudochirops; species Pseudochirops corinnae. The sequence continues at coordinate 201,911,006 of CM053590.1, read as the reverse complement.
GAGATTGTACTGTACAGAGCCTAAACCCAGGTGGGTGG
>CM053590.1:201885698-201903389 GCA_028646515.1 Pseudochirops corinnae | reverse complement strand
AAGTTGTCTCTCCTGGATCTGTTTTCAAGGTCAGTGATTTTTTCAAGAAGGTATTTCACATTGCCCTCTATTTTTTCATTTGTTTGGATCTGTTTGATAGTATCTTGATTTCTCATGAAGTCATTTGCTTCCATTTGCTCCACTCTAATTTTGATGGAATTATTCTCTTCAGAGTGCTTTTGAGATTCTTTCTCCATCTGGCAAAGTCGACTTTTTAAGGCATTCTTCTCCTCATTGGCTTTTTGTGCCTCTTTTGTCATTTGAGTTAATCTATTTTTTAGGGTGTTGATTTCTTCAGTCAGATTGCTGACTCTCTTTTCATGATTTTCTTGCAACATTCTTATTTCTCTTCCCAATTTTTCTTCCACTTCTCTTATTTGGTTTTCAAAATCCTTCTTCAGCTCATCTCTAGCTTTAAGGAAATCTTCATGTTTATTGAAAGGCCCTGGTGGGGGAGCTCTGGCTGTGCTGTCCTGCAGTACTATGCCTTGGTCCTTCTGTTCTTCAAAGAAGGAATTTAGGCTTTGATTGCTGTTCTTACCCTGCTTCTTATGCTTATTCTTACTCATGGTTTGTCAGTCCATGATTTTTTTTTTAAATCTCTGTGGGGCTCTGCTTCCAGAAGGGAAAGCTCTGTCCCAGATCACTGGGGTCCTCCCGGCTGCCGTAGCTCTCAGGAACGTGCTGGGTCCCTTTCCCACTTCCGGCTCACTGGATAAAGAAGCCCCAGAAGACCAAAGCCCAAGACTGTGATCTGGATCCAGGCCACTCAATTCGAGAGCACTCGGCCTCTGAAGGATCGCTTGGTACTCCTGTAGTCTACAGCCCGAGGGTGCTGAAGCTGCAATGTGGAGGCAGGTACAAAACCTCTGCCTTTTGCTTTCCAGCCCTGGAGGCCTTTTGGCCAGACTGCTTTTCGCCCCTGATTTCACAAGTCCCGCTGGCCTAGTTCTGAACACTGCTGCAGCTGCCTCTAATCCACTCACCAGAGGCTACTCGGCTCCCCCCATCCAGCCACCCCCGGGGCTCAGCTAGGGCTTCAGGCCAGACTGGTTTCGGTTCACAGTGCTGATATGGTTCCTCAAAGCCGAACCGACTTTAGTGGAAAGTATATTTGTGTGCGTTTTGGAGTTCTAGGATTAGTTTAGAGTCATATTTTATGGGTATTTTGGGGTGGCTATGTGAGAGCTGCGATATGGTGCTGCTGCTACACCTCCATCTTGGCTCCGCTCCCCCTCCTACCCATGATTCTTACTACTTCTGTAACCTTAGGCAAGTCACCTCACTTCTCAAGACCTTCATTGTCAAATATGTAAAAATAAGGTGTTTGAATATATAGCCACCAAGGTCCTTTCTACTCACTAAAACCTATTCTTCTCTGGACACCAAAACAGGCACCTGTGCCTAGAAAATTTTTTGCTCTGAAAAATTATAATGGGCCAGAGAGGTGGCACAGTGGACGAAGGGCCGGACTGGGAGTCAGGAGGAATTGAGTTCAAATACAGCCCCAGACACTTACTAGCTGTGTGACCTTGGACAAATCACTAAACCCTAATTGTCTTGCAAAGAAGAAAAAGTAAAAGTATGAGGCATACTACCAGCCACTGACAGGAGCCTTCCTTCCTACTTGCCTTAAGTTTTCTCTTTTAAGGTTCTTTGAAATAGATGACAAATATATGAGTATTGTTTAAAGAATACACAGTGATGTAGTTCTGAGTTTTTAATTTACTCTATTTTCTTATAAGGCTGCTTATTGATAGAACTTTTTTTCTTTATTCACTGAAATCCTAATGGTACTTAAGAGTTTCCATTACAAATAGCTCTTTTAGAAACTGTGACAGAGAAAGGACTTTAAAGTGAACATATGTTACCTAGGTTGAAAGGAAGGTCCCTCTTGCCTTCTGTTGAGACCTTCTGGACAGGTTTGTCTGAAATACTGAGTGGGCCCTGTGGGACAAACAAAGGCCACATGGCCTCCATTTGCTGAGGACTTTATTGTCCTGCATTAATCTTCCCTGATGCAGACATTATATCCTCTGCAGATGCTTTGCAGTAAATAAGATATCCTTCAACTATTAGACCGTGCTCATAATTAATATACTGCAATGCCTCATTGATAAATGGTATTATAGGAGAACTAGGGGCTCCACATAAGTGAATTTTTCAGGTAAATTATAACTCACTCACTTAAGTAGATGCAATTATTCTGTAGAAAGAACACTGGATTAATATTCAGTAGATACTTAGATTGATTTTAATTTTTGCTCTAATACTTTCTGTCATTGCTGTCATCATCATCATCATCATCATCATCATCATCATCATCATCACCAACATTAATTTAGAGCTAGAAGGAATCTGATCAGTCATCTAGCTTAATCTCATTTTAAAGATGAGGAAACAGGAACAGAGAGATTAAGCAACTTGTCCATGGCAACCCCAAGGAATTAAAACTTACTCTCCAGGGCAGAGGTTCCTGAACTTATTTGGCCTACCACCCCCTTTAAAAAAACAAAGTTACTCAGCACCACTCAGAAATCTACTATCTTTATCTCTTTAAGATTTTTAAAATTTACATCATTTCAAAAAAAAAATAATTTTTTAAAATGATCCATCTATGATTTAATAATGTATTGCAATTTTTTCCTGCATTGAAATTTTGATAACACAGTATTGGGTCATGCAAACTGTATAGTATTGTATTGTAAAGAAGTCAATGCGCACACATATTCCTTCTGATGCATGTTGGACCTCCCAACAATGCACGACATACTCACCTGCCACATTGCTAGTTAAGATCTGTTGATATACTTGACCACTGAGTGTTTATAACTTGCTCTTTGTGTATTTATTTGGAAAATAATTTAATCACTACAACTTTAACTCTGCTACGCCGCAGATGAAATATATATGAACAGTTTTTCAAAATTTTCTTGTCTTCTTTCCTTATGCTTCCACAGCTCCCCTTATTTTTATTCAAAGCCCCCCAATGGAACCCAAAGCTACTACTGCCATCTTGGTTCATTCCACTAAGGCTCAACCCCAATGGTTTATCACCTACTTTGGGAATCTCTGATCGGTAGCCCAGAGTTTGTAGGTCAATTCAACTCTCTGAGCCTCAGTTTCCTCATCTGTAAAAGAGAAATAATAATACTTGCACCATCTACTTTACAATGTTGTGATGAGGAACTCTTTCTCCAAGTGTGGACTGGTGCTGTTATTCGTTGACCTTAGAAAAAGTCAAAGATGGAGAATAATAGTTTTCTTGTAGAATTAGAGTTCTCATCCTAGTTGTGGATTGTTGTGCTTTGCTGGGTCCTATGAGGACTTTGGGCATGCTTCTACAATCAAAAATGGCTACAGATCACTGAGCTTTTTCAGGTCATGAATCTAATTTTTAGATTCCTCCAAGCTCCTCTCACACCTTCCATCTCTACTATAAGGCTGTAAGCCTCCATTCCTCTCTTCTTTCGATTTAACCGCTTCTGGTATTCCTCCTTTGTGATAAGTAACAGGGTTCAAATCTTGATTCTGCAAGTTTCTAGCCATGTTTTCTTGGTCAAGTTGCTTATCTTCTTTGGGCTTTTGTTTCCTCAACTGTTAAGTAAAGTGGTCAAAGTAGACATCCTCTAAGACACTTTCCAACTGTAAATCAAAGCTCCTATGGGTCCTTAGGGAAACAAAACTCAGTGATTTTGATTTGTCCTGATTCAGTCATTTTAACTGTGCACATTTGTACCACATCTCCAGCAGAACAGATATGGTATTTTTTATGTAGATTGCACGAGACATTTATTTGTGTCCCTAAAATCGTCATACAAGTGCACTCATGCAAAGTGAAGTAGATAATTAAGACAATTATTATCTGGAAATTTCAAGATTCAAAAATACTTCACAGCAGGAAAAGAAAAAGAAAATATTTTGGAAATTGAACTATTTTGGTTGAATTAAAAAGTAAAACAGCCTGGTTTCGACATACCTTTCAAGCCTTATTGCACATTGCTCTCCTTTACATGCTCTTCCCTCCCTGGCCTTCTTGTTTTTTTCCATTTGTTATCCCCTCTCCTATCCCCAAGACTTTGCACAGACCATCCTTCATGCCTGGAATACATCCACTTCTCATCTCTGCACCTTAACATCCCTAAATCATTCAAAGCTCAATTCAAATGTTATCTCTCCATGAAGCCCTCCCCGGTCCCTTAGTAGCTATGTGTTTCTTCTAAAAATTATCTTATGTTTATTTTATACACTTATTCTGCATTTCCATGTATGCATATGTGTTGTCTCACCATATAGAATCACTGAATGGGCTTTTCTTCAGTCAAACTGAGACCAAAGACAATAACTTGAAAAGTCAAAGGTCCCCAAGTGCATCCTGGCCCAACTCCAGCTGTCCTGATCTCTATCTGGTCACTGAATCCAGAGAGCTCTCGAGGAGAAAGTGAAGCTGGTCACTTTGCACAGTTCTCCCTCACTTAAATCCAATTCACTTGCATGTAGTGGCGTCACCTCCCTAATATCATGGTCCTCTTCAAGAATGAAGGATAAACAACAGCATTTTTTTTAAATAGAAAAAACAAAGCCCACTGGGACAAAACTGGAACTGGTCAGTTGGGCAATACAGATTTCTCCTTCCTTCCTCCCTCCCTCCCTCCTTCCCTTCCTTTCTTCCTCCTTTCTTTCTTTCTTTCTTTCTTTCTTTCTTTCTTTCTTTCTTCCTTCCTTCCTTCCTTCTTTCCTTCTTTCCTTCCTTCCTTCCTTCCTTTCTTCCTTCCTTCCTTCCTTCCTTCCTTCCTTCCTTCCTTCCTTCCTTCCTTTCTTTCTTTCTTTCTTTCTTTCTTTCTTTCTTTCTTTCTTCCTTCCTTCCTTTTAATTTTTGACTAAAGAGGCCAGCCTCTGCCTCCATTTGGATTAAGCCTTAATCACTGAATGGATGCTGCCTCAGTTCTTACTTTCAAAAGTCCAAGGTCCCCCAGTGCATTCTGGGCCGTCTCTACTTATCCTGATCTATATCTTGCCATTGGCTTTAGATTGCTTTCAGAGGAGAAAGTGAGTGAGGCTGATGAGTTGGCACAGCCCTCCCTCACTTAAATTCAATTCACTTGCATGCCATGGCATCACCACCCTGCTGTCATGGTCCTCTTTCCAGAATGAAAGACAAATAACTACAATATAAGCTCCTTGGGAGCAAAAACTATTTCATTCGTGTCTTTGTATTACCACTGCTATGAGAATGTCTGAAATGCTCATTGGTTAATTGATAAAATGAGATGATGTAGAGTATTTTATAACTACAAAGTGCAGTGGAAGATTGGGATACTCTTATTTCTGCTATTATGAATCTATTTTTTTTCTTTATGGACAAAAAATGGTGTCAACGTGGTTTTAGTTAGAAATTACTAAAAAGGAAATTGACATGAAACTGGAATTAAGAATTGTACACCATGGTATATTCATCCATCAATATTTCCTAAAAAGGCATTAAGGGTTGCAGAGTTTATAAGAAAATCATTCAAATAAAAATGATGGAATTAATATACATAAAAACATCTCCATTATCTATAGAAATGAACATATCAGTATCTAAAGGGTTTTGTTTGTTTTTTACTCATCTACAAAAAAGGCCCAAGAGGTAGCATGGCTTAACTTTATGTCTGGAAAACTGAATTTGAGTCAGGAAGACTTGTCCAAGGCTTGTCTCTGAACATCTCATGGCTATATGACTATTGTGTAGGTTCTTGTACTAAAACTGTCCCTGACAGAAAGAACTCTCCAAAACTTTAAGTCAAAGACAAGTACTCAATTTATGGTGGAGGAGCAAGTACACAAACAGGAAGTTCCTACTGTCATGAAATTATAGGCCCAGGCAAAATAAAACAAAACTCAATAAGCTCTCATGACCAAAAGGGTTGTTATGCTGTAACTATTGAACAAAATTCTGGAGTTAACAGAATCTACTTGTGTTGAAACCAATACATTGGTAATATCTCAAAGTGATGATGTGTAAGAGATGTTGGGCCTTGGTCTGAATCTGACTTTATTTAATTGAGCTATAATACCTTTGATGACCTAAACATGAAGGACTTCTAAATTTGCTTCCCTAGAAAAATTACACTATAACTCCAGGTATCCCTGGTGAGCAAGGCAGGGCATGCTGTCCCTCATCCCTGAGACTAAGATCCTGACTCAGTGCCCAGTGAATGCATCTTCAGTTCCCTTTGCAAGGATAGTCCTCCCCTGGAAATTCACTTCCCTTCTTAGGCATGGCTTTTCTTTCAGACTTGGGTTTTTTCCTTCCATAGGAAAAGAAGAAAAAATGATCGCCCATCTTCATTCAGTCTTTCTATTGTCTCTGGGATTATATTGACTTTTGTTTATTCCTGGGTGTCAATACCTCAGCCAGTTTGCACAGGGAAAATCCAAATTTGAGTTTACAAAACTTCAATAATTTAGCTCTCCATCTCTCAATAATTTAGCATCTCTACCTTAGCATCTTTTTACCATCTTTGCAGCCTTCCTACTTCCATTCAAATAAGCAGAACTAATACAGAATTGAGAGGGACTTTGTTTTAGAGCAGTGCTAAACATATGAGAAAAACTTGCAATTGTTCTGTTAGTACTGAAAAAAAATCAAACACTTATGTGGAGGGAAACTGCAGCTTTAATTGAGATTAAAAGCATTACTGGGTCACTCATATCTGAGTACATGGACATTCACCAAGAAAACTTACAGAAAGACTTTTATACTTTTAGAAGAAAAGAAAAGGTAGGGGGTTCATATAAGGAACAGGGCCTAATCATGAAGCACCAGCTAGTTTTGTTTACAGGTAAGACCCCAAAGTGGGCACTCAGGGTAGGGCTTAGCTCAACCTACTTGACAGTAAAGGCCTCAAGAGTAGAAATACAAGGACATTGCTAAGATTAATTACTAAGAGAGGGGAGCAGTTAATTTTACATTTAATATTAATAACATTAAGGTTAATTTCCCTATCAGTTCTAAAAGCCTGAGCACTCCATCTGCAGCTGCTTTTCCTAGCCCATTTTCTTTTGAGATGGGCACAAATAGATAACAGATGAAAGCAGATAAAAAAACTGTGTCTCAACTTCGGCCCATGCTGCCTCTCTCCCCCCAAGCCTGTCTCACCAGCAGGTGTGAATTGCTTCATGGCTGATGTGTTCTAACAGAGTCTGGATTATATATTTATGCTTACCAATGTTTCTGCAATTTAAGGGTCAACCCCAGACTAGAGAAGTTTAATCTAAGGAACTCCATAGGACTCTGTCCTGGCCTTTAACTTGTTCTGTTGCTATTTTTTTCTTCTTTCAGAGGTCAAAGTCAAGTGGAAGAGGAGATAGCTAAAATCGACATACTCCCCAAACCACTGGCAAGTGGTAGACATGCTAGAAAGCATTTGAGTTCTGTCCAGTGGCCTCTGGAAAGGACAGATGGCTACAGAAGTGACTGCACCCTGGGTCATCATCCATCATCCTGGCCTTTGTCTTACCACTGGACTGCAATGACTCTGGAGGAAAGAGTGAAGCTGACAACTTTGTGCAGCTCTGAGCCACTTAGATCCAATTCACCCGAAAGTCAAGATATCACCCTTGTGATGTCAGGACAAGTGACAACAACAACAACAACAACAACAGTAAAACAAATTGCACCTTTAATAGGTTTAGCAAAGTTCCTGAGGACTTTCCCCGCCCCCAAATGAAAAAGGTAATTCATTTCGGAATATGACGAAACATAAGAAAAAGACATGCCCATTCTTTTCAGGATTTGTTTAGGACTCATGGATAGGATAAGGGAACTTCATTTAGCACTACTTTTGTAGCTAGAAAACGTAATATTTTTTAAAGGAATTTGAGTATACTTTTGCTCTATGAGTTTGAGGCATTTTTCCTGGACTATATGAACTTGTGTAAGAGTGAATCAGACACTTTTTGAGGAGTAGGGGTAGGTTTGGGGAGGTTAGGAAGCTGTCCTTATTTTACCATCTTTGTAAGGGAGGATCACTTTAAGATAAAGGGAAGACCAATAAATAGAGAGACCTGGAGGGTTTTGTTCTTTTTAGAATCATTTCTGTTTTTCACTACATAAGCTTCTTATTCATTTAATTTCAATTTTTAAGCAGTAAATTACAAACACCAAGCCCTGGTCCCATCTCTTTTTGTTCAACCAATTATTTGATATGTCTTACAGTTACTAGTTTAACTAAGCTCGATGCTGTCTTTAATCTGCAGGGCATGTTGGATTATAAATTTTCGAATTACATCTTTTGCAGGTCCTTGTTCCACTGAATTTACAGCTGCTTTCACATTCCCTAGGCTGCATTTTTAAAGGCTGTGTTGAGTCCAGAATCTTTCTTCAGGTATATAATTGAAACTGTTCTATCAGATCTATTTTACTTAGTCTTTAGTCACATCATTCTATCAACCACTAACAACATGCTGATCCTTCAATGGGCATCAAGTACTTGTGTAACAATGCCATTTAATCAGTTTTCTAGGGGGCTGGCATATAGCCCAACTACCACAAGGACAATTGGATCAGGGTCCAGGATGAAGAACTGCATATTTCAAAGTGTATAATTTCTCTGTATTATAATTATGAATTCAGACATACAGATGCCATGTAAAAGGGAAATTGGGAACTGGACCACCATTTTCCATAGCAGGTGGTTGACAAAGCTCTCACTGAAGCTTTCCATCTGGCAGGCAAGTCACAGATCTCAATTGCTTGTTGTTTTCCAACAGGGATGTTTAGAAAGCATCAAAGAGATTGGAATTGCATAAACAACTGCTAACTATGGTAGGCAAAGATACATTTGCATTGTATTGATCTACTTAGGAAATTACTATTTTATTCATTGAGTCCTGGCAGCATATTTCAAGACTACAGACAGCTTTGCCATTCATCTTCACCCTGTGTCATAGGTATTTGATCTCCCCAATCTTTGTTCAGAAATAAATATTTATACCTAAGGGAGGAGGTAGGCAGGCATGAAGCATAGTATTTCCTCACTAAAGGAAAAAAAAAAAAAGAAATAGCTGAAGAGCAGGATGATTGTTTTGACTAAGATCCCATCAAGGTACATATAAACAAAAGTTTATTACATGTGTAAGAGGAGAGTTAGTTAATAAATCAATAAAATCACAGCACCCTATCTACAGTATGGGATAAAATGCTATGTTGACCAAATCAATCAAAGACGGAGTGTAAAAAGGCTTTGATTAATTGAATAACACTGATAAGTTAATGTGTCAACTGGAGCAACTACAGAAGAAGAGGACTCAGATTAGACAAGTGTAATGTTCCAGTAAAACTTCTGAGGGAGAATCACGTGGGAGGTGAGAGATGGTTTTGACCTGGCCTAGATTTCCTTACCTAGATTACTTTTGGTCAGAAGAAGACCCTGAAAGCTTCAAAAAGTTTGTAGTATTTGAGGCTTCCTAGCATCATCACCAGTAAAAAGAGAGACTAGATATAATATAGGAAGACAGATTCATACCTCCACAGGAAGCCTAGAAAGGAAATTATGCCATGCCTAAGAGTCTTAAGTACCCCACCAATGGAAGAAAACAATTACATGCAACCAGGACACTTGAGCTACCACTTTGCCACTTGTGGTCTCAAAGTTTGAGATAGTTTCTTCTGAGCACTGCATGGACCTGTACAAGAGTGAGTCACAGCGTTTTTGGGTGAGGGAGAAGTTATTTTGTTCTGGCTATTCTCACTCTATCCTTAGTAAATACCCCTTTTGAAAAGCTAATTGAGTCTGTCAAACTAAATGGTATCAATTGATAATCACAACAGGAAGCAATCTAGTGAGAGTTAATCTTGAGCTACAGTGCTAGAAAGAAAACTCAGTCCATCAAACCTACTCCCAGAGCCATAGAAGGATTTAATAGTCTTACTTTGGGGCTCCAACTTATTAGTTTGAGTGGATAGTAGACTGACCCATCAGAATATCATTACATATTGCTGTAATGAGTTGTAACAGCAAGCACCCTCCCACACCCAGGTTGATCCGCTTGCAAAGGTTCATTGATCTGCTTTTCTAAGAAAGACTGCCCAAAAAGGAGTTAACAATCCCACTTTTAATTACATTCACTAGTTCAAGGCAAAGGTCAGGACCATGAACATCAGCAAAAATGAAAGCAGAGAAATTAGAAATTAGCATTATAAAGGACCAAGAGACAGGGCTCTGACTGTTTGAATCAAAGCAATATAGCTATACACTTTACATACATCACTGGATCAAAAGAGCCTTTACATCTAAGCAGTCAGAGAGTGTGAGGGTCTTAACATGTGATTACTCAGAGTCTCAACCAGGAAATCAAGCATTCCTTCTCATAAATGAAACCCCAAAGCAAAATATCAACTCAGAGTATATGTACACTTCTCAGAGCCAGAAGGCATTGCAACTCTCCTGACTGAGTGCCTAATCAATTTAGTACTTAAAAGTGTAGAAGCCTTCCTACAAGCAAGCTTCCCCATAAGGAAACTTTTCCTTTTGCAAGTCTATCCCCCAATGGTCTCCATGTGAGGTGTATTAATGGTTGGGGGAGATCTTATTATCTCATTAACATTACATTTGTCAGTAATATTTTTTTTCCAATTTATTTCTTTATTTTAACTTTTCAACAGTCACTTCCACAAGATTTTGAGTAACAAATATTCTCCCTGTCTTTCCCCTACTACCAACCCCAAGATAGCAAGTCTACTGGATATCACTTTCCCAAATCTGTCCTCTCTTATATACTCCACCATCTCAGGTCTAACCTTCTAGTAGAGCAAGATGGATTTCCATATGACAGTGTCTGTATAGCTAATATCCCAGTTGCATGTAAAAATATTTTTTTTTAACATTTGTTTTAAAACTTTGATTTTGAAGATAGTGGCGTAGGAGCAGCAAGGTACCACAGCTCCCACATAGCCACATCAAATACCCATAAAATATAACTCTAAACAAATTTTAGGGCTCTAAAACTCACACAAATACACATCCCACTGAAGGCAGCTGGGCTTGAAGGAATCAACTCAGCACTGGGAGCAGAAACCAGCCCAGCCTGAAACCACCACTTGGCCTGGGCAGGTGGGGATGGGGGATGAGGGGAGCATCCAAAAGAAGCCAAAACTGGAGGTTCAGGAGAGTGGATCAACATCAGCAGTAGCAGTTTCCAGAATTATCAAGCCATAAGAAACAAGGACTAAGTGAAAGGTCAGTGGAACTCAGCTAAATCTGAAAGAGAAAAGCTGTCCAGCCAAACTGCCTCCAGGGCAAGGAGGCAGCAGAAGAGATGGTCCTGAAGCCACCTCCACGTGGCTGCTTCAGAGTTTCTGGCCTCCAGACTGCAGGGGGACCAAGCAATCATTCTGAAGCCAAGTGCTCTTGTGTTGAGCAGCCTGGATCTGGATCATGGTCTTGAGTGGTGGTCCTGGGGTGTGTTTTCAGTGAGCCAAAGCTGGTGGGGGCTACAAAAAAATGACAGCCCCCTAATACCCTCAGAAGCTGGGAAAACCCCAGTGATTTGGGACAGAGATTTCCCCCCTAGAGTTCCACAGAGCTAAAAAACAAAGTAATTGACTGGCAATATGAGCAGGCAAAGGAAGCAAAGTAAGAACACCAACCAAACTCTAGATTCCTTCTTTGGGGACAAGAAGGATCAAAGCATGGAACAGGAGGAAGACAACACAGTCAAAACTCTCACACCAAAAGCTTCCAAGAAACATGAAGATTGCCTAAAAGCCATAGAGCAGCTTAAGAAGGATTTTGAAAACCAAATGAGAGAAGTGGAGGAAAAATTGGGAAGAGAAAGAGAATGATGCAGGAAAATCATGAAAAGAGAGTCAACAATCTGACTGGAGAAAATAACACCTTAAAAAGTAGATTATCTCAAATGGCAAAAGAGGCCCAAAAAGCCAATGAGGAGAAGAAGGCTTTAAAAAATCGAATTTGCCAGATGAAAAAAGAATTTCAAATGCTTTCTGAAGAGAATAATTCCTTCAGAATTATAGTGGAACAAATGGAAGCAAATGATTTTATGAGAAATCAAGATACTATTAAACAGATCCAAACAAATGAAAAAATAGAAGGCAATGTGAAATATCTCCTTGAAAAAACCACTGACCTGGAAAACAGACCTAGAAGAGATAATTTAAAAATTATTTGACTACCTGAAAGCCATGATCAAAAAAAGAATTCAGAAAGCATCCTTCATGAAATTCTCAAGGAAAATTGCCCTGATATTTTAGAACCAGAGGGCAAAATAGAACATGAAGGGATACACTGATCACCTCTTGAAAAAAATCCCAAAAAGAAAACTCCTAGGATTATTATAGCCAGGTTCTAGAGTGCCCAGATCAAGGAGAAAGTATTACAAGCTGCCAAGAAGAAACAATTTGAATACTGTGGAAACATAATTAGAATAACCTAGGATCTAGCAGCTTCTACATTAAGGCATCGAAGGGCCTGGAATATGATATTTCAGAGATCAGGGGAGCTAGGAATAAAATCAAGAATCACCTACCCAGCAAAATGGAATATTGTCTTGCAGGGGAAAATATGGTAATTTAATGAGGTGGAGGACTTTCAAACATTCTTGCTGAAAAAACCAGAACTGAAAAGAAAGTTTGACACTCAAATACAAGAAGCATGAGAAGGTAAACATGGAAAAGAAATCATAAGGAACTTATCAAAGTTGAACTATTTACATGCCAACAGGGAAAAGTGATAATTGTAACTTGAGGAAACTTTTCTCAGTATGAGGATAGGTGAAGGGAATACAAATGTTCAATTGAATAGGAAGGGATGATACTTTAAAAGGTGAAATTCTGAGGTGGGAGAGGATTAGAAAGAGAGAAGACAGGGAGAGACAAAATGGGGCTAATCATCTCATATAGAAGAGGAAAGGGATAATTTTTACAATGGAAGGGAAGAAGAGAAAGGCAAAAGGGTAAGGGTCAACCTTATTCCCATTGACTTTGGCTTAGGGAAGGAATGACATAAACTCTAAACTGGGTATCTTGCCACACAGGAGAGTAGGGGGGATGGAGATGAGAGGTGGGATGATGAAGGGAGGGCAGGTTTGGAGGGAGGGTTGATGGAAGTATACACTTCTGTAAAGGGACAGGGACAGGAACAGGGTAGAGAATAGAACAGCAGGGGCAGGATAGGAAGGAGGTCTCTCAGAATATGCCCACTGTGGGGAGGTTAAGTGTAATTATACATGTATAGCCTGTATTTAATTGCTTGTCCTTCCAGTGGGGGTGGGTGATGAGGGAGAAAGGGAAAGAATCTAGAATTTAAAGTTCTATAATCAAATGTTAAAAACATATATGTATATATATTTATACTTTTATTATTATTATTATTATTATTATTATTAACTACATCCAACTGGGAATTAAGATACACAGGCACTGTGATAGGGAGATCCATTATGCCCTACCAGAAAGTTAGAGGGGTGAGGGGGTGGACATAGAAGAGAGCAGATTGGAGGAGGGGTTATACAGTGGGATTGCTGTTTTGAGGTGTTGGATAGGGGACAGATGGCGAGAAAATTTGTAACCCACAATCTCGTGGAAATGAATGATGTAAACAAGAAAATAAATAAATTAATTTAAAAAAAAATAAAGAGGCCTCTAAGCCAGCCATTCAAAAAATAAAAATAAAACATAAAAATTTGATTTCCAGACACTTTCCCTTTTTCCCTCCTCAACCACCACCATTGGGAAGACAAACAATTCAATAGAGGTTGTACATGTGTAGTTATGCAAAACGTTTCCATAGTGGATACACTGTGAGAGACTGACTATATTTCCCTCCATCCTATCCCACCCCCCACTTGTTCTATTCTCTACTTTGAACCTGTCCCTTTACAAAATTGGGTTTTCTAAATACCTTTTCCCCCCAATGTGCCCTTCCCTTAGGTTATGGGACCCCTAAAAGACCCTGAACTTTCCCACAAATTTCAGCAACTCAGTCCCTGGAACTTCACCTGAGACATTGGATCCATCCCTAATGTCTACCCAAATATTCAATTTTTACTACTCTTTCATTGTGGTCCCACCACAACTATTTTCATTGTCCATACCTGACCCACAGCAGGCTATTCCCCATTCTTTAATCCCATCAGGATCTTTTTATTGGCACTTTTAACCTTTTATTCTTTATAAAAATATCAATCTTACCGCCATTAAATTGCACAGATCTTACAATCTCCCTGTTCCCATGGTGCCACAATAGCAGATTTACTAGAAATCTTTCTTGCCTAACCAGTACTATAATAAAATATCACTACTCTTACTGAAAGAAGGCTTGAGGGGTTAATATTTTTCAAGGCAGATCCACCCTGCATCCTTGTATTTTGTGGTTACCAGCACCCCCAAACCACAACAGTAGGTTATATGAGCAGTAAAAGGAAGGACTAGATATTCCCTCTGATACTCATGACCTCTCACCCAAAACAGAAATTATGCACCAAAGATAAATCAAAGTCAGTTATTTCCATGATCTAGGACACCCAGAATCCAAAAAAGAGGTACAACACTGACCTTGAGATCGCTCAGCCCCTCTTTCCCATCTCCTAAACTATAAACAGTGAAGCTGATGTAGTAGACACAAGGACATAACACAGGCTTACAACAAAATCTACTCCCATACTCCAGTCACCTCTTTTTCTTGCTAGTGCCATAGGGATATCACCTCCAGACTCCAGAAATTTGCCCTGGCTATGACAGCCACCCAGACCGTCATAGCCCCTCAGAAGCAAAAGAATAACAGAAGATATACCCCTGCAGCACCTGCTGGAAAGTGGCCAAAAAACTAAGGGAGAGAGAGATTGAGACAGGACACCAGGACAAGACACTGTGTTGGACGGTTGGTGGGTAGCTGTGCAGCACTTCATCAAGCCTAAAGTGATGAGCAAGGTGTCCAGTAGACACTAGTTCTAGCCATCCAAAAGTCACTTGAGGTAGAGTACTGTGGTTGAATCACAAATTACTGTAGAAAGTCAAAACACTTGATTCTTGGGGGTCAATTTTTTTATGTAGGTATCTGTTTGTTTCTATGCAGATGTCTTTGAGACTGTGTCTTTGGCCTCCGGGCTTTGAATACTGCTCTTTGAGATGAGCCTTTTGAAAAAAGCTAACCAACTTTCCCAAGACTTTCTGAATTTTCCCAAGACTTTTTGACACCTAGAATTACAAAGCCTGATCTTACCTGAGCTACTTCCAGGATGTGACAGACTATTATAATGATAAGACTATGATAACAACAATAATATTCCAGGATGTGACAAACTAAGCTTATTCATGAGAATACTTGAATCTTTGCCTTTTCGATGCTTAAAAACATTGCTCAAAGAATCACTAAATGGAGTTCATGGATCTTCCTTGAACTACCCACATGGCCTGGTCATTTCTTATTCACATCTCTGATCATGCTTAGTGCTAGACACTGAGCAGCCCATGACAAATTATCCAGTGTTGGAAGATATTAAGATGCTTTGAGATATAGTCCTAAAGGAAACCACAATCAGAGATGAAGGATTCAAAAAGTAAGTGAAAGGGAATATAGGGGTTGGGGAAAGATTAAAATTACTTAAGATTTCAAAAAGAAGAAAATCCAAGAATTCTGAATATAAATAGGCCAATCAACAGGAAAATCTGTAAAAACATAAGGAAATATGACCTACAGACCTAATAACTGAGTTCTAGAAATAAACACCTAATTAAAGAAAACAAAATATATAGCATGAAGAAAATTCAATTAATTATCTCTCCCCACCCTGCTTTTTGGAGTAGGAGGGGGTGGAGAGTTCAAAAAAGATCTCATACTGGAGGTAGCACTTCAACTGAACATTGGAAGGTGCTAAGGATTCTAAGAAGCAAAGGTAAGGAAGAAGTGAATTATAGACATGGTTTATATCCCAAGTATCCATTTAAATATTTCAGTATTGAGAAAAGACACATGTTTAGCAAACCCCACATGTGTTACTAGGACTGATATCCCCCATATATAGCACAGGGAACATCATTGTGTGACTTGAAGTAAGTCAGAATAGGTATAGCATCTCCTCCCCCTATCCTTGTCCATGGAAGACTTACCTGCTGTCACAGGGAAGCAGGAAGTTAGAGTCAAAAGCCAATCCTTCACTCATCTCAGAAGGAGATGGTATTGGGTTAGAATTATATCTCTTTCTTCCTTCAAATATTGTTTGTCCAGGGGATGAGGTTTTCAGGTTCTAGCTAACTTCTAAACACTTTTTAATTATTGAAGTGGGGGGAATCGTAAGATTTATATCTAAATCTTGATCCCCTTTCACACTAAATAACAGTTCCATAAAAATAGTAAAAATAACACAGAATGCCATCTATGCAAATCATAACAAAACGAACAAACAAAAAACATAGAAAGTGTACATAGGAGAACATATACAAGACAATACAGAGTGAAAGAGTTTTCCCATTGGGACTGAGGTAACTCAGCTTAACCAAGACAGTCCTTAATTTAACCCAGAGGAAGTTTCCCAATGTCTCTACCCCATCAAGCTGAGGATTATGACATAATGAAGATGCCAAGTCCTCTTATATTAGGGTTTTTTTGCGTTTTTTTTTTTCCAAGAGTCTTTTCCTTGAGCAACCTGAAGTGGGGTTGGCTTTTTCAAAATCAAAAATGTCCCAAGGGATTAAAGTCTTGGAGAAAACTTGAAGAAGCTTTAAGAAACTGAAGTTCTTTCTTGCACCAACTCCACCCTTATCTCTCATGTAGGCATGATTGATCTCCATTGATAGAGATTCTCATACCAATGGATTCTGGCATTGGGTTACATATGCAAAAGACAGAAAAGACCATATTAATCAATTTCTCTTCTATTCCAATTACAGGTGACTATAATATAATGTAGCTCTTCCCCTTTGCCTTCCAGTTTAAATATCCTACAGAATAAATTTGACCAGTTTGCTTGGGAAACCTACCTTGAAATGGAATACATGTTATTGTTGTTTTTTCTCAATCCTGATTCTTCTTGATCTTTGACATAATATGTGACTCTTCTTGATATTCTCTTATTTTTGTTTTCATGACACTGTGCTCTCCTTGTTCTTATCCTACCTATTTGACAACCCCTTTTAGTCTCCTTTGCTGGGCCTTCATCCAGGTCTAGGCCCCAAAATATGTTCCTCCTGAGAAGTCTGTCCAGCTTCTTTTTCTTTTCTTTTCCATCTATACTATTTCATTTGATGATTTTACCAACTCCTATAGATTCACTTATGTTCTCTATTCTGATAATTATCATTTCTAATTTGAACAGCCCTAGCCTCTGTTGAATTCAAATCTCACTTTTGCAACTGACTATTAGATACATCAAACTGAATGTACCATAGACATAGAATTTAATTCAGCATGTCCAATCTGAACTCATTGTCTCCCTCCCAAAAACACTCCCATCTTTCTACCTTCCCTATTCCATTTGAAAACACTGTTGTTCAGTCACATAGGCATCATAAACTGATAATAGACATCATCCTTGACTCCTTGTAGTGCCAAGCAAAGGCAACTTCCAAGGTTCAGATTACCAGCATAGCAAACTCCATTTATTCAGCAAAACATTCACAGAACAGAGAAAGTCAAAATACAGTGTAACTCATTCATTTAGCAAGTAAGTTCTCAATTCAGTTGCAAA
>CM053590.1:201875165-201885598 GCA_028646515.1 Pseudochirops corinnae | reverse complement strand
GTACATTCATTTGGTCTCTTCTCAAATGGAGAATAGTTTCCAATCATAAACAAAATACATTCATTTAGTCAATCACAGAGCACAAAAAGGCAAAAGATTTCCCACCCCTGGACACTGCTGAATTACAATACCATCCATTAACAGCAAGCACTTTCTCAAAAGGTGCAGGAGACCACAAAAGGCCATCCATCCTTAAGTTACAACAAGGTTAAGATATCATCTCAGCATTGAAAACCCAAGGAAAGGCCCTTCTCTCATGTTGACTCGAGGCAAGCCCTCAGCAATCTCAGTTCCTGGGGAGACAAGGCTCAACAAAGCCTTAGCTAGTGTCCTCATCAAGTCACTCTCTGCCTGTAGAACAGTCCCAGAACCTCTGAAAATGTCAGCAAGGCCTTCTTCCAGGATTTCTGTGAACATATCACAGGAAAATCCTCCTTCAGGGCTTCTGATTCAACAGCAAGGTTCCAGGACCTCTACAACAGCAGCACTGCCTTTCACCAGCAGGTGAATCTGGCAAAACAACGTCAAATTACAGGCATCACAGCCATGTCTCCTCAGTTCTTGGCAGTTCTCAAAAGTCCTGGGCAGTTCCAACAGGTCCTCAGCTCTCTTTCTCTCAGCAACTCAGGCTCTATGATACTGGATACTGCTCTCCCAAAGTCCTTCTGGCCTTCTCTAGGCTTGGGCTTCTCTGCCAATTCACAGCTTCTCCCAGTTCAGCCCTCTCTCTTCATGTCAACAAGTCCATCCCACAAGTGGGATTCACAAGCTCTGAGTTTTAACACTCAACCCAAAAACCAGGCCAATACAGGGGCATCTCCAAATTCCATTACCATTACACTTTCCACTTTCTCTGATCACCTATACCTAATCTTTTGCCAAAGCTTGTCAATTTTACTTTCATAACATTTCTTGAATGCATGTCTTTCTATCCTCCTACACTTCCACTATCCTGGTTCAGCCCTCATCACTTCACACTTGGAATTTTACAATCATCTGCTAGGAGAACTAACTGGCAAAAGGCTCCTTCTCTTCCTCTCCATTCTCCACTCAGCTGTCAAAAGAATTTTCCTTAAACACAGGTTTAACATATCATTCAGGAATGTCATTTGAACTTTAAACAGACTCTCCAAAAAAATTGCCTGACACACTTTTGATTTTAATCTGCATTATTAACATTGTTTTCACCACTTTGTTAAGTCTATAAAATGCATAAAACAATACATTAAGCCTCGATTTTTAGCACTTGTTCACATCTAAAATGTAAATTCTAACAGTGAAAATTTAGCAGTCAAGTTAGCAAATCAGTATTAATTGAGTCTAGTGTGTTCTTGGTATTGTTCCCAGTACCCTCCCCAACGCCCACTTAATAAATTCCAGTGGCTCTCTAGCACCATCAATATCAAATATAGAACCCCCTTGTATTCAAGGTCTTTTATAACTTGGTTTCCCACACCCCATCTTTCTAGTCTTCTTAAACTTTATGCCACCATTTCCCATATAGATTTTTAATCTATGCTTAAAAGGCACTTTATTGAATGTAGTTTTTACTGCATTATAGTCCTAAATGGGTAAATTTAATACTTCTCCCTTTCTACATTTGTTTATGAGTTGTTTTGGGGTCTTTTTCAATGGGTAATCAGTGAATTCTTTCAATTTCTATTTTTCTTCTTGTTCTAGAATATCAGGGCAGTTTTCCTTGATAATTTCTTCACAGATGATGTTCAGGCTTCTTTATTGATCGTGGCTTTCAGGTAGTCTAATAATTTTTAAATTATCTCCCCTGGATCTGTTTCCAGGTCAGTGGTTTTTTTCTGATGAGATATTTCATATTGTCTACAATTTTTTTTTCATTCATTTGAGAACGTTTTATAGAATCTTGTTCTCATAAAGTCATTAGCTTCCATTTGCCCCATTCTAATTCCTAACAAATTATTTTCTTCAGTGAGTTTTTGAAATTCCTTTTCCATCTGACCAATTCTGATTTAAAGAATTAAAGCATTCTTCTCCTCATTGGGTTTTTTGTCTCTTTTTTTCATTTGAGTTAGTCTATTTTTTAAGGTTTTATTTTCTTGAATATTTTTTGAGTGTTTTTTAGCAGGCTGTTGACTTGCTTTTCATGATTTTCTTTCAGAATTCTCATTTCCCATCCCAATTTTACCTCTGCTTCTCTTACTTGGTTTTCAAAATCCTTCTTAATCTCCTCCAGGACCTGTGACTAGTTCACATTTTTCTTGGAGGTTTTTGACTCAGGATTTTTTACTTTTCTGTCTTCTTCTTGTTCTATGTTTTGATTGCCTTTGTCATCACAAAAAATTCTATAGTTTGATTTTGCTTCCTCTGTTTGTTCATCTTGTGAGCAAATTACTTGACTTTTGAACTCTTTGCCATGGTAGAACTCTGGTTCCAGAGTGGAGAGTGATGTGTCCCAAATTTCTAGGGTTTTGCACAGCTGTTGTCATAACTTCTAGGCACCTGCCTCAGAACTGTGAGAAAGACTGCCTTTCCACACTTTAAACAAGCTCTTCCATGCTAGTTCTGCTCCTCACCCCAGGGCTTCCCACCCAAGTCTAGACACAGATATAAGCAGGGCAAAGCAAGAGAATACTGCCTCAGTGCCAGCAGAGAGATTCCTGCAAATGCCCTCTGGTCAGTTACTTGGTCCCTCTGTGATCTGTAGGCCTGAAGCTCAGCAGGAAGTCATAGCAGCAGCAGCAACCACCTCTACTGCATTAGGGGCACAGGCCAGATTTAGCTCTTCTCTCACCCAGTTCCAGCAGAGTTGCCTAATTGATCTTTTACTTTCTCTTTGATGTTTATGGGTTGAAAAGTCTGGAAACTGCCACAGTTGTCAGTGATTCACTCTCCTGACATCTGCTATGGTCAGTCTGTGCCCTAGGTCTGTGCTGTCTTGGCCCATGCAGAACTGTGCCCTGCCCTGAACTCCATGCAATAGATCCTTCTTGTCAGCCTACCAGGCTGTCTTCAGTAAGAATTGTTTCTCTCTGTTACCTTGTGTGTTCCATAGCACCAAAATTTGTGTGAAGTCATTTTTTACAGGTACTGGAGGTAGTTAGAGCAGAAGCACAAGTAAGTTCCTGCTTTTATTCCTCAGTCTTGGCTCTGGCCCCAAGATAGTTTTCTATATCCAACTGAATGTTTATATACATATGTCTTCTTCAAGCAATACCTGTTCCTGCGACCAACTTTTTCTTCTCTACTATAAAAAGGTCTTCTTTAAACATTTCTTTCATGTAGCATAATTTTCCCATTTTTTTTCCATTTTTCTCTCTTTCAGTATATCATTCTTTCTTGACCATGTATTTTTTTAGATTAGTGAAATGTAATCAATTTACTCCTGTGCTCTCTATGTAGCATCCTTCTAACTGCCATAATAATGATGACGTTATTAGGAATTATGAGAATCAACTTCCCAGTTAGGAACTTAAATAGTTTAAACTTATTCAAACCCTTATCATTTCTCTTCCATATTTCCTTTTATATGCTTCTCTTGAGTCTTAAATTTAAAAGTTACATTTCCCATTCAACTCTGGTATTTTCATCAGTAATGTCCAAACATCCTCCATTTCTGTGGATATCCATTTTTCCCTGAAGGACTATACTTAATTTTGTTGGGAAGATTATTCTTGTTCGTTATCTTTGCTCTTTTACTTTCTAGAATATCATATTCTGAGTCCTCTGCTCCTTTCACGTGATTGTTGCTAAATCTTGTGTGATCCTGAGAGTGGCTCAATGATATATGAATGATTTCCCCCTTGGCCGCTTGAAGTATTTTCTCTTTGTCAGGAGAGCTCTGAAATTTTGCTATATTATTGATGTCTTGATGTCTCTTTCAACTGTTGTTCAGTGGATTCTTTCAGTTTCTATTTTACCCTCTAGTTCGAGGGAATCAAGGTAATTTTTCATGACAAATTCTTGAAATATGATGTGCAGGCCCTTTTAAAAATACGGTTCTCAGAAAGTCCGATAATTCTTAAGTTCTCTCTCTTCAATATATGTTTTCAGGTAAGTTTTTATTTTTCCAATGAATTATTTCACATTTTCTTTTAAGTTTTCATTCATTTAACTTTTTAAAATTGTTTCTTAGGTTCTCATGGAGTTATTGGCTTCTGTTTGCCCACTTCTAATGTTTAAGGAATCATTTGCTTCAGTGAGATTATGGACCTTTTCACCTTCCATTTGGTCTATTCTTTTTTTTTAGGTGTCAGTTTCTTCAGCATTTTTTGTGCCTCTTTTCCCATTGTATTTTCATATTTTTTTTTCCCTTCTCTTATTCCTTTCCCCAGTTTTTTCACTATTAATCTTATTTGAATTTGGGAAGCATTTTGGAGATCTTTCGGGAATTTTTGTTGGGCTTATGTCCGATTAACTTTTTTTTTTCCTTTGAAGCTTTGGTCATAGCTGTTTTAACACCATTGCCCTCTTCAGAGTTTTTGTCTTGATCTTCTCTGGCATCATAGTACCGTTTTTATGTTAAGGTTTAGTTTTTATTGTTCTTTCCCTTTCCAGACTATTTCTTGGCTTTGAACACAATTTGGCTCTGGTCATCTGGGAGCTGGGAGGGAACTGTCCCAAGTTCCTGCCTTTTTAGCACTGCTCTTTTTCAGAGCTAGTTCTAGGGGTTTGAAAGTTTTTGGTCTTTCCAAGATGCTGGGATTCATCGAGGAACTCTTCTACTCATCAGCATTTGGAGTTGATCCATTGTAGACACCAGCACCATTACTATCAGGGCTCCTGTTCTTTGTGACTGAGAACTATATTTTCCTTAGGGCCTCTGCTCCCTTGTAATCAAAAGTGAAATTGCCTCTAAGGGTCCCTGCTCTCTAGTGACCAAAAGTCATGTTGCTCCTCAGGCCCCTGGTTCTTTGTGATGGAAAGAACTCCTTTCCACCCTGGGGAGGCATCACAGAAGGCTGTACAGGCAAAGAAATGGGCAAACTGTGAGGGTCCCCAGTAACCTCTTTTGGACCAGTGGCCAAATACCCTTATATCTCTGGACTGAGAACTCCTGAAGCTCTTGCTGCTTCTGTCACAGCCACCTCCAAAGCATCTTTCTATTATGTGGCTAGACCTTAACTCAGTGTCATGGACCTCTCTTTCTCACCTCTTAAATTGTCTTGGATTGGGGAAAAAAAAAAGTCTCATTCTTACCTTTTTTTTGACTCTGCCATGCCAGAACTTAATTTTAGTCCTTATTGTAAAGTTGTTTGGAAGGGAATGTTGTGAGAGTTCAGTGGTAGTATTTCCTCTCCTCTGCCCTTGTGGCTGCAGAACCTTCCTGCCCCCTGCCCCATTATTTACTCCCAATGTGAACTTGGACAAGTTACTCAACATCTCTAGTCCTCAGTTTCCCTTACTGTTAAAATAACATGTTGAACTATATGACTTCTGAATTTTCCTCAATCTTTATATCTATATTCCTTCCAGAAGAAGTATCTTTCAAATTTATGCAGATTTAATTTATATTTTAACATTTATTCACTTTGGTTATAATTTTCATTGTTGGAAACTAGCATGGATAAAGGTTTTTATTTTGTGTTTGTTTTTTTTTTTTTTCCCCCTTTTGGTCCCCTGACTATTCTCCTTGTTAGTGGTTATATCCAGTCCCTCTCTTATCATTTTCAAGGACACATTCTCTATAGATTGCAAAATGCCAATTTTGTCATTTCTGCAATGCTTGCAACAATTATTTTTGTGATCTTGATCTTTATGAATTCCATACAAAACAGTATTTCCTTTGTTTTTATTTTCTTCACAAGTTTTTGAATAGCATTTTGACTTTGACTGTTCCATGTTTATATACCAAAGAGAGCTACAAATCTTTGCAACATTGTAATTGATTTATGATCAAAACACACTCTCTCTCTCTCTCTCTCTCTCTCTCTCTCTCTCTCTCTCTCTCTCTCTCGCACACACACACACACACACACACACACACACACACACGTCTTTGTTCTCTGTTAGTTACTGTCACATCAAATTTGCTCTCCATTTTAATGTCTAAGATAACTTGAGCATCTGTCAGTGTTTTAACAAGTTTGCTTACCAAACCAAAACTTAATAATTATTTTTGTCTTTAAAAAACAAATTTTTATTTCAAAGTTTTATTTTTGCTTTTCTAAAACCTCTTTTACAACATCAACGGACTTCTTGATAAAGGTCATTAAATGATGAGATCTAATTATTTTAATTTTAATTTCATTTTACTTCAACTCTTTCAATACAGACATACATATTATTTATACACATATATACATAGATGCATACATATATATATATATATATATATATTTGCATCTATACACATAAACATAAGTTTTCACAAAAAATTAGTTCACCTTTTTATAGTTTTAGTAGGTAAAACTGCTGCAAAAGTGTCGGGATGCAATCTGTGTATATTTTGCATTTATGTGTATCTATATAAACATCTATATCCACAATTATAGCTCTCTCTACATCTATTTAACTTTATATCTATGTGTGTATGTATTTTTACATATATATGAAATAATAAATTCAAGTATGACAGGTTCTATTCTTTCTCCACATAAAAAAAGTTCCAGATAACACAAAAAAATTGACAGAAACTACCATCATTAGGTTTCTACTCCCTCGGGCCCTAAGAATATGTGACCTCTTTAAACAGAATGGAAATTTTAAAAAAAAATGGGAATAACTATGTAAGGATGCCCCAAGTGAACTGTGTTTTACATGATTATGGATGTCAGTTCAAAATACCTTGTCTGGTCTAACTTGAATCAAGATCCTTCATTTCTTTTTCTTTTTGTGTCTATTGCTGCTTGCCCCCACCCTGATACTTCATCTGCCCCCAGTAAAATAAAATCAATTCATCAATTTGGTGTGATTTAGGTCCAATAATGGAGAGTCATCCTACTGCCTACCTTGCTCCTCCAAGAAGTCCAGCAACAAGTGAAGATTTGCCATTACTATTCATCAGGGCACTATATGTCTGTCATTTCCAAACTGATTAAAAAAAAAATAAAACAAATTCAAAACATGAGAGCTTGACAAACAACAAGTCTTTCTCAATTGTTTTTCTTCTGGCAATTCTATACCACCAAGAGTATTTGAAACAAATTGTCATTGGTGACATTTTCAAAAAAATCTGGAGATTAAGCCTTGGAAAATTTCCCTAAATTGTCTATTACAATGTTTAATCAATCTTAACAGTTGAGAAGTTTCTCCCAAAGTGTAATCTAACCCTGAGGGTGCAATTTAAAGCTATTTGCACTTGTGATAGCCTCTGAAGAGAACAACTTGTCAATTGTTTCTGTGCCTCCTTGGGGTGTGTGTGTATCAAAACATACACATGCACACACGTTTGTGTAGATATGTATACTCATATCTGTATAGATATATGTGCACACATATATACACACATGTATGTATGTATTTATATTTGGACACGAAAATGTGTATATGTATGCATGTGTACACAAGCACGTATATGTGTATCATTGTCTATATGTGTAGATATATGTCTGCATATGTGCATTTGTATGTGTATACACCCATTATATATGGGACATATAGGTGGCACTGGGTTTGTAATCATGAAGATTCATCTACATCAGTTCAAATCTAACCTTCAACACTTACTAGCTGGGTGAACCTGGGCAATTCACTTAACCCTGTTTGTCTCAATTCCTCATATGTAAAATGAGCTGGAGAAGGAAATGGCAAAACACTTCAGTATCTTTGCCAAGAAATCACCAAAATGAGGTCTCAGAGAGTTGGACATGATTGAAATGATTGGACAATAGCAATATATGTACATATGATGTGTTTATGTGTGTGTATATAGATATATCCATAGACATATGGTTATAAATGATAGTAGGTTTGTGTACAGACAACTGACAGTAACAAATTTTGTATGCATACATACATGCAGGCATACAATCACATATACACATATATAAACAGTGTATGAGTATGTTTGTAGGCATGCCTTCATATGTATCCATGCATGTGTGTATGCATATACACATGTATATATGCATATATAAACACACATACATGCATGCATACATATACACACAAATTCACCATACAAAAATATGTGCCCTCATAAACATACATATATACATATATTATTAGACTATAGAATTATAATGTATATTTACTATATACATAAACATGTACACATATGCATATAAATATTAGATTATAGAGTTAGATTGGATATTAGTACTAGAATGCATATTTTTACTATATACTCAGACATACAAACACAAATACATATAGGGATTTGTGTATACATACACAGACATATATGTGTGTGCATGTTTTTGTACTGGGTTTTGTGAGTGTGTGTGTGTGTGTGTGTGTGTGTGTTTACACAGAGAGAGAGAAGGAGAGTGAGAGTAAAGAGGTTAAAGTAAAGATAGAAAAGAAGACTCATAAATATAGAATCTGTGCTGAAGATGGGAAGAGTTGGGTTCAAGTCCTTCCTCTGACAAATACTGTGAAGCCCTGAGTAAGTCTCTTATCCCAGCAGCGTACCAGAATACTCTATAAAATGGAGTATAGTTGCCAATCTGCATAAGTAGAGGCTGTTTTTTGCAGTACTCCAAACTGTTGAAATTAGAGATCAAAACAAAAATGCAAAAGAAAGAGAGAAAAAGAGGAATGGAAGATCAATTTAAGTGAAGAAACAATGAAAGAATATCTATGTCTTATTGTCTGTAACTCTTCAGTCACAAGGGAATTGTGTCCTACACAGTTGGTTTCAAAAAATGGTCATTGTTTAGACCAGAATTAATATGACACGTTAACTGGGGCAAGAAATTTAGGTGCCTGGTATTTTTCCCAAAATTGCTGGTTTCTGGCGAAAATAATTTCAAACTGGATGACTTCTGCGACAACAGGACATGTTACCCAACTGGTTTTTTCTCCCCTCTTTATACTCCTCTAAGGGCCAGGCATTTGTATCAACGAGACAAAAGGTTTGAGTGAGGGGCCCAAAAGAGCAACAAGGCAGGGATTACTTGATTATAAGAAATCATGATAGGAGATCGGCGAGTGGCGTGAAAGAAGAGTAAGAAAAGGAAAGCAGGGAAGACCAGGTGGGGAATCAGCAGCAGCGGCGGCCGCAGAACAGAGAGATTTAGCCTTGCTCTTGTCCCTGCTACCCCTGCCGCCGCCGCGCGGCCCAGCTCCTGCAACCTTTAGTACTGCAGATTCAGCGTCCCCGGAATATCTCACGGCAGTGGAAGTGGAGGAGTCCATGTTGGAGAACTTGGTGACTGAGTGACGGTGACCGGGAGGCTTGTGTGGAGGAAACACCCCAGCCACCCCGCTGTGAGCGCGAACCTCATCTGCTGCCTGAGGAACTCCTTTCCAAGAAGAGATGAAGAAGAAAAATAGCCATATTTCAAATGTGGGGCATGAGGAGCATGAAGACATTGAAGGGGAAGAAAATAGAGTGTGTCCTCATTCCCTTGTCATTCCATAGGAAGAAGCTGATAGATGCCCCATATGGCTTTCCTGCCTGTGAGAGAAGGAAGGTGGTTTTCCTGAAAACTGTGATCATATCTTCTGCTTTACCTGTGCTCTTAAATGGGCAGAGGTTCAAATAGAGAGACAATTAAGAGAAACTGATGATAAGAAAAATGACTGCTCCTTTAAGAAACAGGATTCCTGTTCTGTATATATTAAAAGCTGGATGAGGAAAAGAGCAGATATAAAAAGAGATCTGTTAAGTACAAAGTTTTATAAAGATTTGAAGAAAACACATAGAAACACTTCAAATGGTGAAATAAGGAAAAGGAAAGCCACATCAATTAGGATAAATAAGCCACAAAGACAGAACTGCCTAAATCACTGCTTCCAAAATTATTTTTCCAGTGTATTTTCTTCTGATAAACACACTGGAGAATCTTCTTGTACCTTTAGAAGTTACTGTACAGAATTTACAGAAGTCACTGAAATTAATTCAGTGATTAGGCAAAAGAGACAAGAACTGCAGTTGTCATGGTTCCCTGATACATTACCTGGAATTACGAGAATTGGTTTCATTCCCTGGATCACTGGAGCTGAAATCCTTCCTCCTGTTTCCTCTCTGTTGCCAGGAGCAATTTTTCCAATGGATACTATTTCTTTGGAAGATTTTGGATCATCTTGTGAGCAATATGTGCTAGCACATACACAAGGGGGAGAGGAGAAGAAGCAAACTTCTGGCACATCAAATAGTAGAGGAACAAGAAGAAAACCCACAGAAACAACTCCTAGGAGATCTACACGTAATATGAAAACCGAAACTGTCAGTCAGCCCCAGAATTCACCTATTTCAAATACCTCTGAGTGTGATGCCCCAGGTAGCAATAATTCAACTATTAATGTTTCCACTTCAGCAGATTCAAAGAAGCAGATTAGACCAGTCCCAAAAC
>CM053590.1:201836781-201874665 GCA_028646515.1 Pseudochirops corinnae | reverse complement strand
GAAATTGAAGAAAATTCTGGAAAAGAACTGGATACTGTAGAGAAGTCAGATTCAGATTCCTGTAACCAAGAACCTTCTGTGCTAATTGAAGAAAAAGGAATTAAGGAAATTGAGAGCAAGGGTACTGAGGCTGATATTTTGTATTTAGAAAATGAGCTTTCTAAGAATATTACTGAGATATTAGATGAACCAGTAGAAAAAAAAAAAGAAATCACGATAACTGAAAATGAAATGGTAGCAGCAAAAGCTAGGAAGTGTGTGGCAAATGGGTGAGCCAGACCTCAGCATCAGGAAGAGGAGGCTAGAAAAGGAGGAGTCATATAAACCTCTAGGGAGATAAAAAATAGATGCAAAGTAGTATGGGAAGGCAGAAATACCCCAGGAGTTTAGTAAAGTTCTTTTGCTGAATGTAGTATTTGAGCTGAGTCTTGAAGGAAATTAGGGACTGTGAGAGGCTGAGGTAAGAAAGGAAAGAATTCTGGGCATAGACAGCAGCCAATGCAGAGCACAGAGATGTAGCATGGAACTTCTTAAGTGAGGAGAAATGAAAAGGTTGGTTTGTCTGGAACAAAGAGCACTAAAAGAAGGGCAATGTTTAACAAGATAGGCAAGGTGGTCAAATGGAAAAGATCTTTAAATAGCAGGAAAAAATGAAGCTGAAACCTGTAAAGAAGAGAACCAAGAAGTACAACAAGAAAAAAAAGTATCTTTAAGAAGAGTAGGTTTCAAGATATTGAAAAAGGAGACAGAAAATGGATGTAGAAAATGATAATGGTTGACAGATCTCAGTATTTGCTTGATTTTATTTTGCAGAGGAAAGTGAACAAACAATTGATGCTTCCTCTGATAAACAGATTATATGTCTATGTTTTTTGTGTTTACACAGACATACATAGAGACGATACTATGTAAAAAGTATGTACTATAATACATACATGCATACATACATATGTTGTGCATTTGAGAAATAAATTCTAGTTAATGAAACAATTAATAACAATAATTTTGAAGTAAGTCAAATTAAGCATTAGTACATTAATGTACAGATTAAAGCCCATGTCCTTCTTTGAGAAGGGATGTCTAGATGAGAATGAAGGAGAGAGACAGAAAGAAAAAAGACAGAGATTGAGATCGAGATAGAGACAGATATAGAAACAGAGAGGATTCAAAGAATTAAATTACCTGTCATGCATCCTAGGCAATTTTAAATATTCTGAGTGAAGAGTTGGAGTTCCATATCCCAGACGGTTTAACATTGTCAAGCAGGGAAAGAGTGAAAGGAGAGAGAAAAGTATAAACAGGGGGAAAATGATGAAGAGAAAGATGAAGTTATTAATCATAATTGTGAAAGTAAATGGGATAAATTCTCTCATAAAACAGAAGTGAAGAGCAAAATGGATTAAAAACCTCACAACCAACTGCAGAAAGACAGAAATTTTAAATGTATCTTTTCAGATTATGATGTAATAAAAATACATATAATAAAAGGACATGGAAAGTAAACTAAAATTGTAAACTAAATAATCTAATACTAAAGAATGAGTGAGTGAAAATCAATAAATCATAGAAACAATCAAAAACTACATCCAAGAATGACAATCATGAGACAAAATTTCAAAATTTATGGGATGCAGCCAAATATGGGGAAAAATTTATACCTCTAAATGCTAAGAAGAATAAAATAAATAAAGAGGTCAGTGAATTGAGTGCGCAAAAAAAGAAAAAGCACAAAGAAAAAAAAATTCCCAAATAAATACCAAATAAGAAATTCTGAAAATCAAAGGAGAGATCAATAAAATTGAAATTAAGAAAACTATTGAACTAATAAATAAAACTAAAATCTGGTTTTATGGAAATAAAGTAAAAAAAAACAGATAAATATTTGGTTAATCTGATTTAAAAAAAGAAAGAAGAAAAACGAATTACCTTATGAAATATGGAAAGCATGAATTCATCAGTGATGAAGAGAAAATTAAAGAAATATTTTGGACCTAATTTGTCCAACTGTATGTAAATAAATATTACAAGCTAAGGAAAATGGATGAATATTTACAAAAAAATATATAAATCGTCCAGATTAACAGAAGAAGGAATAAAAAATATAAATAACCCCATTTGAGAACCATAAGTTGAACAAGCCATCAATGAACTCCCTAAGAAAAAAAATCTCCAGGGTGAGATAAATTTATCAAGTGAATTCTACCGAACATTGTAAAGAACAATTCATTCCAATCCCAAAAAACTTTTTGAGAAAATAAACAAAAAAGGAGTTCTATCAAATTATTTTTATGACACAAATATTGGACTGATACCTAAATCATGGAGCACCAAAAGAGACAAATAAAATTATAGACCAATTTCCCTAATGAATATAGAATAAAAAATTTTAAATAAAATATTAGCTAAAATGATTATAGCAATTTGTCATGAGCATAATATACTACGACCAGCTGGAATTTATACCACAAATGCAGAGCTGGTTCAGTATTAGGAAAACTATCAGCACAATTGACCATATCAATAAGAAAACTAATAGAAATTATATGATCTCAATAGATACAGAAAAAGCTCTTGACAAAATACAGCACCCATTCTTATTAAAAACACTATAGAGCATGGGAATTAACTGAGTTTTCTTTAAAATGGTAAGTAGTATCTATCAGAAACCATTGGCATACCTTATCTTTAATGGAAAAAAAAACCTAGAAGTTTTACTAAAAAGAAACAGATGCCCATTTTTACCCACATTATTCAATATTGTCTGTTAAAAGTATTAGCTTTAGCAGTGAGACACAAAGAAATGGAAGGAATTAGAATAGGTAATAAGGAAGCGAAGCTATCCCTCTTTGCAGATGATATGATGATATACTGAGAGAATCTTAAAGAATCAACCAAAAAACAACTTGAAATAACTTTAGCAAAGTTGCAGAATATTAAATAAACCTACATAAATCATCAGTTTTTATATATATGGCCAGTGAAGCCCAGCAGCAAGAGATAGAAAGAGAAATTCCATTTAAAATAACAGTAGAAAACACAAAGTGTTTGGAAATTGTAAAGCCAAGCACAAGCAGTTTTCCTGAGGTCTGCTACTGCGAATACCTTTAAGATTATGATCATATAGTATAGTGAACTCTCTGTTTATTCAGGAGTAAACTATAGTAAAACATTCATAGAAACCAAAGAACAGTTCACAATGATATAACATGGCAATTTATCACTAAAGTGGCCACATAGTTTTAAACAAAAGACATCATTTAGCAAGTCCTTAACTCAGTCATCCTTATGGAGCAATCCCTGTTAAAGGATACAAAGCACAAAGCCTCCCACCCCTAGGTCACATCGTTTTAATCTCTCATCAGTCAGAAAGTCTTCTTTCTTCTTGATTGGAGATGAGTTTCCAATCATGTTTATCTCAATCATCATTAAGGAGTACAAGGTTCAAAGTACAAACTTTTCCCACCTCTAGATCACAGTACATCATGATCTTGTCAGTCAGCACTAAGTATCCAAAGAGAGGTCCTTTAATCTTGGCTCAAGGCTGGCTCCCAGATTCCATGGTTCCTTTTCCATGGTCCCATATTTTGCCTGAATTCAACCAACCATCACCTGCATTCACAGGTAGGCAGCTCTCAGCTCCTCATTCAGTTCCTTGTTGAGTTGCCATTCCATATTGAAGTTCACAGTGTCTAGTTTACCTCAAGTCTTTCACAATTTCTCTTTCTCTGAAGACAAAGCTTAACAGAGCCAAAACAACATTCATACACATTGCCAGCACCATCATCAATTCACTATCTGCCTATGAAATCAACACAGACCCACAAACAAGGTCCAAGAAGTCAACACAAATCATCAGCATTGTCCCAGGACCACTGAAACCCTCCTCTAGGACTTCTGTAAACAGACAACAAGAAAATCCACTTTCAGGGCTTCCAGTAAGGTCCCAGGGCTTATGTACAAAGTGTCATAAACACAAATCAACACAGACAAAACAGACAAGTGCTCTCTCAAGTTCTGCCCAGTCCTAGCTTGTCCTTCTCCTTTTATATCATCAATTCCTTCCTGTTGCATGAGCAAGTTCCTCCCACCTTCAAATCACAAGGGGATCAAACAAGGAGCTAAATACTTAAGTAGCTGAAACAAGGTGCTAAGTATTTCTTTGTTTGCCACTACAGGGGTCTACCAACCAAGACAAATCCCAGGAACTATATAAACATGATTGCAAACAACTTTCACACAAATAAAGTCAGATTTAAACAACTGGAAAAAATATCAATTGCTCATTGGTAGACTGAGCTAATATAATAAAAATGGCAATTCCACTAAATTAATTTACTTATTTAGCACCATACCAAACTACCAAAAATTATTTAATAGTACTTGAAAAATTATGACAAAATTCATCTGGAAGTACAAAAGGCCAAGAATATCAAGGGAATTGATGAAAAAAAAAAAGTAAACCAAGGTGGCCTAGCTACACCAAATCTAAAATTTTATTATAAAAATGGCAATCATTAAAAATATTTGGTACTTGCTAAGAAATAGAATGGTAGATCAATGGGATAGGTCAGGTAAACAAGACACAGTAGTCAATGACTATAGTAATCTATAGTTTGATAAACCCAAAGACTCCAGCTTCTGTGATAAAGACTCACTATTTTACAAAAAAAAAAAATATCTACTGGGAAAATTGGAAAGCATTATGGCAGAAACTAGACATAGACCAACATCTCACAGCATATACCAAGATAAGATCAAAATGGGCATGTGATTTAAACATGGGAGATGATACAATAAACAAATTAGGAAAGTAAGGAATAGTTTATCTCTCAGATCTATGGAAAAGGGAAGAATTTATGACCAAACAAGAGATAGAGAACATTGTTAAATGAAAAATGGATCATTTTGATTGCATTAAATTTTAAAAAAAGATTTTGCACAAATAAATCCAATGCCGCCAGGATTAGAAGGAAAGCAAAAATCTGGGAAATAATTTCTAGCCTGCACCCATGATAAAGGTCTCATTTATGAAATATTTAGATAACAGAGTCAAATTTGTAAGAATACAAGACACAAGTGAATAAAGCACTGCCCCTGGAGTCAAGAGGACCTAAGTTCAAATCCATTCTCTGACACATGACACTTATAAATATTGGGGAATATGTGGGGAAATTGAACCACTAAGGCATTTTTGGTTGACGTGAATTGGAGATGTGAGTTATTAGAGATGTGAACTGATGCAACCATTCTGGAGAACAATTTGGAACTATAAGCAAAATAGTTATGAAATTGTGCATTCCTATTCATCCACCAATACCACTACTAAAACTATATCCCAAAGTGATCATTAAAAAAGGAAAAGGACACAGGAACAAGAAGGAATGGATGATATAAAAGGAGGAGCACAAGCTCGAACTGGGCAGAACTGAGGAGAGCACTTGTGGTGGCCAGAACTCTGTTTGTCTGTTAATTTGTGTTTGTTATACTTTGTACAGAAGCCCTGGGACCTTACTGGAAGCCCTGAAAGAGGACTTTGTTATTATCTGTTTATAGAAGTCCTGAAGGAGGATTTCCAGATATGCCAAAAAAAAAAAAATACTTATATTAGTTCTTTTGGTGGTAGCAAAGAATTATAAATTGATGGGATCTAAATCAGTTGTTGAATGGCTGAACAAGTTGTGGTATATGAATGCAATGGAATATTATTTTTCTATAAGAAAGGATGACCAGATTGATTTCTGAAAAACCTGGAAAGTCTTACATGAACTCATGTGAAGTTAAGTGAACAGCACCAGGAAAACACTGTACATAGTAACAGCCACAGTGTGTGATGACTGACTTTGATAGACTTAGTTCTTTTCAGCAATATAATGAACCAAGGTAATTTCAAAAGATTCAATATAGAAAATTCTATCCACATCTAGAGAAAGAACTATAGAGTCTGAAGGCCAATCGAAGCATGTATTTTTAATTTTTTTTGCTTTTTTTTTCTTTCTTATGGTTTTCCCTTTTATTCTGATTCAATCTTTCACAATGTGACTAATGTGGAAATATGTTTAATATGATTGTACATGTATAACTTATATCAAATTGCTTCCTCTTTTGTAGAGGATGCAGGGAAGGCAAGGAGAGAGAAAAATGTGGAACTCAAAATCTTACAAAAATGAATGTTGAAAAGTATCTATACATGTAATTGGAAAAAACAAAATGCTAATAAGTCAGGAAAAATAAATATTTTCTAAATCATGCCAGAATAACTTAATTTTTTCTTGTATATTGAATAAGCTGGAGGGTTTTAACACATGCCACACATAATATATTTTAATTTTAATAAGTAATCTTCTTAGAAATATGATGAAGAAAAAAATGAGAAAAATAAATTTATACCTACTTAATGTTAGTTACATTTGGATTCCTAAATTTATTTGGATCTTTTAACAAGGATTTATTCATTGGCCTTCCCTTATTAGAATTCTAGTTGTCTCACTTCTAACAGTAACTAGTTGTATGTTTGTAGGTAAGTTATATAATATCTCTGTTGCCCAGAGAATTTCCTAAAATTTTCTTATTTATTAAGTTGTTGGTTGAAAGCTCTACTTCTTTAGGGAAATATTTTATATTTCCCCCTTTTATTCAGAGGATGATATTGTTTTTGTCAAAATAATGCATAATAAATTAAGGAAGGAAGAGTGCACTAACCTACTCAAGAGCATCCTAAACTTGAAAACAATTAAAATTCAACTTTTCTGCCAGTTTAACACATGACAACAGTTGTGTCACAAAATATATTGGATATTGATTCATAAACATTATGTAGAAGAAATGTTTTAATATAATATAGGTGGTATTACCCTGTTTATGTTATCTTTTGATCAGCTTTTGTCTGGCTAATAAACTTGCATTAGATTTTGTCCCTTTGGCTATTAAACAAGGACATAAAACAATGGTAAAGTGCTTGAGGCATTTTTGCCCTGGAAAATTTTTCCCTCCCTCTTCCCCTACCTTTATTCCTAAGTATCCTGGTAAATGCTGTAAAATAGATTGATAGAGCAATACTTTTTTTAAACTGATTTTTTGCTCATTAGTTTAAGCCTCATTCCAAGTAACAGGACATTTTATGAATATAAGGCAGTTTAAGTTCAAGGTCATAGTATAACTGTATTAGTAAAACCTTTAAACTGTCTTCTTTGAAGATGCTGAAAAGATTCATGTTTGAGTTACTCTTCAGTATCTGAATAACTCTACAAGATACCTGACTTACAGATAGAAGAAAGGTGTTTTAAGTATTCTCATAAGATTGGCAACTGTAATTGTGAAGAGTAACATAAATGAGTTGTCCATGATGTTTTAACAACAGCTCACATGTATGGAATGACTGTGAAACTTTTTTTCCTAAAACAACCTTGTAATGCAGGAATCATTACTACTTTACAAAGTAGGAAATTGAGCTTCAGGGAAGTTAAGTGATTTGTCAACAACTAGGAAGTGTTAGAACCCGAATTTGAAATCATTCAGGCCCTAGCACAGTATCCAGTATCCTTTCCTCCCTGCTTTTTAGTGAGTCAGGGATGAAAAGAAAATAAAACCCAGACCCTGACATTACTGTCTACTCAATCCACAAACAAGCTCTGGAACTCTGGCCCTCTAACTGAGGTATCCTGATTTAATGCTAAAGAGGAAGCAAATTTAAAGCCCTGTAGTTTGCTATATTTTGCTACCTAACCCCAGACCACCAGGCCACATCTGATCCCCATCTTGTCATTTCTCCCTCATCACAATACTTTCCCTGGAACTCTAATCAAATCACTATCACTATTGCTTCTGGAAAAGACATGCTAATTAACTATCATT
This sequence comes from Pseudochirops corinnae, assembly GCA_028646515.1. Classification (NCBI taxonomy): domain Eukaryota; kingdom Metazoa; phylum Chordata; class Mammalia; order Diprotodontia; family Pseudocheiridae; genus Pseudochirops; species Pseudochirops corinnae. Next base: position 201,866,814 of record CM053590.1, on the reverse strand, counting down.
CTTGTGAATTCCCAGACGAAAACACCATTCCATTCGTGCCACTTTGCTATCTTTTTTGTGCCTTCAATGCCTCCTCTAGGCTGAGAGAAAACAAAGTTCGGATGAATTCTCTGCAGCTTGTGTGAATTCTGGCCTAAAAATTAATGCCAAGAAAACAAAAGTCCTTCATCAGTCAGTATCACACAATCCATACATGAAACCATCAGTTGTAGCAAATGGAGAATTTTTTAATGTTGTGCTTAAGTTCTCTTACCTTGGCAATTTACTTTCCAAAGATGTCCACATAGATGATAAGGTTAATATTCATATTGCTAGAGCTAGTTGAGTGTTTGGGAGGCTCACAAATAATGTGTAGGGGAGAAGAGGTGTTATACTGACTTTCAAACAGTCTACAGAACCACTGTGCTGACCTCATTGCTGTACACCTGTGAAACCTGTACAGTGTACCAGTGCCAGTATAGGAAACTAAATCACTTGAATTGTCTTGGGAATGTTCTGAAGATCACCTGGCAAGATAAATGACCAGACACTGAATTCCTTTCTTTAGCTGAACTGTGAAACATTCAAACTCTACTGCAGAGTTCAACATTTATGGGCTGATGATACTGCCCAATTGCCAAAAAAATATTTTTGTCTAAGATTATTTTATGAAGAACTCACACAAGGCAAGTGGATACACAGAGATCAAAGAAGGGAATAGGAGGAGACTTTAAAACTCTCTCTGAAGAACTTTGGAATCAATTGTGAGACATGGGAGACACTGGCACAGAGGTATTCGGCATGTTTCTGTGCTCTTTGAGCAAAGCAGAACTATAGTAGCTAAAAATCAATATGAGTTGTGCAAATTTAGAGCCATCGCCAGTCTGAATGTTCATATCAACTACTTGTGCCTTACCTTCCACACTTGTATTGGCCTAACTAGCCACAGTTAGACACACTGTGCCTTGACCCTAACACAGTGGTGTCATTTTGGTTCTCTTTGAGAATGGACAACCAATCATATGTGCTGTTTGCCCGTATTAAAATGTAAGCTCCCTGAAAGCATAGACTGTTTCACTTTGTATCTCCAGTACCTGGAAAATTTATCTTGCTGTTCTTGTCATTTTTTTCAATGGTGTCTGATTCTTCATGACACCATTGAGGGTTTCGTTGGCAAAGACACTGGAGAGGCCTGCCATTTTGTTCTCTACCTCATTTTACAGATGAGGAACTAAGACAAACAAGACCAAATGACTTGCCAAGGTTACAGAGCTAGTCAGTGTCTGAGGCCAGATTTAACTCATGAAGATGAGTCTTCCAGACTCCAAACACAGCAGTCTATCCACTGAACCACTTATTTGCCCAGCTGGCAAGTAATAAACTCAATTAATGTTTTTCGTGATTATATTCTTACTTTACAGCCAGTTCATTTCTCATTTTTTTTTCTACATTATGACATGGTTCTTCTGATTAATTTAAGTGTGACTACTAGTATATCACTTCTTAAATGCCTAAATATTTATTTTCCTTTCCACAATAATTCTTTCTGGAATCCATCCTGAAATGAAACTAGCTTTGTAACTCATTCAAAGAATTCTAATATAGACATTCAAACAAGCCTAAGTGAATTGAGGAGTAGACGGTGTATATTTAATTAGCACAAATAATATGAGGAATACTTTCTTGTATTATGCTGTTAACTCCTCAAGCCTGGTTTACCAGAGACTTTGCTTGGGCAATGCAATGATAAGATTAGGTCACTAAGTCATTTAAATGTTATTTCCCTAAAGGAAAGACAAGAACAATACCTTTTAAAATTGTAAACATGTTTTCATATATTGGATTTCTGCCCTAAAGAATTACCTTTTCTTATTTTTTGACCATTTATCAATTTGAGAAATACCTTAGTGAATTTGAATCAGTTCATTATGCATCCTGGAAATGAAATCGTAATCAGAGAAACTTGCTACAAATATTTTCCTCTTCTAGTCTTAGCTCTATTTGTTTGGTTTCTGAAAAAAAAAAAAAAAAAAAAAACAAACACCTATTTTCCCCTAATTCCATCTAATCAAAATGATTCATTTTGCCTTCTGTGATTCTCTCCAATACTTGTTTGATCATGAACTCTTTTATCTTCAGATCTGAAAAAGGAACCAAGAATTCTAATCAATGTAGTGCACACCCATGATTTCAGAAGTCAAATGATAAAGAATGTTACTCAACTCCTGAGCAAGAGATGATTGACTCATGAATAATGAGGCACAAATTTTTGGATGTGGCCGAATGTTGGAATGCAACTCTGCATATTTCTTGCAAGGTTTCATTTTTTGTTTAATTTTTATTTTTCAGGGTTTTGTAGGATGGAGTCAGAGGGAAGGAAACTTAATGTTAAGTTGAAAAATAAAATAAAATTTAACAAAAATTTAAAAGAATAAAATTTGTCATAACTTTTTTTTTGTATGTAGGGTGTTGATTTTAAATTAATTTTAGAAAGCAATGTGATGTAGTTGAAAGAGTGTTGAACTTGGAATGAAAGATCAGGAGTTCAAATTCTTACTCTGCCACTTATAAACTCAGTGTTCTTGGCAAAATCTAGTGATTTCAGGATAATCATTTGTAAAATAAGTGGTTTAGATTATGAGATCACTAAGATCCCTTCCAAATCTAACTCTATGATTCTTTAAATGAGGAAGTTATGGACAAATTAAATAATAGCCTCCAGGGTTTTTAAATTACTGCAATAACAACTGACAATTTGTTGCCTTGCCTTTTTTCTGTTTTTGTTTTTCTTTGTTTTTATAAGTAATATACATTTTTAAACAGTTTATTCCAAGAGAATATAACCTTGGTAGTACTTACCATTTTTCCTTTGCATTTCCAGCCTTTTAGCACAGTGTTTGATATATAAATACCTAATAAATATGTATTATTGATAAATATAGTACATTTGTATGCATATATGTGTATATTTACATTACTACATGAAATCATTATTTCTAGAGTCAGAGACCTGAGTTCAAGTCTCTCCTCTGATGCTTATTATTCATGTGACCTTGGCCAAGTCACTTAACATCCCTAGTACTTAATTTCTTCAGCTATAAAATGGGGATTATGCAACCTCTGAGGTACCTTCCTTATCTAGATCTAATACCTTATGATCCTATAATGCTATATATTTATGTGTATATGTCAGTGGTTCTCAACCTTCCTAATGCCGTGATCCTTTAATACCGTTCCTTATGTTGTGGTGACCTCCAACCATAACATTATTTTCGTTGCTACTTCATAACGGTAATTTTGCTAGTGTTATGAATCGTAATGTAAATATCTGATATGCCGGATGTATTTTCATTGTTACAAACTGAACATAACCCACAGGTTGAGAACTGCTGATCTAGATAGTGCAGGAGATAAGAGTTCTGGACCAAGATCCAGGAAAACAAATCTAGCCCCAGACTTTTACTAGCTCTATGATCCTGAGTTAAGTCATTTAATATATGTGTATCTCAATTTGTTCAACTGTAAATTGGGCATAATAATAGTGCCTACTGCACAAGGTTGTTAAAAGAATTAAATGATATAATTTGGGTAAAAATTAAATATTTAGCATAGTGCCTGGAACAGAGTGGGTGCTTAAGAAATGATTATTCCATCCTATTCCATTCCCTTCTATTTTTTAAAAAACTCAGTGCTTTTTCATTATGGAAAAGTTTTTTTTTTTTTAATATTTCAAAAGGCTACTATTTTTTTTTTGTGCTTCTTTTTCCTTTTTTTTTGCTTTTTGGAGGGCAATTGGGGTTATGTGACTTGCCCAAGGTCACATGGCTAGTTCTTTTGTTAAGTGTCTGAGGCTGGATTTGAACTCAGGTCCTCCTGACTTCAGGACCTGACTCCTGACTCTATTCACTGTGCCACCTGGCCTCCCCAAGTCTACTATTTTTATCAATGCACAAAGAAGGCAATGAAGCCAATGAAGGCCCAATCATTAGAAAATACTTGAATTCCCCAGAGGGTTATGCAGAGCATGCCTAATATTCTCTACCTGATACCTCTTCACAAATTATCTTAGTCCTGTCCATGAATTACTGAGGGGCTATTATTAGATGTTGATAAGAAATTTTATAGCTAGCTGATGAGGCATATATTTGAACATTAAAAGAAATTTTTTAAAAAAAACCTTCTATTGTGCCTTTTAAAATTTTTTTTCTTTCCTGACCAGATAGTTGGTCAGGAATTTTTGTGATCTACTAGATGAGGGAAGGTTGTTTCATCTTTAACAGTTGCCATGTGTTTGTGAATAAACAGTACCTCCCTCTGTTTCTTTTATCTCTTTTGTTTTTCTTCCTGAATCTTTATAAAATGAAAATAGTGTAAGAGTGTTCAGACCAATGAAACTGGGAGATCTCTCAAAATGACCTTGCTAGTAATCTGAGCTAAGTGTAATGAGGAACTATTACAGCATCAAGGGATCTTCTACTTGACGGACGTCAACAGCAAATTTTCAAGCCTTTCTATCTGAGCAAGGGAGAACTCATTCATCACCATCACAAGACTCAAAAGCAGTTTTGATGGAAACACAACAAAGGGAGAAAAGGACTCAGTGCTAGAAGTAATAAAGTACCCCTGAGACCCACATGCCCTCTACATGTTTGTCTCACTAAATTTATGCTTAAACTTTGACCCCACACACACCAGTGACCTAGTATGCACAGAAGGGAAAATGAGCCCCATTTCCAGGGATGTTTTTGTAAGATGTCTTTTCATTAAAAAAATCATTGATGCTTTCTCTTTCTTACATCACCATAGTATTCCATGTAGTCTTTTTTTCTCTACCCTCCCTAAAAGTCATCCCATATGACCAATAGTTTTGTTGTTTTATTAAGAAAGAAAAAAAAATATAACAGTATAACAGATTGATGCATTGTGTCATTCTTTCTAGGTACATTGTTGTAGTTATTGTGTATAAGCTTTCTTAGCTCTGTTTATTTCACTCTGCATCAGATCATCTAGATTTTTCCATGCTTCTCTATTCACCATACACATTATTTCTTTATAATACAGGCATATTTCATTACATTCATGTACCATAAATTGTTAAGACATTCCCAACAGAATTTTTTTCCAATTTTTAGCTGTTGCAAAAAGTACTGGTATAAATATTTCGGAGTATATATAGACTTGGTCTTATGTCTTTATGTATCTTCTCAGTAAGTATTTATTTTTAAAATGTATTGAGTTTATCAATATTGAGACAAGGTTCTCAAATACAGACCTTTGATTGAATCCAAATTTCTTCTGGAAGTTAATTGGGAGAATGAGTCCAGAGAATTCAGTGCAACGTCTTCAACACTTGAGATTCTAATTCTCTCCTTATTTTAATAAATAAGAAATCCAGAATTCTTGCTGAAGACTCAGGAATTTGAAGTCTTCACTACCAATGTCTTTGGCATTGTCAAAGGGTTCAAATCAGAAACAGATGTGATTTTTTTCAGTGGAAATCATGTTTGAAAAATGGATTCTTGTTTGATTCACAACTATACTCTAAGGACCATTGGACCTTTGCATCTAACATATGAAAACTTTGTTATGTGTTGTCTCCCTCACTGGAATGTGAGCTTTCTGAGAGCAGAAACAACTTATCATTTCTATTTGTATCTACTGTATTTTGCCCAGTGCTTTTCACATGACAAAGGAAAAATAAGTGCTTTTTCATTCAATCATCTATTCATTCATTTATTCATGGCCATAAACCAACAAATTCATCACAAATGACTTGGGTGGTGATGAGTCTCCATAAACTTACCTAGGTTGGTCTCCTGGGAACAGTACATTTCTGGGTCAATAATTCAAGTCTTTCCAGGTGTTAATACAATTCAGGATTATGATAAATTTTTGAGAACACAAGATTTCCTCCATACCTTCAGGAAGAATTACAATAAGACTCTGGTGGAGAAGATGTATAAATATTCCAATACAACAAAGTGTTGCATTGTCAACTACAGACCCATCAGAAAACAGTGGAATAGAGAAAGGTGCTGATTAGACAGGATGGACAGTTAAAGTGTAGAATTAAAAAGGGGGATAGATTAGTGTGGAATCTTGGAAAACACTTCATAAAATAAATAGGAATTATATCTTGAGTGTGGGTGAGATATGGAGAGATAAAGGGAGGTGGTGGTCATCTCAGCTACGAGGATAAAGTACACGCAACAGAACAGAGGAAGGAGTTGGTACAGTACATAGCCAATAGTCTAATTTGAAAGAAGAACTTGTTTGGGGAGAGCAATTAAATCCACATATGTAAATAAAAAGGTGCTTGAAATCAGCTATAAATGGGTTTGGTTAGCTGGTGAATTTCATTATAATTCTGTACAGAGAAGAGTGATTAGCTCAATGAGAGTATGTTATAATAAGAATTTTATATATAAATATATATACATATATATACATATATATACACACACATATATATATACATATATTTATATATGTGTATGTATGTGAATGTGTGTATATATATATATATATTACACCATATTATAGACAGAGAGATGGAAAGAAAGATACATAAATGACAGATAGATGGATAGATAGATAGATAGATAAATAGATAGATAGATAGATAGATAGATAGATAGATAGATAGATAGATAGATAGATAGACAGACAATGAGAGGACACCACTATAAATCTAAAGAACACGCTTTGACTTGTGGCATAAGTGTAGGGAGGCACTTAAGAACTAACCTTACTGTATCTACATAAATTACTTGGTCTGTTCCAGGTCAACAGAGATAAATTGGGTGGAAGAAAAACTTTATAAAATGTTATTCAAACAGTTAAAACTCTATTCTAATTTCCAGCCTTGGGAACACTTTAAATAGTCTTGTTAAGAGTCAGTCACTCTTATCATCACTCTAAATGCAAAAGGACTTTCAAAACTTAGTTAAGAGATATTTAAGTCTTTTTAAGTCCCATTCTTCTCGTAAACTGATACTCTCATCTTTCAAGAGAAAGGAATTAAGATAGGATCAGTTCAGAGAGCTATCATAAGGGCCGATTCGTTCAGGAGGATGGAGAGAGCATGTACTCCACATGGGGTGTTTCCTTAGGCTGTCTTTTTTTTGGAAGTAGCCAAAAGAGAATAGAGGACATTTTGAAAATGGATTACACTAGAAGTTATCACCGCTTCTGATCATTATAGCACTATCAATATGTTGCCATCAAATTAAAACTGCAGGAAGGGTGTTGCTTCTGCTTTCTACGCGGTGAATCTATCTTGGCAGGTGCTTTGTCAGCTGCTTAGCAGAAGCTAGTAGGAGCTTTCTTATGTGAATGCAGAACAAAACTCAAGGTTAATGTGAACATCATCCTTCATCTGTTATCCATTACTCCCAGCCCTGATTTTATTTTTCAGTTTTAATGATATATTTTCTTTTTATACCAATCACTTCTTCATGACTCTTTCTCATCATTAAACAAAGAAACACCTTATAACAAAGAAAACAGTTTAGCCAACATAACAATCAAGTCTAGTAGCATATCTTCCTATGAGATATGCCTCCTCTGTACTCCCCAATCTCTACCAAGAAGAGGAAAATGTGTTTCACCATATGTCATATAGGACCATGATTCAGTTGCCTTTAAATGCTGTTTTCACATGCATTGTTGTAGTCATGGTATGTGCCATCTTCCTAGTTTCATTTGATAAATTTGCCATCAATCCATACACGTTTTACCATGTTTCACTGGATTTCATAGATTTGTCATTTCTTATGGTACAAATAGTATTTTATTTTCTTTCACTTCATATCTCTAACCAGTTCCTGAATAATTTTATTAATACCTCTACAACTTATGCATCTGCCCCTCGACACCCCCACCCTAGTCCTATGGCCACTGCCATAATTAAGGCTTTCCTTGCCTTTCACTTTGTCTGTTGATGATAACATAGTAATTGGTCCCCCTAACTAATTTCTCTCCTCTCCTATCTATCCTATGAATATTATCCAAAGAGTTTTCTTTTGTTCCCTTCTAAAGTTCACATCTGACCATGTCAATCCTTTACTCAACTCCAGTGGTTTCCTGTTGCTTCTAATATCAAATATAAGTTTTAATATTTGGCTTTTTAAGATCTTCACAATATGGTCACAATGTAACTTTCTAATTTTATTACATGTTATTTCCCTTTATGCAATCTACTACCCAGTCAAACTCTCTTTTATTTTGTTTTTATACATATAACACTAGTTCTTCTATTTGTGACAACTCTTTTCTAAAACATTTTTTATCTGCTTTTATCTCTTAGAATCCCTTACATCCTTCAAAACTCTGCTCAAGTCTCACTTTCTATATGCAGCTTTTCCTGATCTACTTGCTTGTATATGTCTTCCACCCATATACGTTGTATTTATCTTGAACATATTATATAAAACAGAAGACTGGACATGAATATGCAGGCCTGAGACTGGGAAATGAAGTCAAAGTTTGGTGACCTTGCTTACTCTTCTCCCTCTTTTGTAAAAATCCAGCTCCAACAGTCTCTAGGGACTTGGGCCCGTCTTCAAGGCATTGAGTCCAAGTATCCTCAGAAGGATCATTCTTTGTATATATTTAATAACATGATTAGTTCTCTCCAGTAAAATGGAACCTCCTTACTGCCAAAGACTCTTTTGTTTCCACAGTTTTACTTCTCCCGATTCTAGTGCCTAACACACAGCCTGATACTAATTAATGTTGTTATCGATTAATTGATTTTGAAAAGCATACTAAAAATTTCTGAGATGAAAGCATGTGTAAAACATTTTAATTGCATATGTGTTGGCCTTTACTTAGGCAAGACTGCTGATTACTACTTAATTATGAATATCAGGTAAGAAATTAAATCACTGAAAACAATATGTATTGACGATTTACGTATAAGAAATAAACTTACTTTGAAACCTATTTTACATGAGCAGGTTGTAAAAATGTTTCTTTAGATCAGCAGTTCTCAACCTGTGGGTTGCAACCCCTTTGGGGGGGTCGAACGACCCTTTCACAGAGGTCGCCTAAGACCATAGGAAAACACATATTTCCGAGGGTCTTAGGAACCGAGACACTGCTCCTCTATCTGTCTCCAGGTGGGTCTGCCCACACGCAGATATGCTCACATACGAGTATTAAAGGGTCGAGGCTTTAGGAAGGTTGAGAACCACTGCTTTAGAGAAAAGAAGTACTATTAGGTAAGAAGAATTTTTTTTTTCCATTTTAATGATTTAACTGCTGTAACATGTCTATGAGTCAATAATGATAATTAAGGTAACAACAATTCAATACTTAGATAAATCAGTGATCTCAACTAGTCTCAGTCCCTCCTATGCTGGTCCAAAAGGAATTTAATCCATACTTTCTAATGCTGTGTAATCCTTGTTCACATCTTTTCATAAATTCTCCAAGAAGGATCAGTCTATTGCACTGAAGTAGAGAAACCCTCTACCATTTGTTATCCCTTACTCTTCCAATAGTCCTAGCCTATCTGCTTTTCTGTTCATCAATAGTCTTAGTGATATTTTTGCACCACTTTTCACACACAAATAAACATTGATAATGTGACACAGAGTACTTAGATCATCATGTGGTTCCATCCTTCTACAATTATGATTATTCCAAGTTTGTGAATGGAGAGATTGACTCACCAGAAAAGCAACTTCCCAAATATAATCTTACCTGATATAGTAGACTATAAACGATTCATTTCCATACACATGGATGAGTTCTGTTTGCTATATGAATTCAAGTGGAGCTATAAGGAATGGAGACATGTAAAAAGGTTTCTTGAGAGAAAGAAGGATGACACCCTGTATGAATTTTAATTTTCTGCACCTTCTGCAGCATCACATTCTTCTTCTGCACTATCTGATGTCCATAATGTTAGGTTGTCTCTAAGCAACTGCATGATAAGAGTACTGTCTTTGTAGGAGTCTTCATTCAGTGTATCAAGTTCTGCAATAGCCTGATCAAAAGCCATTTTAGCCAACGTGCAGGCAAGCTCTGGGTTATTAAGGATCTCATAGTAAAATACAGAAAAGTTAAGAGCTAGCCCCAGGCGAATTGGATGTGTAGGTTGCATCTCTTTCTTGCTGATGTCAAATGCTTCTTGATAAGCTCCTTGGGAATTATCTATTGTTTGTTTTCGGTCATCACCACACACTACTTCACCTAATCAACTTCCCAAATATAATCTCACCTAATCTTTAAAATCAACTAAATTTACTTCATTTCAGTTAATTCACCAAGCATTTATTAAGCAGTTATTATATGCCAAGCAATGTTGTAGGTACTGGGAAAACACATAAAAAAGGAAACATTCTTTACCATAAAGAACATGTACACATGAAAGAAGACAGAAAATACATCCAGAGTAACTTGCATGTGTATGTCACAGGACTAAGATGAAGGGGAGTTTTCTAAGAACAGAACTACTTCATAAAGAAACTTAATAATATCATATGGCAAATTTTAATAGCATATCACAACAAACATTGATTCTAAATAAATGTTTTGGAATTCCACAAGAAATGAACCCTTCTACTTATTCTCTATTGTATTTTCTTCAGTCTCTGTGATAGCATTTTTATTTTCTGATGGGGAGTAGTTCAAATAGATTCTTTTATCTTTTGTGATGGGAACAATGATTTCTTATTGGCCATCTATTACGTGCAGGCAATATGCTAAGAAATTTACAAATATTGTTTCATTTGATCCCCACAACAGCTTTTGGAGTTACGTGCTATTATTATCTCCATTTTATTTTTAATTTATCATTTCATCAGATATTTGTCAATTAAATGTAAAATAAAAATTATCAATTTTTTTTTTCAGTTTTGAGTTCCAATTATTCTCCCTCCTACCCTACTCCACTCAATGAAAAGGCAAGCAATTTGATTTCAATTATACATGTGAAATCACACAAAATATATTTCCATTTTTTCTTATTGTTGTTCAGTCTTTTTTTAGAGGTATCTGACTTTTCACAACCCCATTTGGAGTTTTCTTGGCAAAGATATTGGAGTGGTGTGCCATTTCTTTCTCCATCTCATTTTGCAGAGGAGGAAACTGAGGAAAATAGGATTAAACTATTTGTCCAGAATTGCACAGCTAGTTAATATTTTAGGCAAGATTTGAACTTAGGAAGATAAGTCATCTTGAGCCCAGAGCTGATATTCTTTTCAGCTCACTACCTGGCTAGTCTATTTCCATTTTCCATCTTACAAAATAAAACACAAATAAAATAAACATAAAAAAGTAAAGAGAATTATGCTTCAATTACTTTCAGAGTTCATCAATTCTCTCTCTAGAGTTGGATAACTTCTTTTTTTCCAACATGGGTCCTGTAGAATTATATTGGACCATTGACTTGATCAGAGTAATTGTCTTTCATAGTTGATCATCCTTACCATATTACTGTTACAGTGTACAATGTTCTCTGGATTCTGCTCACTTCACTTTACATGAGGTCATATAAGCCTTTTCAGGTTTATCTGAAATGATCCTGCTTGTCATTTCTTTTAACACAATAGTATTCCATCTCAATCATATACCACAACTTATTCAGCCAATGCCCCATTGATGTGCATTCCTTCAATGTTTAATTCTTTGACACAATTCATATAACAGGACTGATATATTCTGCTCCCCATTCTTTGGTCTCTTTGGAATACAGAAGTAGTAGTGGAATCTCTGGATCAAAAAAGTATACAGAGTTTTTATGCACACAATTTGACCTAGCAATACCACTACCTTGTCTGCATTCTAAAAGAGATTTTTAAAAGGAAAAGGACTTATATGTAGGAAAAATGTTTATAGCAACTATTTTTAGGGGCAAAGGATTAATAATTGGAGGGATTCCCATCAATTGGGGAGTGGCTGAACAAGTTGTGGTGTGTGATTTAATGTAATATTAACATACTCTAAGAAATGATGAGCAGGACGCCTCCAGAAGAACCTGGAAAGAATTGCATGGACTGACACAAAGTAAAATGTACTGTGTACAAAGTAACAGCAAAGTTGTAAGATGATCAGCTTGTGAGTGACTTAGTCATTCTCAACAAGTGTTCCAAAACAACTCTGAAGGTCTTGTGATGAGAAATACTATCCATGTCCAGAAAAAGAATTGATACTGTCTAAATATGGATTGAAGAATACTTTTTTAAAAATTTCTTTCATTTTTTTGCATATTTTCTTTCATAACATAACCATTATGTATATATTTTACATGATTATACATGTACACTCTATACTGAATTTCTTGCCTTCTCATTGTGGGATAGGAGAAGGGGGATGTGGAGGGCAGGATGGAAGGAAGGGAGAGAATTTGAAACTCAAAGTTTTAAAACTTAATATTTAAAAATTTTTTCTACTGTAACAGTGAAAAAACAAAATACTAAATAAACAACAAAAAGATATATGATTAAAAAAAAGTATATACAGTTTTATACGTTTGGGTGCTATCCCAATTTGTTGTCCAGAATGATTTAACCAGTTCATGAATTTACCAACAGTGTATTAGTGTCCCAATTTTTCCACATCCCCTCCAATACTTTTTGTTTTATTTTTCTGTCATGTTTGGGAACTTGAGAAATGTTAAGTGGTATCTCAAAATTATTTTATTTTGCTTCTCTCTAATCAATACTGATTTAGAACATTTTTTTTCATATGACAATAAGTAGTTTTGATTTCTTCTCTGAATACTGTCTGTTCATTTCTTTTGACCTTTTCTAATTTGCAGAATACCCTTTTTTATGAATTTGACTCAGTTTCCTATATATTTAATAACTGAGATATTTAATAAAGAAATACTATTATTTTTAGGTGTTTCCTGTTTTCCTTCTAATTTTAGCTGCATTACTTTTGATTGTGCAAAAGCTTTATCATAACTGTTTTACTTCTCATAATCCCCTCTATTTCTTGTTTGGTCATAAACTCTTCCCTTAACCATAGATCTGACAAATAAATTCACCTTCCTTCCTTAATTTAATTATGATATCAACCTTTTTGACTAAATCATTTATTCCTTTTCACCTTATCTTGGTGTACAATATGAGATGTTGGTCTATGTCTAGTTTGCAAAACCACTTCCCAATTTTCCCAGCAATTTTTGTCAAATATTGAGTTCTTATCCAAAAAGCTTAAAATGTGGGGTTTATCAAATGCTAGATTCTTATGGTTAACTACTACTGTGCACTGTGCATCTAATCTATTCCACTGATCCATTAACCTGTTTCTTAGCCAGAATTGTATTGTTTTTATTAATACCCTATAATATAGTTTGAAACCTCGAACTACTAGAAGCTCTTCTTTCACATTTTTTTTATAAATTGACTCTTTCAAGATTCTTGTCTATTTTTCCAGATGGATTTTGTTACTCTCTTTTTCTCAAATAAAATGCTAAAAATTGTTTTTTATGTGTAATCAGGAAGAATAAAATGCTAAACAAAAATCCAACTACAATAATAAATTTTTTGCCTATTTGAATGAATGAATGAATGAATAAAAGGAAAAATATTTTATTAAGGGCTTACTATGTGACAAACGCTAGGCTTCACTTTCAGCATCCAAATATAGATAGTCTGTGCCCTTAAAATGCTTATATTTTAATATGAAAAGACAAGAGAAAGGACATTGTTGTCTAAGGAGTCATAAAGAATATGAGTTGTTGTAAAAGTCGCACATACATACATACACACGTACTTACATTTCCAGAAATAATGGTCCCTTGATTTGCTTATTTTTGTCCAGAGCAGTATATTCCTTCTGCAGGGAGTTGTTGAGAATGTGCTTATAGAGGCAGATGATGGGATGGCCTGGGTAGACAACTGGATGTTTGAATGGGATGGGGAAGTGACGCATTGTCTGATACCTGGAGCCAGCTAGAGAATATCACAGGTTGTATTTGCACTAAATCACCAGTCACCTACTTCATCTAACATATCATGTTTAGTCTCATAGCAGAATATTAGAGATTTAGCCACAGTTCTACTAAATCAGGATTCGACTCAGAGCTTTGATACTATCTTTATAATAATCCTCTCCCCTCCTATAACCTCGTCAGTGCCCTGTTATTTCCTTTCTCTCTAACAGTAACTCTTTTGATACGTCCTTTGACCAATTCTCCCTCACAGAATGGTAGAATATTCTCTCAATGGCTTCTAAAAGGCTGTGCATATATTTTTCTTCTCTCCATTTTTTTACACTATAACCCATATTAACACATAAACACAACTGTCCTAGGAACAAAACACATTAAACTTGAAATGAAACTGATTTTTGCCAGAGGGAATAAAGGAAACAGAAATGATCATGACTTTTTTCAATGTTTTGAAAATATTATCAGCCCGTTTCACAAGATAAACTTGCTGTACAATACATCCATGGCAGTGAATGCAGCTGGTTATAGAGATGTACATAAATACATTTATAAACTTAGATTTCAGTTAAAATTCTAATACCCTTCAATGATTCATTTTCCTCTTTTTCGTAGAAAAAATAATGTCTTGCCTCCTAGATAAACTCTTTAAATTTCAGAATATTGGGAAGTGTTTAGAAACTGATTCAATGAGAAAGAGTTAAGTTTTTACTACTTTAATTAGTTGGTTTCTTGCTTCTTTAGGGAGTGCTCACCAGAAAGTATTTTACTTTCTCTGCTGAAAGCACAATAAAAAGAAAGAAGAAATTTTGATGAACTCTTGAATGTCAGTCTACCCCAAAAAGGGAGCAAAAAGTGAAAAAAAAATAGCTCATTAAGGAGAAGAAACTTTTGTTTATTTGCTATATGCTTTGTTTTTTCTTTTGAAGATTGAACACTCCCTCATTCCCTGTTCCCCAGTATCAATCATTCTCACCTCCATCTCCAAAACACATTCCCATGGGTACTTCTACTCTTTGAAGTACGAAGGAGAATATTCATGTGTTCAGCAGAATTTATTTTTTCTTCATAAAAAAATCCCTGAAGTTGTTTAATCATTATTCTTACCTTTTTTTCAAGCTGAGAGCTAAAGAAGTACCTGGGGATAGAATCCTGAACCTGACAAACTAATTATAAAAAACAAAAACATCAAGGAAGGAACTAAATATAGGCCAAAAAAGTCCCTAACTTTCCTCATATCCCTCTGCATTTTTAGCACAATGAAGTCCAGGATATTAGCCTGTAAAAAGTTTTCTCCTTTATTAAGTTTCACAAATAAAAATGAAATCACAACTCTATAAAAAAGAATTTTTGTTGTAGTGTTCTTTTTATCATTCCTGCATTGAAAATGAGTTTATTCTCAGCCACACACGAAACCTAGCACAAGATAACGGTCCCAGGTGCTCATCAATCTGGCCCCAATAGACCTTACCAGATGGCTAGACCTATTATTCATCTTATGCTACCCTCATTACAGTCATTTTGTTATTATTTGGTCATTTCAGTTGAGTCTAAATCTTTGTGACACCATTTTGAGTTTTCTTGATGAAGACTCTGGTGTGGTTTGCCATTTCCTTCTCCAGCTAATTTTACAGATGAGGAAACTGAGGCAAATAGGATTAAGTGGCTTGCCCAGAGTGACAGCTAGTGAGTGTTTGAGGACAGATTTGAACTCAAGAAGATGAGTCTTCCTGATTCCAAGCCCATCACTCTATCCACTGTGCTATCTAGCTACCCCTATTACAGCCATACTGGTCCCTTTACTATCTCCTGAACTATTTACACATTTTCTATTTCCTACATTTTTCAGGGCCTGGGGACAGTGCGGAGTGGGTTTGATTGTCTCATACTTTATTCACTTTCCTGGGAATGTCTTCCCAAATGACAAGCCAAGGTTTTACCTATTCATTCTTCAATAAACAGCTCACATCTTCCCTCTTCTACGAAGACATAGATCTAGAGTGGCCTAGAAAAAATGTCTCAGCTCTTCTGAAGATATCAGATTCTTTGAACCTCTTTCTGGATGGGAAGACCTATTGCCTAGTGAACTTCCCCATCAGGGTGAATGTCAGTGGGCAGACTGCCTAGTTCGATGGTCCCACTATAAAGAGAAGTTACCAAGATACAAAAGAAAGACAAGGTCTACACCAATGTGATAGTAAATAGATTTTATTTGGGGAAGCTTACTTAGGAGGCCAGTACTGGGTGGCAGCAGGACAGTGGTAGATCTCCATAGTACACTCAGATCTAGTCAGATATTTTATAGAGATAGAACAAAGAAGACTTAGTGCCAAAAGATGGTTCATTGTCACATGGGTGGGCAATGCAAGTTTTCTCATGGACACCTGTAGAACAGAGTTGTTTTGCTGTTTACAATAAGCATAATACCTATTTGCCAAAGGTCACATTCCCATGCTTTTGTTCTCACCATACAAAGAACTGCTTGTAGATGGCAATGTGTATGTCTGCTGGTCTAAGTGAATTAAAGAAGATATTTTGGGGGCAGAGCCAAGATGGCAGAGTGAAGGCAGATATTTACCTGAACTCTTCCATAAATTCCTTCAGTAACCTCTAAAAAGTGAATCTGAACAGATTTTAGAGTGGCAGAATCCAGTGGGAGACAGAGAGTGGCAGATATCCAGTCCAGGAAAGTGCAGGCTGTAGCGTTGGGGAAGGGGAACACTGAGTGTGGAGCAAGGGGGCTGTACTAACATATAACTAACCTATGTGGAACCTGGGACAGTTGATCCACTGAGCTGCAGGAGATTCTCAGACCTCTCACTACAGGACAGGGGATCTGTCAGATCTGGGTAAGAGACAAGAGCAAAACCCACAGCAGCTACTCTTGGAGTCATCAGCCCACAGCTTGGATATATAAAAATCACCTACTTGAACTTCTGGGAACCAAGATGGCAGAGTGAGGCCGAGCTGCTCTAATCTTCCCCTGTGACCCTAAAAACCCAGAGAATATTGCCCCAATGTAAAATCCTGAAATAGTGGAAGTAGCATCAGGCTTAGGAGTCCTAGAGTAAGGGTGTGCCTGTGGCTGTGCTGAGCCTAAAGTGCAGGATAAGAGGTATCCCAGTAGACCAGTGGGAGATCCTGAACCCCAGTAGGGTAAAGTCAACAAGCAATAACACTGGAATCCCAGGTGTGCCTTCTCACAGCCAGGGGAATCGGCAGACACCAGCATGGTCCAGGCACCAGCAGCTGAGCCTGCCTGAGGCCTAGCCCAGGGACTCAGAGGCAAAATTGTGAAGCAGCCAGACCACTCCTCCCCCATACCTTAAGCTGTGAGTTCATGATTTCTTTTTCAGGTTTACTTTTTCAAGCTTCTCTTGATTCTTGTATTTGAAAGTGAAATTTTCTATTTAGCACTTGTCTTTTCATAAAAAAGCTTGGGAAGACCTCTATTTCATTCATTATCCACTTTTGCTCCCACAATATTATACATATTTTTGCTGAATAGGTGAATCTTCGTTTTACTTCTAGCTCCTTTGACTTCCTGAATATCTTATTCCAAGTCCTTCAATCCCTTAATGTAGAAGCTCCTAAATTCTGTGTTATCCTCATTGTATTTCTATACCACTTGAATTATTACTTTCTATGTGCAATATTTTCTCCTCAATCTAGGAACTCTGGAATTTGGTTACAATATCTCTAGGAGTTTACTTTTTGAAATCCCTTTCAGGAGATGATTGATGGATTCTTTTAATTTTCATTTTACCCTTTGGTTCTATCTAGAATATTAGGGCAGTTTTCCTTGATAATTTCTTGAAAGATGATGCTTAGGCTGTTTGGTTTTTTATCACAGCTTTCAGGTAGCCCAATTACTTTTAATTTATCATTCCTGGATATGTTTTTCAGGTCAATTGTTTTCCAATGAGGTATTTCACATTGTGTTCTATTTTTTTCATTCTTTTATTTTTGTTTTGTAATTTTTTTACTTCTGAAAAAGTTGTTGACTTACATTTGCTCCATTTTAATTTTTAAGGAATTATTTTCTTCAGTGAGCATTTTTACTTCCTTTTCTATTTGGTCAATTCTGCTGTTCAAGGCCTTCTTCTCCTCATTGACTTTTTGGATCCCTTTTGACATTTGAGTTAGTATATTTTTTAAGATGCTATTTTATTTAGTGTTTTGGGGGGTCTCCTTTAGCACGTTGACTCATTTTTTCATGATTTTCTTACATGACTCTCATTCCTCTTTCCAATTGTCCCTATGTTTCTCTTACTTGATTTTCAAAATCCTTTTTGAGTTCTTCCATGGCCTTCAACCAATTTATATTTTTCTTGGAGTCATGGATGTAAGAGCTTTGAGATTGTTGTCTTCTTCTTGTTGTATGTTTTGGACTTCCTTGTCACCAAAATAAGATGCTGTAATCTGATTTTTTTTTTTTGGATGTTTGCTAATTTTCCCAGTCAACTACTTGACTTTTTAGCTCTTGTTAAGGTGGTACCCTATTTTTGGTGTGAAGTGTGATTTCCCAAGCTTTAGAGCTTTTGTGCCTTTGCTTTCAGAGATATTTCTAGAGACCTGCAAATTTTCAGTTCTTTCAAATTTGTATGATCAAAGTAAAAGTGTTTCCTCCTCTCCTGTTCTGCGCTCTTGTCTGTGAGTGACCACAAGCACTCTTTTCTGCTTTTGAACTGTGAGGAGAATTCCCTCTCCACAACCACCTCAAGCTCCATCAGAAAAGCAGTTCTTCTCCCCCCAGGACTGCCACTCAGGATTACAATCCAAATATAAGGAGGGACAAAGCAAGACAATCTTGCCTCAGAACCAGACCCCTGAAATCCCCCTCTGGTCAGTCACTCAATTCCCCTACCATCTGTGTGTGAAGTACAGTTGCTACTCATGCCCCTGCAACCTCCACTGAAGCCCTGAGGCTGGGGCCAGACCATGCTTCTCTCTCACCCAGGTATGATAGACTTTTCCTCCTAACTTTCTAAGTTTTCTTTTTGGTGTTTGTTGGTTCCCCACATTTTCCAGTGATTCAGTCCCCTGAGGCCTGATCCAAGTTTTCTTTGACTCTAGCCCTGTCTGTGCTGCTTCAGCCCACAGTGGAGAGCACTCTTCTCTCAGACTGCTACAACACATCTTTCCTGCAGACCTTCCAGATTCCCTTGTAATGGAAATGTTTCATATTGTCACGTTGTGGGTTCTGCTGCTCTAGAATTTGTTTGAAGTCATTTTTACAGGCATTTGAAGGGGGTTGGGGGAGATCTCAAGCAAGTCCCTGCTTTTACTCTGCTGTCTTGGCTATGCTCTCCATGACTGCTTTTTCAAACCCAGTAAGTTTGATGTTTCAGGAAAGGAAGAAATGGGACTTATTCAAGTAAACTCAATTCTATAATAAGGATTTTATCAGTTTGTATCTTGTTTATTGGTTTGAATGAGAGAAATCTGAGTGTCAGATTCCTCTTCCAAAAGTACAAAAAATAATGTTGCCTTATTTATGGAACCTAATAGCCCTATCCCAGGTCCAGTCACATCACTCCTCATCTAGACCATATTTTCTGTTTCTAAAAATTTAGATTTCATTTATTTCTCCCTTTGCCCTTCATCTTTATAAATGAGCAATAAGAATAAAACAAGGAAATATTTCTCTCTGTGCTGGCCAGTATTTTTGTTATGAATACAACTCAAAATCCAAGGTGTAAATCTAGAACAAATCTCTCTTCTTAAACCTATAGAGAATCAAGAAGGTTAAAGAGAGTAAATATAATAGTAAGACATTCAAATTTTGCCAATGGAAAGAGAAAGAAGAAATGGGGAAAGTATATGTTATTGTTCTAGCAGTTGATCAAATTAAGTAGATCTTCTCTCTATGATCATGTTTTGTTTGCAATGGCTTCCATTTCTCTTTTTATCTTAGTTTCTTTGCTTTTCCACCTAAAAGCATCTGTTTTAAATTTAAAAAGGTGGGGGGGGGGGGCAGAGCCAAGATGGCAGAGTAGAAACAGGACTTCCCTGCAGCTCCGGCTTCCATCTCCCCCAATACATGTAAAAAATGACTAAAACACATTTCAGAGCTATGGAACCCACAAAGTGAGAGAGAAAAACAAATTTCTCACTGAAGGCTGCCCAGCAGGAAGTGGCTAACACGCCAGGCTGGGAGCCAAGCCCATCCCCATGTGAGCCATGAGGTTTTGGCCCCAGGGCAGCCCCAAAAAGCAGTGACCAGAGCACACTTCAGGAGTGGGAAGCACCAGCATCTGTGGCGGTTTCTAGACTTCTCAAACCATAAATGCCAAAGACAAAGTAAAAGTTCATTGTAGAACCCTGTTGGAACAGGGGTGGATGGAAAAGCCCACTCCAGCCCCTGCCCCAGGGCGAGAAGAGGTGAAGGTGCAACAGCTGAGCCATGTGGCTGCCTCAGGAGCTGCTGGCCTGAAGATTGTAGGGGAACCAAGCAACTATTCGGAGGGTAATCACTCTTGCTTTGACCTGCTTGGATCTGAATCACTCACTTGGATGGAGGTCCTGGGTGTGTGGAAAAGTGCCAAAACATGTGGGGGCTGCAGGGAGGGTGTCATCCTAATTACTCCAGCAGCTGCGAAAACCCCAGAGATCTGGGACAAAGTTCTCTCCATTCTGAAAGCAGAGTTCTACAGTGGCAAAGGGTTCAAAAGTCAAGTAATTGACTGGCAACATGAGCAAGCATAAGAAATGCAATCCTGCCATAGATTCCTTTTTGGAGGACAAAAAGGATCAAAGCATGGAATGGGAGGAATACAATGAAGTGAGAATTCCTGCATCAAAATTTCCCAAGAAAAATATAAATTGGTTATAGGCCATGGAGGAGGTCAAGATGGATTTTGAAAAGAAAGTAAGAGAAGTGGAGGAAAAATTGTGAGGAGCAATGAGAATGATGCAAGAAAATGAAGAAAAGTATGTCAACAGCCTGATTAAAGAAAATAACACCTTAAAAAATAGACTAACTCAAATGGCAAAAGAGGCCCAAAAAGCCACTGAGGAGAAGAATGCCTTAAAAAGCTGAAATTGCCAGAAGGAAAAGGAATTAAATAAATTCACTGAAAAGAATAATTCCTTCAAAATTAGATTGGATCTAATGGAAGCTAATGACTTTATGAGAAAGCAAGATACTATAAAACACATCCAAACAAATGAAAGAATAGAAGGCAATGTGAAATATCTCACTGGAGAAACTTCTGACTTGGACAATAGATCCAGGAGGGATCATTTTAAAATTATTGGACTACCAGTAAGCCATGATGAAAAAAAAAACATAGAGCATTGACACCATCTTTCAAGAAATTATCAAGCAAGATTTCCCTAATAATCTAGAACCATAGGGAAAAATAGGAATTGAAAGAATTCACCAATCACCTCTTGAAAAAGATGTCACAAAGAAAACTCCTAGGAACACTATAGCCAAATTCCAGAGTTCCAAGATCCAGGAGAAAATACTGCAAGCAGTCAGGAAGAAACAATTTGAGTATTGTAGAAACACAATCAGGATAAGACAAGACCTAGCAGCTTCTACATTAAGGGATTGAAGGGCATGGAATATGATATTCGGGAGGTCAAAGGAGCTAAGATTAAAACAAAGGATGACTTACCAAGCAAAACTGAGTATAATGCCTCAGGGGAAAATATGGACATTCAATGAAATAGAGGATTTTCAAGAATTCTTGATGAAAAAAGAGATGAAGAGAAAATTTGACTTTCAAATAAAAGAAGCAAGAGAGACATGAGAAGGCAAACAAGGAAAGGAAATAATAAGGAACTTATCAAAGTTGAACTACTTGTATTCCTGCATGGAAAAAATGATAACTGTAACTTATAAGACTTTTCTCAATATGAGAATAGTTGAAGGGAATATATGTGTGAGTGTATGTATATGCATACATAGATACATATATATATATATATATATATTTATATATGTCTTATAGGCAGGTGTAGGTGTGTATAAATATATATGTGAGGATGTGCATATGTATTTACATGTATGCATAGACATAGGGCACAGAATGAGTTGAATATGAAGAGATAGTATCTAAAAATAAAATTAAGAGGTGAGAGAGGAATATATTAGGAGAAGGAGTAAGGGAACAATAGATTAGGGTAAATTATATTGCATAAAACATGCAAGAGAAAACTTTTACAATGGAGGGGAAGAACAGGAAGGTGACAGGGAATGGGGCAACATTACTCTCACTGAATTTGGCTTAAGGAGGTGTAATAGTAATTAATTTAAATTTGAAGACTCTTTTTTGTTATGTCAAGTAAACAGGTACTTAGCCCTTAGTCAAACCTCTATGAAAGAGTCAGAGGGTGTGAACTCTATCTCCTGTTGCTGGCATAACAGGAAGAGTTTGGCTGAAACAGGAAGCCAATGCTGTATGTGTATAAGAAAAGCCCCAGAGAGGCAGAATCAGAATATTTCTCCTGGAGGGCTCCTGGTAGAGGAAGCAGAAATTTCTGCTGACAAGCTATTGGTGGAGGAAGCAGAATTTTCTGCTGACAAGCTACTAGTAGAAGAATAGTGGAGAATGAAACCAGCCCAGCTTCCAGATGCTGTTCAAAGAAACTCCCCCCCCCCCCCACCCCTTTCTCTCTCTCTGTTTCAGCTGCCTTCAGTCTCCATGATTCTTCCACCAGTAGCTTGTCAGGAGAAAATTCTACTTCTTCCACCAATAGCTTGTCAGCAGAAATTTCTGCTTCCTCCACCAGGAGCCTTCCAGGAGAAAAAATCTCATTCTGCCTCTCTGGGGCTCTTCTTATATACACACACAGCATTGACTTCCTGTTTTAGCCAAACTCCTGATGCCAGGGCCAGTGCTCTAGTCTCTGCACCACCTCGCTACCCCAGGCCTGTAGATTTTACTCTACAATATCTCTTGTACACATTTTCTTCTCTTCTGTGGCACTGCCAACACTAGTGCAGGCCTTCATCACCTCTTCTTGATTACTGCAATAGCCTGCTGGTAGGTTTGCCTGCTTTAAATTTTTCCCTACTCTAATACATTATCCATTTAGTTCTAAAGTGATTTTCCTAAAATTGAGAACTAATTATGTCACTTTCTAACCCCAACTCAAGAAACTCCAGTGGCTTCCTATTGACTCCAGGTGCAAATACAAAATGCTCTATTTGACATTTATAGCCTTCTAACCTTTCCAGTCTTCTTACACTTTTCTCCGGAACCTGTGATCTTCTGTCCAGTGACAATGGTATCCTGAATGTTCTACTAACAAGACACCCCTTCTCTGGGCTGTAGGCATTTTCTCTGCCTGTTCCCCATGCCTGGAACACTTTCCCTCATCCACTATAATCAGTAACATCCCTGACTTCCTTTAAGTCCTATCTAAAATCTCACCTATTATAGCAAGCCTTCTCCAATTCTTCTTAATTCTAGTATTTTTGCTCTTTTAATTATTTCCTATTTATCTTGTATATAGCTTGCTTTGCATCTTGTTTGCATGTTGTGTCTTCCATTCTCATCCTCTTCCTTCTCTTCCTCCTCCTCTTCATTCTTCTCCTTCTCCTTTTCTTCCTCATCTTTCTTCTCACTTGTACTTGCACAGCATTGGAACATAATAGACACTTAAACATTTATTGAATGAATGAATATTGACTAACAAAAGAAATATTTTGCATATGTATATGTAGCACCATCAACCTTAAATTAGAAAATTCCAACTATTATTATTGCTAGAAAACAACTGCCTAGGATGGCTAGTTTTAATATGTATGCCTTAGTGCTTTGTCTCATACTTCTTTAGGTCAGTGGTTTCAAACTCAAATAGAAATGAGACCACTAAAGGTACATAAGGATTCCTGTAGCCACATATTGACATAGAAAATCACGTATTAACATTTTCTGTGTTATATCATAATTTTATTATTTTGTTAAATAGTTCCCAATTATATTTTCATCTGGTTTATGCTTCACTATGGGCATCCTGTTTAACACTTTTACTTTAGATTACCTCTAACATTTAAAATAGTAATAATATTCAAATATTAAGTTGCTATGGGTGAAACAGTAGAAGACTTGATTTAAAATCTAACCTCCAAAATTCATTAATTTTGATACCTTGGGCAAGTGACTTAACCTCTGTCTGTCTTAGTTGCCTCATGTAGAAAACATGGATAATACCTCCACAGCTGTTGTAATGATGAAATGAGGTATTTGTAAAGTATTTAGCATGATAGTAGATGCTTAATAATCTTTCCATATCTATCTATCTGTGTATTTATATATATATATATATACACATATATTTATGTATACACATATGTATAAATATGTATTTAACCACATATATTGATTATTTCTTCATGCATATATGTGTACATGGTATCTGTATATAATTATGCATGCATGTATATGTGTATGCAGACATGCTCCATAGAAGGGCTTTACAAAATATGTTTTGGCTTTTAACTAATTAAGTACATCATCAATAATTGAGAGAGGGAATAAAAGGAACACTGTACCAGGAGTAAAGAAAGCTGTGTATTGTCTCTGCCATTAATTAGCTGCAAGAGCTTTGGGAATTCATAGAAGTTCTTGCTGTGGTTTTGACATCTCCCAAACAGGTCAGAAATATCAGCTCATATGCTCACAATTCATAGCTTGGTAATGAAACTGACATCAACAAAACAGTATAATGATAACTTATTTCTGAATCATGAAATTAATATTCTACAATGCTTCTTTTCATCTATTATCTCATTTTCTTCTCACTACAATGTCGCAAATTGGTTAAAGTTAATTATTATCCTCATTTTACATTTGAGGAAACTGAGACAAAACATCTAAACATTTTGCCTTAGGTCATAGAGCTATTGAAAAGCAGTTAGAATTAAATCAGTTTTTTCTAGTTTGTAGCTGTAATGGTAATAGAATTTAAAGATCCCCTTGTATTGGCTTGGTTTTTAGGTTGAGTGTTAAAACCCAGAGCTTGTGAATCTCACTTGTGGGATGGACTTGTTGATGTTCTCTGTGAAGAGAGGGGGTTGAACTGGGAGGAGCCATGGATTTATTGAGAAGCCCTAGCAGGGAAAAGCCCAAGCAGAGGAAAGGCCCAAGCAGAGGAAAGGCCCAAGCAGAGGAGGCCAGACAGACTTTTGGGGAGTAGTACCATGGAGGCAGAGGGAGAGAAGAATTGCCTGTTGACAGAATTGTTGAGAGAAAGACTGCTGAGGGCCAGTTGGAGCTGCCAGCATTTTTGAGAACTGCCACCAGGAGCTGTTGAGAACTGAAGAGACATGGCTACGATGCCAGAATTTTGTCTGTCTGTTTTGATGTTGTTTTGCCAGATTCATCTGCTGGTGAAGGACAGTGCTGTTGTTGTAGAGGTCCAGGAACCTTGCTGTTGGTTCAGAAGCCATGAAGGAGGATTTTCTTGTTGCATGTGTACAGAGGTCCTGGAAGAGGGCCTTGCTGATATTTTCAGGGTTTCTGGGACTGTTTTGCAGGCAGAGAGTGACTTTATGAGGACATTGGTGATGTATATTGTGGTTTTGTTGAGCTTTGTCTTCCCAGGAACAGAGATTGCTGAGTACTTGTCTTGTGTCAAGATGAAGACAGGACCTCTCCTTGGGCGTTGAATGCTGTCATGACATCCTAACATTGTTGTAGCTCAAGGGTGGATGGCCTTTTGTGCTCTCCTGCCCCTTTGGAGAAAATGCTTGACATTAATGGATGGCGTTGTAATTTAGTTGTGATCCAGGGGTGGGAAACCTTTGACTTTTTTTGTGCTCTGTGATTGACCAAATGAATTTGCTTTGTTTATGATTGGGAACTAATATCCATTTGAGAAGAGACTAAATGAATGTACTGCCCAGGAGTGGGTTACTTTGACTAATGTACTGGCCGGGGTGGGATACTTCGATCTTGGTACTTTGCAACTGGATTAAGAACTTACTTGCTAAATGAATGAGTTACATTGTGTTTTGATTTTCTCTGTTCTATGAATGTGTTGCCTTAATCTGTCACTGAATAAATGGAGTTTGTTATGGTAGTAATTCGAACCTTGGAAGTTGCCTTTGCTTGGCTTTACGGTAGCACAATTCTCTTTTCTCAGGGCCATCTAGGCTTCTAAGAAGTACAAAAGTCACAAAAGAAATGTCCCACCATTTCAGAAAATTTGTATGAACCAAATAAAATCCTCTCTAGAAGTAAAATATTTTTTTTTGCTCTCCCCCTTCATAAACTTTCCCAATCATAGTCAATAAAATTTGAATCTCAAAGATCCTTTCATTAAAATTTTTAAAGACTCCTATAGCTCCCCTAATGGCTCTGACACTCCAGGATAAGTAAGCAGGTCTCTGCTTTAGAGTGACTTGGAAAAATAATGCATTTCAGTCTCACCTAGGCTTTAGAATTCCTAGCAAAACCCATCCCTTGGCCTGATATAAGGAGTAAAAAATAATAAATGCTGTTTGGAACAGTGTTACTTGAATGTTGTGATTGAAAGCCAGAGTGCAAAGAATTAAGAAGAGAGAAGAAGGAAAGGAAAGGGAGGCACTAATTGTAGGCACCCTTCTTAAGGAGCTCATTCATGAAAGGCACTAGAGATATCACACAGTAGAGAGCAAGGATGGATAGGTCAAGTTAGTTGTTTTATTTTTTTCTCTTATTGTTTTTTTTTTTTTTTTTTGAGGATGAGGAGATGTGTGGATGTGTTGGCAGGTAGTAATGAAGCAGCCAGTAAAAAGAACCTAACTGAAGATTAGTGAGATAGTAGGGACGATAGAGGGTGCAATTTGCTGGAATAGACATGACAGAGAAATTCACTTGGGCATGTTGAGGTTTTGCCTTGGTAAGGATAAAGGCAACCTCTTCTTGTGAAATAAGGGTGAAGTAAGAAGTTAGTTGCAGAAGGTACCTAAGTAACATGCCATGAGGAACAGAGGAGATGGAGATCTCAGCCAACAGCCTCAATATTTTTTTTTCAGTTAAATATGTCACAAGGCTCTCAACCAAAAGTAAGGGAAAGTGGAACTGTGTGAGGTTTGAGGAAAAATTAAAAGTTTTAGAAGAGTTGCTGCAGTGAGTAGGAAAATGAATCAATTAAGTAGATGTCAAAAGATTGATTTAATATACTGAGGTCCATTTGAGACTACATAACATAAATTTGAATCTACTCAGTCAGAAAGGTTTTGTGATTTTCTCTAGGTTTATTCAGCAGCATGTCAGCATGAGCTGAAGAAACAGATGGTGGAAGTGATCCAAGGCTAGGATCTGGCAGGGCAAGATTTTCAATAAGATCAATTGTGAATGTTCCCATGCTAGTGAAAAAAAAAGGAAACATGAATAATTCAAAATAATGAAAAATAAAAAAAAATGTATTTTACTTTGGTCAGGTACATAGCCATCTTCAGACATGCATATATTTTCCTCCAGTCCTGAATACAATTTTCTCTCATTCAGCATTGTTCAGAGGCTTGGGCTCAGTAAGATCAGCAAAAAGTTAACAAATAATTCTCTAAATTTGAGGCAGATATGTAGTCCAGTGGATAGAGTCCTAGCAAGATTTGCTTTCAAATCATGCCTCATATATTTACTAGATGTATAATACTGGGCAATTCACTTTACCTATCTCAGCGTCAGTTTCCAGTGGACAAAAACAGTGCTTGCCTTAAATAGTTGTTGTGAAGTTCAAATAATGTATGTAAATCAATTAGCAAAACATTCAAATGATATTATATACATATACACATATACACAACAATGTATATTTCATGATAGCTATTATTATTAATATAATTTGAAAAACCTGGTATTACCATCACCAGAATTTCTTTTTTTAAGTTAATTTTGCATTTAATTTTCAGTGTGCATTTTTTCCTTCCCTTCCCTTTCTAATATACCACACTAGGAGTACAGGCTATACTAGATTGACAAAGCAACATCTTACCATAGATAAGTGACTATTATAGGCAGCCAGAGTTGAGGGACATTGTCTTAGGGATGATCATGGGATGACAATAGCATCTTGGACAACTAAGTGACACAGTGCATAGATCAACAGGTGTGAGGTCAGGAAGTCTTGCCAATCTTTGTTCAAATCTGGCCTCAGGCATTTACTATCTGTGTGACCCTAGGAAGTCACTTAAGACTATTTGCCTCAGTTCTTCATCTATAAAATGAGCTGGAAAAGGAAATGGCAAACCACTCTGGTATCTTTGCCAAGGAAACCCAAAATGGGGTCACAAAGAGTCAAACAAAACTGCAATGACTGAACAAAGATCTTCCAACAATTCTTTGCAGAGCTGACTTTCCTTCTGACTATTCTTGCTTTCCTCAGTCTACCTATCACCCAATTTCCTCTTTGGGGCTTTCTGCCACTTTCCTTTGGGCTTAATGCTAGGGGAAACAATATAGTCCTTGCTGGTGATGATGGAAGGGAGAACTCATTCTCCTAGAAAGCAATAAGAACAACAACATCCCCAATTTATTTTTTATCTTGCCCACTCAATCCTCTCCTGGATCAGGTTATATAAGTAGGAGTATGTCCAATGTGAAACTGAGTAAAAGAATACATTTGCATTCTCCTTTTCTCACCTGCACTTTTCTGGAAAAAAAGATATGTGTTTCACATCTTGGCAGTTAACAACTGTTGACAGAATTCCCTGAGCTCACCCAGGCTCAAGTTATGACAACACTTCTAAGGAAAAGTAGCAGTAAGGTTTTGACATTAGAGCCTGGGAGATTGTCAAAAGTTTCCCAAAGTTTCAGAGCTCATCAAAGTTCAGGCCAATTTTTTTTTTTTGAGGAGAGGAAGAAAAATGTTAGGACCCATTTCTCTTCCATGGCCTGGGAATCAGATCCTTAATGTTTACAAGTCTTCACCAGACTTACAGAGGATAAAGAAAATTGCAAAAAGCTTTGTGAGTAGTTTACTGAAATACCAACCTTGGAATCCAAGCCGACTTCCAGAACTGGGACACACACACACACACACACACACACACACACACACACACACACACTTGCAAAATTATTTTCTTTTTAAACACGTTATATAGATATATTGAGTTAAAGCTATCAAAATACCATAATTGTGTGTAAATAATATAGTTAGTTCTATGTTCAGGACTTCCTTCTTATGATCGAATTTAAAAAGAACTGTCTTCTATGACATTGGTTAACTCTGTTTCAGGCCCAGTCTGGCTGTTAGCTAATGTAAAACTGGTCATCTGAGTCATTCATTTAACCATAGTGACAATTTGACAAGTAAAATGAAACCTCTGACCTTCAAAACCATGACTTCAATTACTTTGGGGATGTAATTTGTCTTTTTTTGTGAAAATTCAGAGATACTAACATTTTCTACATTTTTATATTTCTAAAGAGAAAGAAGCAATATACACTTTTTCAGGGCATGAGGTAACTGTTACACACTTTTTTTAAGAAAAGATACTTTGTGGGTAGATAGGATATAGAACTTGTGATTGAAGACATCTGAGAAAGAGTGATAAATTATAGCTTCCACAGACACTATCATTGTGGAATCAATATTTATGATTTTAAAAATGGACTCAGCTATTAGGCATACATCAAGCCCTAGTGCAGTGTTAAAAATTTTTCCTTATGTGTCCATCTTAGAACCTGGCAAAAGAGGAAGAATATTTGCATTTTGTGGAGCCTCGTAAGGGTTTTGTCATGTGACAAGAATGAAAGGAGATGTTATATTTACATATATTGTTATATATAATATACATATTTTATGTATATATGTAACTATATATACATATATGTTAACATATATACATAATTACATATACATATATACATATAATATATATACATATTACATATACATACATTAAACAAGAGGAATAAACAGTCTATCAGTCTTTAAGTCAACTTCTCTCAGAAAAAAATGCCTTATAATTAAAATTTTATCTACATTTTTAGTTTATTGGTATGTTATTAACTTCTACCTAGTTTGGATACTGTACATTATTTCTGAGTGAATTTTTTCCTATTATTTCTTTCTGATTTTTGTTATTCTTGTGCATGGTTGGGTCATGCCAAAATAATAAAAGTAGATTTCTTAAATTGATTTATATATTACAACATATTAAATGATTTATTGATTACTAAATAAATCTAAGCTCTATA
>CM053590.1:201822065-201836681 GCA_028646515.1 Pseudochirops corinnae | reverse complement strand
ATAAAACCAATGTTCATGATTTTATTTTATTTTTCTCCTTGTGATCACCAGAATTTTCAGAACTATTTAAGTAGTAGTGAGTAGAATCAAACATCATTATCTTTAATAAGTTTCTATCATATATTCTTTAAAACCAATGCTATCTTTTAGTTATTATAGATGTAAAATTTTGGTCATACTAAAAATAGCTCTTCCAACAAATAGCCTAAAGAAGAATCATAAATAATTGAAGTCTGTAACCCAATGGTCAATAAAACTGAAAACAAGTTATTTGTAGAGGGAACTTTGCAAGAACACCTCGAAAAACTGGAAAGTGGTCTAATAGGAATTAAGTTTGGATCAACATCTTATGCCATCTACCACAATAAACTCAAGAATATGACCTGAATATTAAATGTCACAATAATTTTTTAAAAAGAGAGAGAGAAGTAAATCATTTTATTTTTTTTAAAGCTATTGTTATGGTGTGAATTCTTAACCAAACAAGGGATAGCAATGAAAATAAAAATGATAAAATAAATAATATCTACATAATTAAAAATATTTTCCACAAAAAAAATACATAAAACTCATACTGTATGGTAAGATGTTGATTGGGAGAAAGACCATTGTATCAGTTATATCTGATAAAGACCCAATTTCTAAGGTATACTGGCAACTAACAGAAATACAGACCTAAAAGCCAGTCTCCATTGACTAGTACTTAAATCACATAGTTCTCAAAAGAAGTAGTAAAAATTAACAGCAAACATACAAAAGGATGATCTACCTCATCATTGATGAGAAATATAAAGACTCTCAAACTTAATTTCATTCTCAGCAAAATGCCAAATTTGAAAAAAAGATGGGAATGATCAATGTGGTAGAGATTGTGTGCAGACAGACACAAATGCTATAAGTGTGAATGGGCCAAACTATTTTGGAAAGTAATTGGGAAAGCTATCTATAGTCATATGGAAAATGACATAAATCCGTATTGATTAAAGAAATACAAATTTAAAAAATGTGGTTAATATGCCAAAAAGGGGAAAAGATAAATGATGCAGCATATGTAGGAAAACGGGGACACTAATGCATTGGTGGATGGAGTTGTGAAATGAATCCCCCATTCTGTAGAACAATTTGGAGCTATGTCCAATGGACTATTTACTGCATATGCTTTGATCCAGCAATACCATCGCTAAGTCTATGTTCCAAAGATAAAAAGAAAAAAAAAACCTGCTTCTACAAAATTTTCTATAGTAGCTCTTTCTGAGGTGGATAAGATTTAGAAATTGAGGGGTTGGCTGTCAATTGGGAAATGTCTAAATAAGATATTGTTTATGATTGTGATCGAATATAATTGTGCTGTAAGAAAAGATGAGGGTGCAGATCCAAGATGGAAGAGTAAAAGCAGGGGTTTGCTTGACCTATCCAACAAACCACTCAAAAAACCTGTAAAAAAAATGGCCAAACAAATTCTAGAGGTATAGGAGCTGCAAAATGACAGAGTGAAGGAAATTTCTCACCTAAGACAACCCAGAAGGTTGACAGGAAAGGTCTGTTGCTCCAGTCTGAGAGAAGAGCAAAGTCCAGCTCAAAACATGCCAGCACAGATCTGGCGCCCCAGCAAAACTGGAGCAGGCCTCAGGGGACTGAATCACTGGCAGTTGGGGAGATTTCCAGACTTCTCAACACACAAACACCAATGACAACTTAAAAGATCAGTAGGAATGTTTTGTAAGACTTGGGTGAGAGAGGAGTGGGTTTGTGTACCCAGTACCAGGGTAGAAAGAGCAACAGCAGAAGTGGCAATGGCTGCTTCCAGAGTAATTGGCCCAGAGATCGTGGGGAGGATCAAAGAGCTAATCAGAGAAGGACTGAATCTCTTTGCTGGCCCTGAGGAAGGATTTTCTTGCTTTACTCATGGCTACATAAGAGTCACAGTCCTGGGTGGAGTTCATGGGGCAAGGAGACACACTGGCAGACCTTGTGGCGGTGATGGGGAGGGAATCTTCTTTACAATTGGAAGGCAGAAAAGAGTGCTTGTGGACATTCACAGACCAGAGCACATACCAGAAGAGGAGTAATTACCTCTCCTTTGATTGTACTAACTTAGAAGAACTGAAAATTTGTAGGTCCCTAGAAATATCTTGGGAAAACAGCTGCACAAAACCCCTGAAGCTTGGTACAGCACACCCTTCACACTGGAAGACAACCTTGCACAAGCCAGAGAATATCACACCAGAAAATATTCTGAAATAGCAGAACCAGAGAAAGAAACCAGCTATCTCTTAGCTCATGAGGTTAGGGAGATTGCCAAGAAAGGTCTCTCTTACTATGACTGAAAGAAACAAGACAAGAGTAATCTTAGCAAACCCCACCTCAGCAGACAATCAGGAGATCCTAAATCCAAGGATATGAAGCCAGCATACCCCAACACCAGGAACCCACACAGGCATACCTTTGTACAGCCAGGGGAATAGGAAGACAACAGCACAGACAGGTGTCCAGCAGCAGTTGAGCCCACCTGAGCCCAAGATTAGGGAGGTGGATACCTGAAGCTGTCAGACCATCCCTCCCCCATATCTCATGCCATGAGCTTCAGTATAACACCATGGAAACACAGAAAGTCATGAACTCAGCCTCAGCCTTGGAACACATCTGTCAGCTCCAAGACTATCACCAGGTGAGCTGGAACATTATAGAGTTTCTAACTGACAGAACCATAGCCCACAGGACACAAAGCCGGCAACCAGGCTTCTAACACCCAGCACAAGAAGCAAAGGTCAGAACCCCTTGTGTCACAGAAGCAATGACCCACTTTAAAAGACAGGAAATGAACAATTGCAATGGATAAAAACAAATTGGAAATGCAAAGATCTTAGAATCCTAAAACAAGACGGAAGATAAAAATACACATTCAGAAGAGAACAGCATTGACATTATACCCACATATTAAACTTCAAAAGGGAATATAAACTGATCTCAAGCCCAAAAAGCATTCTTGGAAGAGCTGAAGAAGAATTTTAAAAGCCAAAATCAAAGGCAGAAGACAAATTAAATAATTATTTTAAAAATACAACTGACAAAAAAAATTAACAAAAAAGAGCAATTCCTTTAAAAGTACAATTGGCAAAGTGGATAAGGTGCTTCAAAACCTAACTGATGAAAATAAATCCTTAAAAAAGAAAAAAAATGGCCAAACAGAAAAGGAGAAATAAAAGCAAACTGAAAAAAACAATTAGTTAAATATTAGAATTAGACAAGTGGAAGGTAATGGACCTATGAGGGAACAACAATCAATCAAACAAAATATAAAGAATGAAAAAATAGAAGAAAATGTAAAATATCACATTGGAAAAACAGTTCACAAGAAAAATAGATCTAGGAGAGAGAATTCGAGAATTATTGGTCTACTGGAAAGCCATGATATAAAAAAAAAAGGAGCCTGGGCAGAATCTTCCAAGAAATCATCAAGAAAAATTGCCCTGAGGTGCTAGAATTATATGGGGAAAGGGTTATCAAAAGAAGACACTGATCTCTCCCAGAAAGAGATTGCAAATTAAAAATGCCAAGATTGTAGCCAAATTCCAGTGTTATAAGGTGAAGGAGAAAATACAGTGAATAGTCAGGAAGAAACAATTCAAATATCATGCAACTACAGTCAGGACCAAATAGAAGATTGTAGCTTCTACATTAAAAGATCAGAGGGCTTGGGACACGATATTCCATAAGGCAAAGGAGCTTAGGTTATAACCAGTGATCAACTACCCATCAAAATTAGTATAACATTTCAGGAAAGGAGATGGATATTCAATGAAATAGGGGACTTCCATACCTTCCTGATGAAAAGTCCAGAGTTGAATAAAAAAATTTGATCTTCAAATACAAAATTCAAGAGAGAAATAAAAAGGTAAACAGGGCAAAAAAATAAGAACAAAACAAATCTTCTTATTCAATAAGAGCAAACAGTTTACATCCCTATATTGGAGAATTATACTTGCTAATTTTGGGAACTGCTTATTTATTATGACATTCAAAAAGGATATACATAGAGAGAGGGTGTGCATATACATTAACTGATGTGATGATAAAAAACTGAATTAAGAAGTACAAGGAGAATGTAATGGGAGAAGAGGAAAGAAGGAGGCAGAAAAGGATGAATTACATCATGTGAAGAGGCACAAAAACATATATTAGCAGGACAGAAGGGAGGGAGATGAGCATTGATTGAGTTTTACTCTTATTGGTTTTGATTCAAGGAGGGAATAATATATTCAGTTAAGTAAAGGAATCTGAGTTGTTCTATAGGCAGTAGGATGGGAAAGGGAAAAGAAAGGGAGGGGGTGGATAGAAGGGAGGGATGATGTAGTAAGGGAAAAAGGAAAGAAAAGGAAGGGAAGTTGATAAAAGGGGAGGATGATTGAGGGAGGTGGTGTTCAAAAACAAAACTCTTTTGAGGAGGGGAAGGGAAAAGAGAGATATAAAAGCATAAATAGTGTAGGAAGTGTGACTGAGAGAAAGACATAGATGGTGATCACAACTGTGAATGTGAATGGGATAAACTCTCCCATATAACACAGGCAGATAGGAGAACAGATTAGAAACCATAGTTCTACAATATGCTGTATACATGAAACACATTTGAAACAGGGGTATATACACAGAGTAAAGATTAAAGGCAGCAGTAGAATATATTATGCTTCAACTAAAATTAAAAAAAAAGAAGGGGTAGAAATCCTAATCGCAGACAAAGCAAAACAAAAAATACAGCTAATCAAAAGACATAGGGAAGAAAATTGTATCCTGCTAAAGGCACCATTGACAATGAAGTAATATCATTAATAAACATTTATACACCACATGATTTATCACCCAAATTCTTAGAGGAGAAGTTAAGGGAGTTAGAGGAAAAAATAGAAAGCAAAACTATTCTATTGGAGGACCTCAACCTCCCCCTCTCTGAACTTGAGAAATCTAGCCTCAAAATGAACAAGAAAGAAGGTATGGAGGTGAATAGAATTTTAGAAAAGATAGATATGGTAGGCTTCTGGAGAAGACTGAATGAGAATAGAAAGAAATATACCTTTTTCTCAGTTGTACATGGCACATACAGAAAAAAAATTAATCAGGTACTAGGGAATAAAAACCTCAAATGTAGTATAGAAAGGCTGAAAGAGTAAATGCATCATTTCCAAATAATAATGCAACAAAAATTGTATTTAATAAAGGGCAGTGGAAAGACAGGCTAAAATTAACTGGAAACTAAATAGTCTAAACCAAGTGAATGAGTGGGCTAATCACAAATCATAGAAGCAATCAATAACTTCATTCAAGAGAATGGCAATAATGAGACAACATACCAAAACTTATGGGATGCAGAAAAAGTGGTTATAGGGGAAGTTTTATATCTCTGAATGCTTACATAAATAAAAAGGAAGAGATAAAAAAAAAAAACTGGACAGAAAAATCTAGAAAAATAATAAATCAAAAATCCCCAACTAAATACTTAATTAGAACTACTGGAAAGCAAAGGAGAGATTATTAAAATTGAAATTAAGAAAACTGTTAAACCAAGAAATAAAACTAAGAATTGATTTTATAAAAAAAAATAAAATTGTTGAACCTTTAGTGAATTTGATTTTCAAAAGAGAAAAAAAGAAAACCAAACTAGTAGTATTAAAAATGAAAAGGGCAAATTCACCCATAATGAAGAGGAAAATTAAAACAGTAATTAAGAATTGTTTGCACAATTGTATGGCCATAAATTTTACCATCTTAGAGAAACGAATGAACATTTACTAAAATGTAAATTGCCCAGATTACTAGAAGAGGAAGTAACATACTTAAATAATCCCATCTCACAAAAAGAAATTGAACAAGCCATCAATGAACTTTCCCTAGGGGAAAAAAAAGTCTCTACAACCAGAAGAATTCAAAACCAAATTTTTTCAAACATTTAAAGAAAAAATAATTCCTATAGCATTATAATATATAGTATATCTATAGTTCATATAAATAGATAGATAGAGAGATAGATATAGATTATAGATATAGATAGATATAATATACTATATAATCCACTTATAAAATTGGCAAAGAAGGAAACCCACCAAATTATTTTTATGATACAAATATGATATTGATACCTAAACCTGGAAGAGCCAACACAGAGAATGAAAATCATAAATCAATTTCCTTAATGAATATTGGTGCAAAACTTTTAAAAAAAATATTAGCAAAAAGATTACAGCAATTTATCATAAGAGTAATACACCATGATCAGGTAAGATTTATACCAGATAAGATTTTATGCAGGGATTGTTCAATATTAGGAAAACTATTAAAATAATTGATCATATCAATAATAAACCTAACAGAAATTTATGATTGTCTTAAAAGATGGAGAAAAAGCTATTGAGAAAAATACATTATTAAACATTATTTAAATGTTTAATTTAAAACATTAAAGAGCATAGGAATAAATGGAGCCTTCCTTAAAGTGATAAGTAGGATCTACTTGAAACCATTAGCAATCATCATATGTAGTGGGGATAGGCTAGAAGCATTTCCAATAAGATAAGAGGTGAAAAAATGATGTCCATTATCACCACTGTTATCCAATATGGTACTAGAAATTTTAGATTTATCAATAAGAGAAGAAAAAGAAATTGAAAGAATTAGAATAGGCAAAAAAGAATCTAAGTTATCATTCTTTGCTGATGATATGATGATGTACTTAGAGAATCCTAGAGAATCAAGCAAAAAACCACATGGAATAAAAAACGACTTTAGCAAAGTTGCAGTATATAAAATAAACACATATAAATCCTTGGCATTTCTATATATTACTAAAAAGTCCAACAGCAAGAGATAGAAAGAGAAATTTCATTTAAAGTTACTCTAAACATTATGAAATATTTGTGAGCCGACCTTTAAAAACAAACCCAGGGACTATATGAACACAATTACCAAACATTTTTCATGTAAAGTCACATCTAAATAATTGGGAAAATATCATTTGCTCGTGTATAGGCTGAGTTAACATAATAAAAATGACAATTCTTCCTAAGGTAATTTACTTCTTCAGTGCCATACCAATCACACTACCAAAAAATATTTTTTAGAGCTAGAAAAAATAACATCAAAATTCATCTGAAAGAACAAAAGTCTCAGAATATCAAGAAAATTGATGAAAAGAAAGGCTAGGGAAGGCAGTCTATCCATATTAGATGTTAAATTGCAAAGTTTTTAAAGAAACAAAGTCAATGCAACCAAGATTAGGAGGGAAACAGAAAACTGGGAAAGAATTTTTACAACCAGTGTCTCTGATAATGGTCTCATGTCTAAAATATTTATAGAGACCTATGTCAAATTTATAAGAATACAAGTCATTCCCCAATTAATAAATGGTAAAAGGATATGAACAGGCAGTTTCCAGAGGAAGAAATTAAAGCTATCTATAGTAATATAAAAATGTTCTATATCACTTTTGATAAGAGAGATGGAAATCAAAACAACTCTGAGGTACCACATTAAACCTATCAGATTGGCTAACATGACAAAAGAAGAAAATGATAAATGTTGGAGAAGATGTGGGAAAGTTGGAATACTAATTCATTGCTGGTGGAGTTGTAAACTGATTCAACCATTCTGGAAGGAAATTTGGAACCAGGATTAAAGGCTATAAAAATTTGCATACCCTTTGACCCAGCAATATGAAAATTAGAAAAGAACCCACATGTTCAAAGATATTTATAGCAGCTCTTTTTGTGGTGGCCAAGAACTGGAAATCAAGAGGAAACACATCAACCTGGGAATGACTGAAAAAGTTATGGTATATGAATGTAATGGAATACTATTTTGCTATGAGAAATGACAAACAGGAAAGCTTAAGAGAAACCTTAAGGAATGACTTATATGAACTGATGCTAAGTGAGGAAAGCAGAAACAGTAGAATGTTGTACTTACTTGTGAGGACTGATTTTGATAGACTAAGTTAAAGCTGCTAGATAATTAGCCTAAGATTTACGGCCTGTGAAAAATGGCCTGGTGGAATTAAAAGTGATTGTACAGGATGATTATGCAAACTGGAGTTTGTGAAAGAAACAACAAAGCAAAAATGTACCCTTTGGATTTTGTTCTAAGAAACTACCTTCATCTGGATTTCAATAGACACCTTTTGAAAAGTAGTTGTTTGCTGTGTATTGGGCTTTGGTAGAAACTGAGCAATTGACTCTGGGATGTGAAGTGATAGGAAGACGTGTAATCCCAATTATGATTTGGGTAATGAATATTCCAGTTTCTCAAAGAATTGGACATGCCCAAGAGGCCAGCAGAATTAAATAAAAATGGTATATTCAAAATAGAGCTAAAACTGACAAAAGTGAAGTTTCTATTCTACATGAATCTATAGCAAACACTGATAATAAGGGAAATGATACATCCCCTGAACCAAGCAACAGTTGCTATGGTCCTTGGTAAAATGGAATGAAGGATATGATGGATTAACTGAAGAAGAAAAGAAACATGCATGGTTTATGGATGAGAGAGCAAAACATTTGGACCATAAACCATAAAAGACATTGGAAAGTTGTTACCTATAACAACCTACCTATACCCATGTACTAGGCAGACTTTGAAAAGAAAGTACTGGGATAGGTGAAAGCAGTCAATATGCTGAACTTATGGCAGTACATCAAGCCATCGAAACAGAACAAGGAGGACAGTGTCATATTTTTACTGATTCATGGGTGGTAGCTAATGGGTTAGCTGCATGGATACCCATAGAGAAAAAAAAAATGGGTTTGTGGTGAATAAGTCTAGGGCAAAGAATAATTGGAAGATATGTGGGCCATGTCTTTGCTTATCAATTTAACAGTTTTTACAAGTAGATGCTCACATGACCCTCACCACTCCAGAACGTGATTACAATGCACATGCTGATCTACTAGCAAAGATTGCTACGCAACACATTGTCCGTTCTTTGGCAACAACTGATGATCCGGTACAAGCAAAATGGATACACCAAATGGTCTGCTATTTAGGGGTCCAGGCCACATGCCGATGGGCACAACATTGAGGTATTAGTATCTCTCATTAATTATTAAAACAGATAGCAGAGGAATGTCACTTATGTCAATTGGAAAAATAAGAAACTGTTCCTCAGGTAGTAACTGAAGAGATAGCAACGGGAAAGTTCCCAGCCTAAATCTGTCAAATAGATTATATTGGTCCTCTACCACAAAATAAAGGATGCAAATTTATATATACTTGTGTTGACACCTATTCAGCTGTACTAGTGACTTGTCCTTACCTAACCCAGAAAAAACACCTATAAAACTTTAGATCTTATAAGTTTATATTATGGAACACCCATACAAATTCAAAGTGACAATGGGTCACATTCAAGTGAAATAAAGTGATTTCGTATATTGAACAATATGGAATGGATATATAATATTCCACACCTGGATAAATTGAAAGAATGAATGGATTATTGAAAGAACAGTTAAGGAAGTTAGGTTCTAATAATTCATATCATCATTGGAAAGATAAATCATTCATAGCTTTATATAATTTCAATAATAGACCATTGGGAGAAAGTACACGTCTAGGCAGAATGATGACCTCAAATCTGCAAATTAGATAAAAAAGACATAATATCCCTAATATTGACTACTGGACTGTGAGCCAAGTTGTCCCAACACCATATCCAGAAACACCTGGTTGTTCAAGATATGATTTAAATTGTTTTGGCTGTGTAGGAAAGAAATAAAAATCATCTCTACTGGAATGTGTATGAGAATTCCTGAAAATCATTTTGGATGGATATTACCTAAATCAGGTTTAGCAGTTTGAGAAATACACGTATTAAATAGAGTAATAGATTCTAATTATCAAGTAGCAATTATTGTGACATTGTAAAATTTAGTTGAGCAACCCATGAAGTTTTGTAAAATTGATAGAATAGATGAAATGGTTATTATTCCTTGTGAAATAATAACCCCTTTTGAAAATTGACCCTCCTTTAGAAATAACTATAAGAGGAACTGAAGGGTTTGGTTCTACTCATAGAATAAAATGATGAACTAAAGTATGAGTAAAAAACAAGTCAGATTATGTTCCAAAGACTGTGGAGATTATAAGCACATGGTAAAGACAATACCATAGCTGTTCTTTATTCAGGAGAAGATGATTGCCAAATTGTACCATTAAGTAATGTATTCCACCACAAATGAGGCTATGATAGTTAGTTCATGGACTTTTAAAGCACAGCTGACCCTGTGTTTGTCTCTTTTTGTAGTTTTGTCTGTTAAACTTGTTTGTGAGATTTGTTTCCTGCAGGCTTAGTGCCCTCCACCTGCAGATGTCTAATTGCTTAAGCAGGATGCCACCCCCATCCATGACTGTGATGTGTCACCCCTGGACCTGGTGTCAGCTAAGCTCCAGATGTCAATTAAAGGACTGACCTCTCAAATGGGACTTCTTTGGGCAGAGACAGGTCTACATCCAATTTCAGCTGGAAGTAGCTATGCAGAAGAGATCTTCATAGCTTACCCCAAGATTGTGGGCCCCATTCATTTGAAGGAGGAAGAATGGAGTGCTTGTGCCAAAGCCCCCAACCCAAAGATATTGTTTTATGTGTTTTTCTTTTCTTTTTTGCAGGGGGAAAGGCAGGGCAATTTGTGTTAAGTGATTTGCCCAAGGTCACATGGATAGAGTTAAGTGTCTGAAGGCAGATTTGAAATCAAGTCCTCCTGACACCATGGCTGGTGCACTATTCACTGCACCACTTAGCTGCCCCATAATGTTTTTATTTTCTATTATCCCGGTTATATTGTTGTAAAGTTCTATTGACATCAGTTACCCCACCAGGCATCCCTAAACTCTCATTAATGTATGTAATGAAATATATTGCTGATATATTTTTGCTATGTAAGGGACATGAAAGATCATGGGGCTGAATGTAATGGTAATGGGAATTTCAAGATCTTTCCTGCCCTTTAGTAAGCCTAGGGGAATTTCAAGACCTTCTCTGCCTTGAAAATGAACTGTGCCCCCTAATAGGCTGAATGTAGTCACATGGAATCTGTTGGGGGAGGAACCTGCTGAAGGGTGGAGCAGAGCCCATGGGAAGCTGGGAGTCAGAGCCAGAGAGATTTGTGTGGGAGACAGAGGATGCTCAGTCAGGTCTGTGAGTAAATATGGATCTTATATTGGTTTTTGGGAAGGCTAAAGGATGCTGTGGCTTTCTGTGTTGTTATGGCTTATTAACTTCTTTGCTACTATGGTGGAATCAGCTTAGTGGTTTTGGGATTTGGTCTCCTAGTGTCTGAATAAGTGTCTTCTGTGTGGAGAGTCTGCTATATTTTGTGATTGCCCACCATGTGGGAACATTTATAGTCATGGTCAGTGCTGTAAATATTGCATTGGCATTACACAGAGACACAGAGACAGAGAATGAAAGAGCATTGAATATGAGGCATGAAACCTAAAACAATAATAAAAATAAGGGGAGAGAGAAGAATGTACTGGGAGAAGGAGAAAGAGAAAAGTAGAATGGAGTAAATTATCTCACATAAACTGGGTAAGAAAAAGCTTCTACACTGAAGGGGATGAAGGGAGAGGTGAGAGAGAATGTGAGTGAACCTTACTCCCATTAGATTTGGCTTAAGGAGGGAACAGCAAACACACTCAATTGTGCATGAAAATTTTTCTTAACCTACAGAAAAGTAGGGGGGAAGGCAGTAAGAGTGGGGGAGATGATAAAAGGTAAGGCAAATAGGAGAGGGGAAAATCAGAAAGAAACAGTTTTGAGGAGGGTAAAAGACAGAAGTAGAATAAACAGGGGTGGGTGAGGATGGAGTGAAATATAGTTAGTATTTCACAACATGACTATTATGGAAGTGTTTTGCATGACTACATATGTATAACCTATATTGAATTGTTTGCCTTCTCAATGAGGCTGGGTGGTGAGGGAGGGAGAGAGAGTATTGGAGCTCAAAGTTTTAAAAGCAAATGTTAAAAATTGTTTTTTCTTGAAACTTGGAAATAAGATACATAAGCAATGGTGTATAGAAATTTCTCTTGTCCTACAGGAAAAGTAGAAGGGGAAGAGGATAAGAGAAGGGGGTAGGTGAAAGAAAAGAGGGTAAATTGGAAGAAGATGTTATCACATGAATGCTGTCTAGAGGTGGGAAGAAGGGAGATATGTGGAGAAAACTTGGAATTCAAAATCTTGTGAAAATGAATATGGAAAACTAAAAATTAATTAATTAATAGAAATTTCAAAAGAAAGGTAAAAAAGAAATGATGAGAGGTAGATATCAGAAAAATCTGGAAATATAATACTTATACAAATCAATACAAAACAAAATGAGTAGAACCAGGAGAATGTTGTGCACAATAACAATATTGTATGAAGAAGAATTGTGAATGATTTAACTATTCTCAGGAATACAATGAACCAAGAAAATCCCAAAGGACTCATGATGAAAAATGCTATCCTCCTCCAGAGAAACAATTGATTGTCTAAAAATAGAAGGACTACTGCTATTTTCTCTCTCCTTCCTTCCTCCTGTCTTTCTTTCCTTTCTTCATTTTTTTCCTTTCTATCTGAATCTTCTTGTATAAAATGATCAATATGGAAATGTTTCACATGATTACACATGTATAACCTGTATATGTTTACTTAACATCTCAGGGAGGGGGGATAAGAAAGGGAGAGAGGGAGAGAGAGAGAGAGAGAGAGAGAGAGAGAGAGAGAGAGAGAGAGAGACTTTTAAAATATATTTTTAAGATTATTTTAATTTATTTGATTTGTTGGGGAACAAAAGCAAAATGTTATAAAAAAGAAGAAAGTGGAGGGAGTAAAAGCAGGAACTTATCTGAGCTGACACTCTAACTACTTCCAATACCTGAAAAAATGATTCTAAAGAACTTTTAGTGCCACAGAACCCACAAAATGACAGAGAGAAACAAATCTCCCACAGAAGGCAGCCTGGTAGTCTGACAGGGAGGGTCTATCACACCAGTCTGGGAGCAGAGCACAGTCCTACATAAGATGTACTGGCACAGACCAGTGGCACAGACCAATGGGAGCAGATTTCAGAACAGTGAATCACTGGCAGCTGTGGTGGTTTCCAGATTGGTCAACCCATAAATGACAAAAGGAAGGTAAAAGGTCAGTGGGAAACTCTGTTGATTTTGGATAAGAGCAGAGTGTGGTTCAGCTGCTGGCCCCCAGGGCATTGAAGGTGGTATCTGCTGATGTGGCAGCTGCTTCCAGATCTGATTGCCCACAAAAAGTGGGGGGAACAAGTGGATGACGAGAGGGCAATTGCAGGAATCTCTTTGCTGGCACTGAGGCAGGATTCTCTTGCTTTGCCCTGCTTGGATCTGGGTCATAGTCTTGGATGGTGGTCCTGGGGTGAGGAGTGCTGCTATAAAAGAGCTTGTTGAGACTGTGAATAGGTCATCCTATTAATAGTTCTGAGGTAGGTGCCCAGAATAAGCTTTGATAACAGCTGTGAAAAACCCCAGAAATTAAGGACACAATACTCTTCACTCTGGAAGGAGAATTCTACCTTGGCAAAGAGATGAAAAGTCAAGTAATTGCCTGACAAGATGAGCAAACAAAGGAAGCATAATCAAACTATAGAATCAATTTCTTGGTGACAAAGATGATCAAAACATAGAACCAGTGGAAGATAGCAAAGTCACAACTCCTATATCAAAAGCCTCCAAGAAAAAATATGAATTGGTTACAGACCATGGAGAAGCTCAGGAAGGATTTTGAAAAATCAAGTAAGAGAAGTTGAGGAAAAATTAGAAAGAGAAATGATAATGATGCAAGAAAATCATGAAGAGTGAGTCAATAGCCTGGATAAAGAAAATAACAACTTAAAAAAATAGACTAAATCAAATGGCAAAAGAGGGCCAAAATGAACAACACATATATCTCCAATAAGGAGAAGAATGCCTTAAAAAGCAAAATTGGACAGATGGAAAAGGAACTTCAAAAACTTACTGAAGAAAATAATTCCTTCAAAATTTGGTTGGAGTGAATGGAAACTAATGACTTCATGAGGAATCAAGATGCTATAAAACAAAACCAAACAAATGAAAAAAAAATAGAAGGCAGTGTGAAATATCTCATTGAAAAAATCACT
The DNA here is from genome assembly GCA_028646515.1 of Pseudochirops corinnae. Taxonomy (NCBI): domain Eukaryota; kingdom Metazoa; phylum Chordata; class Mammalia; order Diprotodontia; family Pseudocheiridae; genus Pseudochirops; species Pseudochirops corinnae. Next base: position 201,822,525 of record CM053590.1, on the reverse strand, counting down.
GACCTGGAAAATAGATCCACAAGAGCTCATTTAAAAATTATTGGACTACTTGAAAGACATGACAAAAAAAAGAGTCTATAAATCATTCTTCAAGATATTCTTGAGGAAAATTGCCCTGATATTCTAGAACTAGAGAGCAAAAAAGAATTCACTGATCACCTTTTGAAAAAAGGTCCTATAAGACAAGTACTAGGAATATCATACACAAATCCAAAACTTGCCAGGTAAAGGAGAAAATATTACAAGATATCAGGAAGAAACAAATTGAGTATTGTGGAAACACAATCAGGATAACACAAGATCTACCAGCTTTTACATTAAGGGATCCAAAAGGCTTGCCATATGATATTCTGGAGATCAAAGGAGCTAGGATTAAAACCAAGAATCACCTACCCAGCAAAACTTAGTATAAAGCTTCGGGCAAAAATATGGCCATTCAATGAAACAGAGGACTTTCAAG
>CM053590.1:201808704-201821965 GCA_028646515.1 Pseudochirops corinnae | reverse complement strand
ATATATATATATATATATATATATATATATATATATATATATATATTAAAATTTACACGCACACGTACACATACACATATATACATATATATCCATGTACACATACATATATATATATATATACATGTATAGGAGGGTGTACGTGTGCATAAATAAATATGTGAGTGTGTGTGTATTTGTGTACATGTATATATTGACAGAGAGCACAGGATCATTCAAATAAGAAGAGATGATAACTAAAAAATAAAATTAAGAGGTTAGAGAGGTATATAATGAGAGGAGAAAAGGAAAGATTAAATAGGGTGAATTATCTCATGTAAAACAGGCAAGAGAAAACTTACAATGGAGAAGAAGAGCAGGAAGGTAAAATGGAATGGGTCAACCTTACTTTCATTGAATTTGGCTTAAGGAGGTAATAACATACACACTCATTTTTGTATCTCACCTTGCAGGAAATTAGGGGGGAAGAGGAAAAGAGGAGGGATAATAGAACAGAGGGCAGATTGAGGGAAAGGGTAGTTAGAAGAACATACTTTTGAAAAGGGACAAATAGAATAAGTGGGGGATAGGATGGGATGGACGGAAATATATTTAAGTCTTTCACTATTACTATGGAAGCATTTTTTGTAACTACACATGTATAACATATATGTTTATCTTCCCTGGGGGAGTGGGTAAGGAAGGAAAAAAGGGAAAGAATCTGGAAATCAAAGTTTTAAAAACAAATGTTAAAAAATTGTTTTTTACAGGCAATTGGGATATAAGATATACAAGGCCTTGGATATAGAAATATAGAAATCCATCTTGCCCTACTAGAAAGTTAGAGGGGGTATGAAGGAAGATATAAGAGGGAGCAGATTGCGGTAGGGATATTCACTAGCCTCACTATCTTGGGGTGGGGAGTAGGGGAAAGATGGAGAGAAAATTTGTAACTCAACATGTTGTGGAAGTGAATATTGAAAACTAAAAATAAATTTTAAAAGAAAAGAAAAGGCAAAAAGGAAATCCCACAAAATATGAACAGTATGATGAAATAATCAGTGCTATCTATAGCCACAAAAATGCTCTAAATCAGTATTGACTGGAGAAAAACAAATTAAAACTATACTGGGGATCAACCTCACACCTATTAAATTGGCTAAAAGGACACAGAAGGATAATGACAAATGTTGGAGGAGATGTGGGAAAATGGAGACATTATGCACTCCTGTTTGGAGTTGTGAACAGATTCAATCATTATGTACAGCAATTTGCAACTGGGCCCAGATATTTATTTTCTGGTAGCAAAGAAATAGAAATTGAGAGGATGTTCAATGACTGTGGATTAGTTGAACAATTTGTAATATATGATTTTGATGGAATGCTATTGTGATATAAAAACCTGGAGAGACTTGAATGAACCAACACAAAGTGAAAAGAATAGAACCAGGAGAACATTGTGCATGGTAACAGAGATATGCTAAGGTGATCAACTGTGAATGACTTAGCTATACTCTGCAATACAATGATCCAAGAGATCTCTGAAGGACTTATCATGAAAATACTATCCATCCCCAGAGAAAGAACTGATGTTGTCTGAATACAGATCAAATCATACCTTTTTATCTTCATTTGTTCTTGGGCTTTTGTTTTATATGTTTATGTCTTCTATTACAACATTACTCATATGGAAATGTGTTTTGCATGATTATATGTGTATAGCCTGTATCAAATTGTTTGCCTTCTCAATGAGGGGGTGGTGAGGGAGAAAGAAAATTTGGAGCTCACTCATAAAAAATGAATGTTGAAATTTATATTCACATGTAATTGGTGAAAATAAAATAAAATATTAAATAAAAAAGATCATCAATCCCTTAGTTCAAGCAATAATATTTAGCTTTAATTTTTCCCATGAAGTTACCATTTACTTTGTTTTCCTACTTGTTTTTATCCTTTTCTACTGTGAATTCTGGTTTCCCACTCATGCTCTATACTTTAACTTGTGCTTTCGTCATTCACTAGATGTACCTCAAGTGATACAGCTTATTTTTTTTTTGAGGGGGAAAGGCAAGGCAATTAGAGTTAACTGACTTGCCCAAGGTCACACAGCTAGTTAAATGCTAAGTGTCTAACGTCAAATTTGAACTCAGGTTCTCCTGACTTCAGGGCCAGTGCTCTATTCACTGTGCTATCTAGCTGCCTTAGATAGAGCTTTTAGGGATACCAAGTTTGGTGTCCTTTTAATCCATTTTTCTCACCGTATTTTAAGATTTTAGCTTATTTTCCCTTTGCTTATATATTCACTTTATTTTTGTTTTGTCCTTGTTGGGCTAATTTTCTACTATGTTTCATTTTTGGAATTATCATTCATGAATGAGCTCATCTGTTAATGTTTGCAATCATTCTATATCCTGAGTCATGAGGTCTGGTCCTATCCTCTGCGTTCATTGATCTCTCACTTTTCCTAAGGCCAAGTTGCTGTTTCTTTCTTAGTCATTACATGCCCAATATGTCTGTTAGGTATCTATATACAAGTACCTGTATCCATATATACTCTCTCTTTAGATTCGATGCAAGCCTTATCATCAACAACAACATGCCATTATGAAATATCTGTACCTTATTATAAACATAGATCATGATCACCCACTCTCCCTAGACTCCCAAATCCTATTGACCAATTTTAATTAAGATTCTTTGATTCCCCTTTTAGACTGAACTGCATCTCCTAATCTCCCATTCAATTCTTTATCCTCCATCACTTTTTGCTCTATTCTCCCATATATACTTTTTGTTGTAGAGAGATTAAGAAAATTACAATACGTTCTCTGAATTTGATAACTGTGGGCCATAGCTCCATTTCCCCTGTCTTTCTTTCCTTCCAGCCACTTTAATGACTTGGTATTGTGCTTTTCCCCCTACAAAAGATATTGAAGTGAATCTAAGGAAGCAGGGAGCTTCATCCACAGAATAGCAATTTAATTTTTTCTCCTTCTTCTCCTTGTGTAAATATATTTAAATCTTAACTTCCTAGTTCCCTTTTTTCCAATTGTAGTTCCTCTTTTATAACCTTAAACAGTCCCTTTCCTGAAATAGCTTATATTTTACTGTAGGAGATAATCAGCATATATGCAAAATATATCAATATATTAGAAGTTTAATAGCTAAATGGTGTCCTGTGATTTCTAGTTTGTAGAGACAAGATGCCTGAGAACAATTTGGACTATCATGAGCTCTAAACTGGTAGGCAGATTTGAAACATGCCCAGAACTTTAAAAAACAGCCTTTGAGAGAACAGATTGAAAGTGAGGACAGGGTACTACAAAGACTGAGAAGTAATATTGGAGAAGACCGTATTCACTGCCACCTTCCAGACTTAATGAGCTAAACTACAAAGACTTGGTAGGACAGGAACAATAGGCTAAATGAAAAAAATGAAAGGAGAGTTGAGCTGTGAAGACAAGGGAAAAATCAAGATGGGCTGAAAGGCTCCTCCAGTTACCTGTAGACAGACAACTTGAACTGAATATGAAAGTTGTCATGGATTGTTCAAGGATAGAGGAAAGTTCCCAAAGGTTTTTTCCCAATTTCCCTACCTACTCCTATTCCATAATAAACACTGCGATCGATTGTTTCTTTGAGCTAAGTCATTCCACTATCCTGATTTTGTATCAAATGTTAAAAAAGTCTAGAGTTGCCTGAAAACACATTTAAAATAGGTTAAGAAAATCAAACCTCTTTCAATATGTTAGGAATTTTCCTAAATAAGGGTTCTGTTCTATTATGATTATATTAATAACTTTTAGTCTGTCATAAATTCTACAGAATAGCAGGAAATGGTACCATATGTGGACCTGACTGGTATTATATTGCACCTCCCCAAAAATAAAGATTACTTATTTTTTGAAGAGGGAGCAGCTGATTAAATCTCCAGATATAAGGAATAGATATAAGAAAACACATCCCCTTCCCAAAGAGGAGATAGATGGGATTTGTAGAGGAGTAATTCTACCCCTTACAGGATAAAGAGGGGGGGATTATACAGAAACCCTCCTCAGTGCCAACCTCTGATGTTACTTGTCAAACACATACAAATCAGGCACAAAGTAACCTTGCATGAAATAGCACAAGCCGTTGGTGGGAGCTGGAAGGATCTCCTATAGAAGGTGGTAATTGATTTGAGTCCAAAGAGAAGGGAAAATCCAGGTGGTGAGGGCAAGAAAGGAGAATATTTTAACCATCGGGGATAGTCAGTGCAAAGAAACAAAGATGAGAACTGGATTGTTGTTTGTAAAGAATAGCAAAAAGTTCAGCATGTTGGACCATAATGTAGAGGGGAATAATACATGAGAATTCTATAATGAAAGTATGGGGTGAGATTGCGTAGAGCTTTAAGTGCTAAAAAGACATTTTTATATATTCTTAGATTTAACCAGCAGAATCTGGAGTTGATTCAATAGGGAAGCGACATGATAAGAATGGCACATTAGGAAAATCACTTCGGCAGTTATATGGAAAAGAACAGGTTTTAGTAGATACTAAGGCAGGGAGATTTATTAGAAGGCTTCAGCAATAGTTCAGGTGAGAAGTGATGAAGCCTAAATCAGGTGTCAACTATGTGGATGGAGAAAAAAAAAGAGGGTTGAGAGACATACAGACAGAAATAGCAATATCTGGCAACTACTTATCATTGTGATGTAATGGCAGGTGAAGAATAGAAGAGGAGGCTGAAGCTGGGAATCTGGGTGACTGGAGTGATGGTTGAAACTTGAGAGTAATAGGAATGTTTATACGAGGAGTGAGAGTTTTTTATTTTTTTGTTGGGAGGGGGGATCAGGGTTTCCATGAGGTTTCAAAAAACAAAATTCAAACGTGATGTCTAGAAACACAAGAATCCTGTCTGATAAAACTTACCCCGAAAAGAGAGTTAAGGGGCCATTGTCACTCAGTTGAACAATTAGGTGGTACAATGGATAGAACGCCCAGCCTGGAGACAGGAAGACTCTTCTTCTGGCATTTAAATCTGGCCTCAAACACTTAGCAGCTTTGTAACCCTGGGCAAGTCAGTTAACCTTCTTTGCCTCAGTGTCCTAATCTGTAAAATGATCTGGAAAAGGAAATGGCAAACCACTGCAGTATCTCTGCCAAGAAAATCCCAAATGGAGTTGTGAAGAGTTGGACATGACTGAAAAATGACTTAACAACACAACAAGTTATCCAGTTAGACCCTCCCAGTTTTAGAAGAATGTTGTTTTATTGAAAATGTGAATATAGTAGGATGCTTGATTAAAGAATCCTTACTACAGTGAATGTTCCAAATTCACTTGATGAGAGGAGTAAATATAAAGGACATGAAACAGAAAAGTGAGATATTAAGACAGTCATATTTATCCCTTGTAAAGTTTGAGTCTCTTCCAGAGTTTGAGTGAGTCATTTTATAAATTATAATGGGTGTGAAACCTTAAGTGGCTCATAATTTGAGTGACTTATTCACATTACCAAAGGATATTAAAGTGAGAGTGGACTATTCACTGCTTACCAAAGAAACAAAAAGAAAAGTTTACATTTGTTACTCCTTTAGGAGATATAAAGAAATTCCTCCATAAATTTGATGTAATTATAGGGTAGTTAGCGTTTGTCTGAATAAAGGATCTGCCAGACCCCTGGAGACCCTTAAAAATCCAACCAACTTTGTAGATGAGATAGTCTCTGAAGAGTCATTCAGTCTCTAAGGACATATGAAGAGCTCACTGAATCAAGACAGTCAGCTCTTAGGAGCATTTTTACCAAGTTCAGCAAGTGGATGATGGAATTTCTTTCTCTTCTTGCCCCCTCCCTTTTCATCATTGCAGTATCTAGTGAAACATATTCCAGTTGTGAGTTAAGAAAGTCAGTGACAGGATAGAAGTGAGACAGGTGAGCAACAGAGAGGAGGAGCCCAGGGAGTTGGGTGAACAAACTACTCAGCAGAGACGATATACTAATGAGGGAGGTGTTTCTGATTATTCCTTGAAGAGAAAGTATACTGAGGCCCTGAAGCAACAAAGGCATGAGTTATCTTGGTCACATGTGGTTCCCAAGTATGTTTCTTTCTACGAGAACACTCTATGTCTGTTTCCCACTGACACTGTTTATTTATGGGAGATGCTTCAGATACTTTGATAGAGATAAAATGAGAGATGGACTCGGTGAATGTTACTGCTCTTTATGATATTCCATTTGTTTTGCATTTCCTCTGAGCTAATTAGTTCAACTGGCTGACTAACGAAATTAGTTTTAAGAGCGTGTATTCACAGAATACATTGTATGAAGGGTAGCCAACCACACTGAGAACTCAATGTATGAGTATGGATTGGAAAATGAGGTAGGAGTGTTCCCCACAAAAATGAAATTTGAATTTTTTAAAGATAAATTCATAGTAGAATAGAAGGAACACTAAATTTAGACTCAGAAGTCTTCTGTTCAGATCTCAACTTTTCTCTTAACTCTAACCTTAGAAAAGACACCAGCAAGTTCTCTCTCAGTATAATCATTTAAGTGTAGAGTAAAAAAACCATTGTGCAAACATTCCTTAATGGGATCTGACCTCTGTGTTTCTCAAGCTCTGGAAACTTCTTATTTTGATAGAACCCTGAGTGAGGCTTTAATCCATTTTGTTGGTTGCCTGAAATTGATTTCCCACTATAAACTTATACTAAACCTGGGAGTCTCATCCCACTAGCCTTCCTTAATGTAAAACAAGGGCTATTTTATAATCTGGTGGTCCATGAACAGATTTGTTTGTTTTGTATTTTGATAGCTTCATTTCAAAATACTTATTTTTCCTTATTTTTCTGAGAAGGATTTCACCAACCTAGTTCCAAGTTTACCTTCATCTCAAAAATTAGGAAATTTCGTGAAGGGATATTTAAATCATCTTTTAACTCTAAAAGTCCATGATGTCTGGCTCTTTTTCTTTTTGTTTGTGTCCTCTTATCGAGATCACCTGGCCTCCACCTGACTTAAAGAGCACAAAGGCCTTGGATCAAGACATAAATAGAACACATCCTGGGAGCAATTTTATTCAGCAGTATTGAGATGAAGAGAATATAATAGGCAGAATAGGGAGAGAGCAGTGAAAAGCCTTGGAGAAGAAGAAAATTAATGTGGGCAGAGGTGCATTTGTGCCAGCTGGTACAAGAGAGTCACTAGTTATATTTTCAGTATGAGCACGTACAGCTTAAAAATGTAGAAGTGCTACAAACCAAGACATGTTTTTATTGCTTTTTTGATTCTCTAGACTTAAGAAAATGATGGGAAAATATTCATAATGCAGATTAAATGTAAAAGTGTGCTCTTCAAATTCCTTCATCTTTACAAGCTGTATATTGTGCATTTATGAGCATGTTCATGGATGTAGGGTGTGGATGTGTGTGTGCGTGTGTGTGTGTGTGTATGCACACGTGTGTGTGTGTATGTTTTGGCCTGTCTGTGTTGCCAATGGGGAAAATGATTTTTTGGTCCAAGCTGAGATACTTATCAATATTCTTTAAAGGTGATGGAGTAATTTATTCAAACCCATAGACAAAAAGAAAAAAAGAAAGAACAAATACCACTACTCGGTCTATTTCCCAAGATTATTAGGAGAAAAAGCATAAAAATTATATGTTCTAAAATGTTTATGGCATGTTTCTTCATGGTAGCAAAGAACTGTAAATTGTGGAGATGCTTGCCAATTGAGGAATGACTGACCAAGTTGTGGTATATGATTGTAATGGAATACTACTGCACTATAAAAAATGATGAGCAAAATGATTTTAGAAAAATAAGAAAGATTTACACAAAATAATGAAGAATGAAAAGAGCAGAACCAATAGGACATTGTATGTAGTAATAACAATATTGTTTTAAGAACATTTTTGAGCAAATAAGTTATTTTGACTGTTTTAAATACCCAAATTAGCTATAAAGGACACATGAAGAAAAACAATATCTGCATCCGGAGAAAGAACTGATAAAGAGAGGTATGTATAAATTTATATGCATACATAAATACATAGACACATATATGTTCATATACCTATTTGTTTCTAAAAGTAGTTATTTCTGAGTGGGAAAAAAGAAATTTACAATGTAATTTCATTGTATGTTTGAAGGGAATAGCAAGTTATGCATAGTATTTTTGTAGTTTCATATGCAATCGTCTTTTCTATTGTATTATGTTATGCAAATGATTGTTTTATTACAAAGATGAAATATTAAAAAATAGAATATACCCATTTTCAGATACTTAATAGTAGCATGGCCTTAGGTAAACCATTTGACCTTTATTATTCTTCAGTATTCTCAACTATAAAATCATTATGTTTAATAGTACTTTTCTCTGTTTTATTGTGAGAATCAAATGATATAATATTAATAAAGTACTTAGCAGAGTGCTTTTAACATAGGTGTTTGTTTCCTTCTTTTCTTCCTTCTTTGTAAGTCAAATACAGTCTCCAGTGACATAACTTTTTTTAAAATAATATAATCAAGATATTTCAACTTCAAGGAAACAAGATGGTAGAGTAAGCACCAAGTTGCTCTCACCCTCCCTTACTGACCTTGAACAACACAGAAAATATTGGCCCAGGAAAAAGTCAGGAACTGTAGAGCCAGCAGAAAGACAGGGTACAGCAGTCTTTTAGATCAGGAGGCTAGGAGGATTAATGGGAAAGGTCCCCATTGCCGTGGCTGAAGGGAACCAGTACAGGACATGAGGTGCCCAAGCAAGACAATGGCAAGTCTCACCTCACCAAACCAGTGGGAGAATACCGAACCCCAAGGTAATGTAGAAAGGAAACACCAGCACCAGACACACACAAACCACCAACATCAGGTCCAGCTAAGTACCAGATAAGCTACCCGCCCCCTACAGCCTCCAGTTGCCAACACGTAAGGCCCCAAGCACCCAAAGCAAGTAACAAGGTTTTTAGGCCACAGAATAAGAAGCATGGGACAGTACTCCCCATTCCCCAGAAGCAGAGATCAACTTTAAAAGCCAAAAAAAGGGCAAACAACATGAGTAAAAAGCAACAAATAAAACAGTGATCAGAGAGAAGCATCATAGACCATGCATTTAAAAGGTAAATGAATGAGTTAGAAGAAAAATTGAAAAATTTGAAAATTGAAAAATTAAAAGAATTGAATAATTCTTTTAAAAATACAATTGACAAAATGAAAAAAAAGGTACACTGAAGTAAACAATGTCTTAAAAACTGGAATTGGCCAAATGAAAAAGGAGGTACTAAAACTAAGTGAAGAAAACAATTCATTAAAAATTAGTATTGGGCAAGAAGAAGTTAATGACATTATGGCACATCAAAAATAAAAACAAAATCAAAAGAAGAAAAAAATAGAAGAAAATGTAAAATAGCTCATTGGAAAAACAACTGACCTAGAAAATAGATCCAGGAGAAATAATTTAAGAATGAATTGTCTAACAGAAAGTCATGAGTCAAAAAAGAACCTGGATATCATCTTTCAAGAAATCATCAAAGAAAACTCCCCTGAGGTTCTAGAACCAGAGTGCAAAATAGTCATGGGAAGAATTCACCCATCACCTCCTAAAAGAGATCCCAATTGGAAAACAACAAGGAATATTGTAGCCAAATTTCAGAATTATCAGTTCAAGAAGAAAATACTGCATTCAGACAAAAAGATACAATTCCTTTATAGTGGGACCACAGTCAGGATTAGGTAGGATACAGTAACTTCTACATTAAAAGATCAGAGGTCTTGGAAAATGATGTGCTTCAAGGCAAAGGAGCATGGATTACAACCAAGGATGAACTACCCAGTAAAACTGAGCACAATCTTTCTGGGGAGGAAATGGGTTTCAGTGAAATAGGTGATTTCCAGCTCTTCCTGATGAAAAAAAACAGAGCTCAAAGGAAAATTTGATGTTCAAATACAAGACTGAAGAGAGAAATAAAAAAGTAAACAAGAAAGGAAATACACATACACACAATATTCAATAAAGGCAAACTGCTTACATTCCTCCATGGGAAGATAGCTATAATTCTTGAGAACTATATATTAATTATGATATTTAGAAGAGATATACATAGACAGAGGGTGTGGGTATAAGCTGATTTTGATATGAAGATAAAAATCTAAGTTGTAAAAAGGCATTGTAATGAAAGAAGAGGGAAGAAGGCAAAAAAGAGTAAATTACATCATAGAAAGAGGCACAAAGACATATTACAGTAGATGGAGATAAGGGAGAGAGAGATCAGCATTGTTTGAATCTTATTCTCATCAGATTTGGCTCAAGGATGGAACAAAATACTCAGTTAGGCATAGAAATCTAACTTGCCATATAGGCAGTAGGAGAGTAATGGGGAAAGAAAAGGTGGGAGAGGGGAGATAGAAGGTATGGAAGAAGTAGTAAGGAAAAAAAGGGAAAAAAAGGGAGAAGAGGCTGATAGAAGGGAGGACAGATTGAGGAAGTCATTAAATAAAAGCAAAACTCTAATAAGGAGTGAAGGGGAGAAAGGAAAAAGAAAAACACAAATGGGGGGTGGGAGGTTGGGAAACAGGATGGAGAGAAACATATAGATAGTAATCATACCTGTGAATTTGAATGCAATGAACTCTCCCATAAAATAGAATCAGATAGCAGAATGGATTAAAAGTTATAATCCTACAAAATGTTGTTTACAAGAAATGCATTTGAAGCAGGGGGATACACATAGAGTAAAGATAAAAGAATGGAGTAGAATAAGATATGCTTCAGCTGAAGTAAAAAATAAAAATAAAATAAAAAGCAGGAGTAACAATCCTGGTCCAAGACAAAGCTAAAACAAAAATAGATCTAATTAAAAGAGATAAGGAAGGAAACTACAGCATGCTAAAAGGCAGCACAGGCAATGAAGTAATATCATTTCCAAACATATATGCACCAAATGCTATAGCATCCAAATTCTTAGAGGAGAAATTAAGTTCTGTTCCATGAAGAAAACATCAAAATAGGAAAAGGACCCACATATGCTAAAGTAACAGCTCTTTTTGTGGTGGAAAAGACTTAGAAATTGAGGGGATGCCCATCAGTTGGGGAAAGGCTGAACAAGTTGTAGTATATGGCCATTAGGCAATACTGTTGTATTATTGTAATGGCAAGCAAAATGGGATTTTTTGCTGTTTTTATGGATTGAGTTTTAGCCAATAAAGTACCTTTGAGTCTCACTTTTGATTGTATCGAGTCATTGATTAGAAACAGTATACATTGTATTTTCCTTAATGGACCTAAGTGAGTTTGAAGATCTTCTCTGCCCTTAATAGGTCAAGGGAATTTGAAGATCTCCCCTGCCTTTAATAAGTCAAATGTAATCATGTGGGAGTCCACAAGGGGAGGAGCTTGCTGAAATGGTAAAATATAAAGGGTAACACAGGAAGGAGAAGAGCAGAGAAAAGCACAAGCAAGACTGGGAACAAGGAGAATTGAGAGAAAGAATATTAGTGATGTTGGTGCTGTCTGCTGATCTGTGTCACTTCTTCAGACAGAAACCCTGTCTATTGATCTGTGTTGATTTCTCAGAGAGAAGCCCAGTGTGTTGTTCTGTATTGGTTTCTAAGACAGAAACCCAGTCTGTTTTTCAGTGTTGATTTCTCAGGCAGAAAGTAAATTGAAATTATAATATGGGAAATGTGTGTAAATATTGTTGTAGCCCTATTAAGCTTTGCTTTCCTAGAAACAGAAAGTGAGAAGAGCTCAGAGTGGAGTAGTCCCCTTGAGCTGAGATATGGAAAAGGAACAGAGAGCTGCCTACATATGAATCCAGGCAAGTGTTGGGAGCAGTCATCCTGTGGATAAGGTGCCTTGGTGTTTGGAAGCCAGCCAGGAGTAAAGATGAAAAAGAACTTTACTTTTGGCTACTCTGTATTGACTGATGAGATTTGGAACTTACTGTGACCTAGAATTGGATGGTGTTTGTAATTACTGCTACCCCTTAAAGATGATTGGCTTAAGGATAAGTGGAAGTCAGCCTCTAGTCAAGATGAAAGAGGAATTTGCTTGGATACTCTGTGCTGACTGAGGAGATTGTAACTTACTCTGACCTAGGGATAGATGATGTTTTTACTTTCTGGTACCCCTTAAAAATGACTATAAAATATACTGAAAGATTTATTTTCTTTAAGACTATGTGACCATCTTAGTAATAAGTTGTTACGTTATGTCATGTTATTGTGAATGTTATGTTTTAATTTCTTAAATACTATGCTTTATTTTATTGCTGAATAAATAGAGAGTTCATTATACTCTGTGATTAGACTCTTAAAATTATTCACAACACCAGTCCTCAGGAGAGGTACTCACGATTGGCTTTACAGCAGTAAGAAATGATGAACAGGTAGACTTCAAAAAAACCTAGAAAGACTTTTATGAAGTGATGCAAAGTGAAATGAAGAGAGCCAGGAGAACATTGTACACACTAAAAGCCACATTGTGTGATGACTAACTGATACACTTAGCTCTTTTTAGCAATGCAAGGATCTAAGACAACTCCAAAGTACTTATGATGGAAAATGCAGTCCACATTCTAAAAAAGAACTATGGAGTCTGAATACAAATTAAAGTCTATTATTTGTTCTCTCCCTCTGTGTCTCTGTCTGTCCACCTATCTCTCTGTCTCTGTCTCTGTCTCTGTCTGTCTGTCTGTCTCTCTTTCTCTTTCATACTCTTCTTTCCTGTGTTTTCTCCCATTGTTTCTAAATCTTTATGACTTGACTAATGTAAACATAGGTTTAACATGAATCTATATGTAGAGCCTATATCAAATTTCATGCTATCTTGGGATGTGGAGAGCGGAAGGATGGGGAGAAAATTTGGAACTCAAATATTATGGAAGTGAATGCTGAAAACTAAAAATAAATGAATTTAAAAAACAATAATATGATCAAGAAAGATTCTCCTCATATTTCCTTCCTTTTATTTTTTCATCTCTTTTTATCCCATTCCACACCTTCAAAAACTCATATTTATTCCATTCAGTAAAGCAAATCATCTCAAAATATGAACTTAAGAAGTTTTCTGTTAAAGTAGCTCTTTTTTTTTAAATCATGAAACAAGAAACTTCTCATTAAAATAAAGGAAATACTGTTGCTTCCTTAAAGCTTATATCTTTCATATTCTCTCTAAATTAACTCAATCTAAAATTCACCAAGTGTAACAGTAAGCACCCTAGCATGCCTAGGGCGGCTACTAGCACAGGTTCTTAGATCTGCTTTTCTAAAGGAAAGCAACTCAAAATGGGTTAACAAT
>CM053590.1:201787775-201800183 GCA_028646515.1 Pseudochirops corinnae | reverse complement strand
GCTATAATAAATAATAAAGATTTACTAGGTCCCTAATATGTAAGAGATTTCATTTAATATTTTTCTTCCTCAAGTTTAAACTTGTCATAGTGTAAAAGCCAATTGTTAGAAATCTTTTAAATATTTTGCAACTTCTCAGCAAATTAGGTTCATTTTTTTTAGGAACTACATAACTTAAACAAGTTCCTTTCCCAGGCTGAATGACCATGCTTATAGAGACAGTTTCCTAGGGGCCTTGGAAGATTTACAAAATAAGGAGCTTATGAAGTGTCAGAAGGTGATGCCCCTGCTTCAACAAATCTCATACAGGCAGGAGTAATGTTCTGAATGGGCAGAATCCAATAATCAATTAGTAATATTAGGTTTAAGCATTTAAATTTTCATAAATGAGAACCAACTTGTTTTAGCTGTAACGTCCTTTTTAATTACAGGTAAAGATGTAAATACCTGGTTTTCTATATGGTTTTCTATATAAGATGCAAGCAACATAGCTGTTTTTACACAAAATCTATCCTTTATCTTTTAGTTTCAAGAAAATTCCTATTAAAAGTTTTCTTCATCTAACACTATTTCTGACTTACCATGATCCCTCAATTTTTACTATATAATAGAATTTTACTACAATTTAAGAATAACACAACAACACGATGACACCATGACATTAATTGTATTTCCAAATCATAATTTGTAAAAATTATTAATAGAAAATTGTGCTTATCAAGTACAGAGGTTTTTCTCCTCTCCTTACAACTACAGAGTCTGATTGTGTTTTTAGGGGTTTGAATGGAGAGGTTCATCTGCTTGTCTAGAAATGTGTGGACTTCAGGATGCCTGCCCCAGGGCTGTTGCTAGTGGGGTCTTCGAAAAATTTAGTGTGTTTCTTCCCTTTTGCCAGATTGGGGAGGGTAACCCAAATTCTCTATTATTCTTCTGCACTGTCTCTTTTAATATTATATGGGACAAGAGATTTTAATAAATTTTTGTAAAATGTTTTGAACTGATTTAACTTGTACTTCAGTAAGCTTCTGTGCTATGTTTATTCCTTAAATTTTTTTTAGAAAGCAAAACTTTTAACTTGCCAGTTAGAGGGAGTGGGACTCTCGAATAACCCAGTGGTGGCCCATCTTGTTCTTTCTCCCCCATATTGAAGAGTTTGAAGCTTCCCAGATCTTGGTATTATCCCAATTTGCCTTAGCAACAAATAGTAATAATTTCTGAATTATCTTTAGCATTAAGTTAGGAGTGACACTCTTCACTTTTTCATCTTCCCCAAAATAACCAGAGTGAGTTTAATTGACTTTCAGTTGCATTCCAGTACACAAAAGTTTTCTCTATTAGGTGAGGAAGGAAATGGTTAAATGCTCATCTGTTTGCCTCTTTGACCAGAGGGGAAAAAAATCCTTCTTGTCTCTGTTTGCATTCAACTTGGCCAGAGTTGAATGAAGAGAAAGAGATTTTCAAACTTTTTAAAATTTTAAAACTTCTGTTCACACTTTTCCATGCAAATAGTTTATGCCTTACTATTTTTTTCAAATCCCATCCTGATACTTCTTTCTTTACTCTTTTACTTGCCATTACCATCATATAATCTACATAATAAAAATACTTTTCCCCTCTCATTCTCCCTTTTCTCCAACTAGCCATTTCTGATTCTAGAAGGAAAGAAGGGATAGGGGGAGAGAAAGATATAACAACATTTCAAAGAAAATCCAGCTGCATTATAAATCTTATAGAATTACAAATTACTCTCACACACTCATTCACACAGAGACACAAAACAAAGCAGGTAGATACAGAAAATAACAGAATGGATCCAAAAGGTCAAAGAGAATTGTAAGAGATCTCCTGAAAAAATTAGACAGTTACTTAGCCCTCCAGAGGGTAAGAGAGGCCCAATAAGACTTCTTTGATATTTTTCTTTTTTTCTGTTTCTTATAGAGACAGCTGCATCACACTGAATAGTTTGAGATATCTTGGTCACTTTAATTTCTGATGTTAAACATATCATTAAAATATTCTATACGAAAAAAAAAAAAGACAGAAATGGGGAAATGCTGGAGTCCCTCCTCCATTAGTCTCTCATTCCTCTGTATGCCATTCTATCAGCAAGCACCCTAGCATACCCAGGGTGGCTGCTAGCACAGGTTCTTAGATCCGCTTTTCTAAAGGAAAGCAACTCAAAATGGGTTAACAATCCCACTTTAATTAATCAAACATATATCATTTACCTAGTTCAAGGGGAAAAGTCAGCACCCTGATCTTCAGAAAATGCAAACAGAATTCAAACAAGTAACAAGCAGAAGTTACAAGCAGACAGAGAAACAGATCATCAGACGGGCTTCCAGCCATCTGACCATCACATCCATACCTATTCAGTAACCAGAGAGGGAAGCATCAACATCTGTGTTTTTCAAACACAGGGGTGCTCAACGGCTTCCCAGAGTCTCTTCTGGCCAAATCACACAACTCTTCTCAAAGTGAACCTCAAAGCAAAACCTCACATCAGGGCGTATATATAGCCTTCTCCTGGATCAGAGAATGTCACAACCTTCTTGACCCATTGCCCAATCACAAAGCAACAAGGCACGGGCATTCCTGAAAAACAAGCCTCCAGTCACAGGTTCCATGTAACCACATTCAGCCTAGTAGGGGGCAGAGTATACTTTCAAATCAGGGAAGGTTCTTAGAGTCACTTAAGCCACTTAAGCAAAGGGCCTAGGGGCAGGGAAGATTTTCAGATTCCAATAATACTCATATTACTAGATCCACGGCACCACCCTTTGGACATCAAGGGCAACAATGTTTCACATATGCGAAAAACTCCTTCAGCTGTTCCTTCTTGATAGCAAACCCCCTTTCTTTCACTACTTTCTTTAATACTTGAATATATTGCTACTGCTCTTTGAACTGTACCTGACCCATCTTGGTCAAGATTCCTGTTTCAGTCTGATGAAATAAAATAACTTAAGTGTCTTTAAATGTCTTTAACTGTTTTAAGTTTCTTTAAGTGTCCCAAATAACATTCTCATCCTCTATTTCTGCATTGTAGTTGTCCCATTTTCTCCAGACAGCTTTTTACTGAGACCAGGTTCATCTGCTTACTTGTTACTATGTTCTCTGCTGCTCCCATTGAGCTTGGTGATCATCCCTGGCCTAACATTGCCAGGATGCTGTCCCTTCCCTTTATCTTTGAATGCCAATTGGCTTAATTGTTCTGGGACATTGTTTATAATCCTTTCACCCCCTTTGATTTTTCCAAAATGCATTGGTCACTAAGGTCCCTCTCTGCTGATAGCTGAGGATTTTCTGTTTCTCTGGAGACCCAAGGGATCCACTCTTCTCTTACTTTCTTTCAGGTCCCTGTTTGGGTGCCACTTGATGCCTGCACATTGCAGCACCAACCAAAGCATGAAAGTGTGAACAAATGAAGAATTGTGGGCCAGACAGGGATTGAGAGTATCCATAGGTTTATTGCATTCATGCTAATCAGATCCCAATTAAGCATCTGAGGGTTAGGGTTTGTATACTGTAGCTGAAGCACTTACATCATACTTTGTCATAGGAAACTTTACATAGTTTGTTAAGTGAGGCACCTAACTTGAAGCTTTGCAGAGGTTACTCCTGTGGGATGCTTCCCTGCTTCTTATCTCATGTGTCACTACTTTATCTATATTGCTCAAGTGCCCAGGGTTCCAGGAATGGCCAGAATGTTCTGAGCCTCCTTTGCACAGAGGGAAGATTAACAGGATGGAGAGCCAACATCCTAAGATAATAAGCTCTGGAGGATGGGAACAAACTCAAGGCAGACCTTGGCCTGGATCCACAACCTTTGGGGAACTTCTTAGAGCTAGCCCTAGATGTTGCACCCTACATGATTGAATATAGCTGAGGAGTGAAAGGAAATGACTCTGATGGTTTTACCCACATGGATTGTAAGAATGGCCAATTTAATAAAGAAAAAATATACAAATTGAAACAAGAGTTTTGTTTCTGGGTAAAGATAATGAGTTCAGTTTTAGACACTGTTTCACAGACTGACTTAAATGAAATATCCCTGTACAGAATCTCCAACAGAGTGCTAATCTATCCATGACTTAACCTCTAAGGAATGGGATCCACTATCTTTTAGGCAGACAATTTCACTGGTGGATAGCTCAATTAAGAAACTTTTGCTTCCCTCAAATCTACCTTTCTGCACTTACTGCATCTTTTCCTTCTTTTTCCCCAGTAGGATGCAGCAGAATAAGCTGAACACCTGATAGCTCTACAGAACCTTGAAAACAGCTATACTTTACCTGCTAAAATTTCTTTCTCTTCTTGCTTATTGCCCATATGTCTTTAATAGATCCTTATGTAGCATGATCTCAAGATTCTTTATCATTCTCTTTATCCTCCTTTGGTTCTTTTCCAATATGTCAATGTCCTTCCCAATAGGTGGTGCCCTGAACTGAAAACAAGACTGTAGACGTAGTCTGAATAAGATAGAATCCACCAGAATGATCACCTTCCAATCCTTTGATACAATACCTCCCTTAATTCAACCTAAAATCAAAATAGAATCACACACACACACACACACACACAATCATTCTATTGATTTAAATTGAGTTTGTATCATGGGATAATGGAAAGAGCATTGAACCTGGACTCAGGTAAGGGCTGAGTTTGAAACCTACTTTTGCTGTTTACTAATCCTATGAGTTTGAAAAAGTTGCTTAATTTTTCTCTGTTTAATCTTTCTGAGCCTCAATTCCTTCATTTGTGAAATGAAGATGATACTATCTATAGCACTTAAATCACTGACTTATTGTAAAGATCAACTGAGATCATAGATGCAAAATAAAAGAAATATGTAAATGTTAAATTATTATGATTATATTAAAACTTATGTATCTTTTCCACATGAATTCATGTAAAAGATCATGTAGTTGATAGAGCCGTGGACCTGGAATTAAGAAGAGTTCAAATTCAAATTCAGACACCTTGGGCAAGTCACTTAACTTCAGTTTACTTCAGTTTGTTTAATTATAAAATAAGGATACTAATAGAACCTATTTGTAGAGTTGTTGCATGGAAAAAATAAAATAATATTTTTATGATATATTACAATTTCAGGAACATAGTGCCCTCCTTCCCTCTCTCCTCCCTTGCTTCTTTCTTTCCTTCCTTTTCCTTCCAAATATTAGACTTTGCATGGATACTGATTAAATACTGTCTTTTAGATTAGGCACAATGTTCTGGTTTGTTGAGATTATTTTTTGAATCTTGACTCCATGAACAATGTGTTAGCTGTCCCTCCTGCTTTTATTTTGTTTCATGCACAGGGGGAGATGCCTGGTAGACCACTGAAAATGTGAGATCAGAGATTATTGGAGATACTGACACTACCTGTATAGTTTTGAAATCAGTTGTATTATTGGCAGTAAATGATATCTCTTAGTGAGTAAATGTTCAAACAAAAGAGAACTAAGGACTAAGGTTTGAGGAATATCCATACACAGAGTGCAAAGGATGAACATGAAACAGGTAATAAGACTGGTAAGGAATTGTCATACTGACAGGAGAAGAGAGAAAAGGGAATGTGGAAAGGATATTTTTTCCTTCCAAAGCACAACGAGGAAATATTATAAAACTTGATCAGAATTTGCAGGAAATTTCAAAGATTTTTAAACAGATTTTTTTTTTTCATTATGACTGAATGACTACAAAATAAATTATACGATGGTACAGTGAAATGAGGATGACTAAAATAGTCATTTGATTACTAAAAAGATGGTTATATCTAAAAGATGATAGAACAGCTTGAAATCCTTGAGTCTGTAAGAGATAGTAAAGATGATTTAAAACTTAATTTTAATCAAATGCATTTTATGAAAGTTTTGATTGTATAAGACCGAATTGTTTAATACAAAACCAAACATGTTTCTCTTAACACCT
This sequence comes from Pseudochirops corinnae, assembly GCA_028646515.1. Lineage (NCBI taxonomy): Eukaryota > Metazoa > Chordata > Mammalia > Diprotodontia > Pseudocheiridae > Pseudochirops > Pseudochirops corinnae. The sequence goes on along the minus strand of CM053590.1, from coordinate 201,794,246 downwards.
TCACTTTCAGATTTTGATTCATTTCATTTAAAGATGAATGATTTAATGTAATGTGAACTTCTGAGGTTTCCTATCATAGACACTATTTTACATGCCTTGGAAAGCCTTTGGGTATTTTTCCCCTTTTAAATAAATGGTTCAAGGCTATTAAGGAAAAAAAAAATGGACCACACACTGTTAATGACCCATAAACAAAATTAGTGCCATAACAAATAAAGCTATATGCATGATTGAGGGAAATAAGCATAGGAAGTGAATCTGTTAAAAAAAAGCATTTTGGTGCAAAGAATTTAGAGAAAATGGGGGCTAGTGGGTTGAAGCATGGTGATATTGCCAAAACATAAAAAAGTGAACTATGTAATCTTCTTACAAAAATTATTGAAGATTTCCATTCTAAAAGGTTTAAAATGTTAAAATAAATGTAAAATAGATATATTAACTACTTTCCTTCCAAAGATACTTAAAAATGTAATCTGTAATGCTCATTTCATCATGGATCCCCTTGATAGTGCTTTGAGAAATTAAGATCTCTGAATTGTAGATGGCAAATAAAGTAGAAAAGGGTTAAGTAGGACATATCTTTTAAACCTCGCACTTTGCCAGCACCAAATCTTATCATTTCCTTTTTCAGTCAGTTTATACAAAAATGTGTCTTTGAGTCTTAGAATCAAATATTATGTAATTATCTGTTTCTATGTTTTTAACATGAACCAGATTTCAGTACATTCAATCCATCAAAAGCACATGAAGCTTATATGAGAAATTATAAAATTTAAGACTTGTTTATACTTTGTTCAAAAAAATTAGTTTGATGTAATTAATGTTTAATTATAAATAAAACTAAACATAATCTATTTAAATTACATCCCAACCTATTCTTCGCCACTGTCACATTTTGAAATAACATCCAATTAGAAAGCTAACAGAAGTTGTTCAATTACTTGCTTATGCTACTTCATTGGGAAAGCATAAATTGAAATGTTCTTTAGGTTTGAAATGTGCTGAGAAGCCTCCCAAGATATCTCCTGTGCCCTATAACTGAAGTTCTGTATTTACATAATCCAGGATCAATCTTTGAAGACTTCACAAAAAAAAGTCTTAGACTTAAAACTCCATTTAGAATTTCCCATAGAAAATTAGAATTTGACTAATAACTGATTATCTAAAAAAAAATGCAAAGAGTCCTCAAGTAATTTGCCAGAACCCAAGTTAAGGAAGGAATGAATAAAATGCAGGCTTTTAAAAATCTGACTCAAATTGTAAAAGACAAAGGACTTATATCTAATATTGAAATTTGAAGATGTCTCCTTCTTTCTCCAGTGGCCCTCAAACATTCCAAGGAACATATATAACCTTACAAATTTATGATACTACACTGGATAGGATTACTCTACAAAGAGAAAGACCTTGGAATAATGAATTTATCTGCCAACTTTTCCTCTACTCTTCAAGAAACTTGATGCATAAACTTGGCATTGACTTTGTCAGTATCCAGAAGACTTGGTAAGTGTTAAGTGTTTGAGGCTAGATTTGAACTCAGGTCTTCCTGACACCAGGACTAGTGTTCCATTCACTGCACCACCACTGCCCCAAGTACAGTGTATTTATAAAAGAAAATACATTGTGATTACTGAAAAGAAATAAAAGAAAATTACTAATCTAATTTATTTTCTGAGATAATTTAAGTCTTTTCATAGGGAGAAATATGAAAAAAAAATCTCTTTTTTTGTAGTGACTTACCCAAGGTCAAACAGCTAGTAAATGTGTCAAGTGTCTGAGACCAGATTTGAATTCAGGTCCTCGTGACTCCAAGGCTGGTTCTCTATTCACAACAGCACCTAGTTGCCCCATTAAGTAAATATTTGGAATAAACTGAAAGATGCAAGATTTTGCAACAAAATTTTCTAAGTAAATTTTAAATACAAATATAAACAAATATATGTGTATAAATACATATATACATACATATATATACATATATATATATATCTGTGACTTAAATGGCAGATTGAGTAGTGACAAAATGAACTTCATTTACCCTTTCAATTACCTTGCTATAAAATGGATACAATAAAAATAACAATTCTCCTAAATTTATTTACTTAATCAGAGCTATTCCAAACATTCTAAGAAAGAATTATTTTATAACAGTTGAAAAATAATAAAATTTATCTGGAAGATCAAAAGATCAAGAATATCAGGGTAATAAATGGAAAAAAAATTGAATGAAGGTGACCTAACTACCAGATTTTAAACAATGTTATAAAGCAGGAATCATCAAAGTACTACAGTACTGAATAAGAAATAGAGTGATGGGTTAGTGGAATAGTTTAAGAACCCAATAAACAGAAATAAATGACCATGGTAATGCCAAAGAGACAAGCATTTGGGTTAAGGCTCATGCTTCAAGAAAGTTTTCTGGTAAAATTGGAAATTAGTTTGGAAGAAATTAGCTATTGATCAACATCTGACACCATGTACCAAAATAAGGTCAAAATGGTTAAACAATTTAGTCCTAAAAAGTAAATTTAGAGGAGTATAGAAAAGTTCACCTGTCAGATATATAGATAAAGCAAAAAAATTATGACAAACAAGAGATCATGAAGATGATTTGATTACATGAAATTAAAAAAAGATTTTTTTTCCTCCAAAGAAAACCAACGCAACAATAATTAGAAGGTAAGAAGGAAAATGGAGGAATAAATTACAGTAAGTTTCTGGGTAAAAGGCCACTCTCTTAAATAGATGGAGAATTGAGCCAAATTTATTTTTTAATGAGCCATTCATCAAAGGTCAAAGGATATGAAAAAGTAGTTTTCAGAAGAAATCAAAGCTATTATTAGTCTCATGAAAAAATAAATCTCTATTGATAAGAGAAATGCAAATTAAAATGTGTTTAACACCTCACACCTATCATATTGACTAACATGATGGAAACGGAAAATGATAAATGCTAGAGGCAATGTGGAAATAAATAGGTGCACTAATACACTGTTGGTAGAGGTGTAAACTAGTCCAGGCATTCTGCAGAACAATTTAGAGCTATACATAAAGAGTGATGAAACTGTATATACCCTTTGATCCAGCTATACCACCACTATGTATATATGCAAAAAAGATTGAAGAAAAGGGGTAAAGACATATTTGTACATAAATAAATAAACAAACAAAACAGGTTTCTTTTTTTTGGTGAAGGAAAAGATTTTGAAATTGAGGGGATGCCCATCAATTGGGGAATGCCTCAAAAAATTGTGGCATATGATTTTGATAGAATACTAATGTGTTATAAGAAGTGATGGGCATGATGGTTAAGAAATACCTGAAAAAACAATAAGAATTGATACAAAGTGCAGTAAGTATAACTAAGAGAATATTGTACATATTAACAACAATGTTATCATGACAATAAATTGTTAAAGATAACAACTCTGATCCAGGGGATGGCCCAAGACAGTTACGGAACACCCAGGTGAAAACTGGCATCCTCTTCCAGCTAGAGAAAGAATGAACTCTGAGTGCAGATTAAAACATACCTTTGTTTTTAACTTTCCCTTCCTTCCTTCCTCCCTCCCTCCCTCCTTCTCTCTCTCTCTCTCTCTCTCTCTCTCTCTCTCTCTCTCTCTCTCTCTCTCTCTCTCTCTCTCTCTCCCCCTCTATCTCTCCCTCCCTCTTTCCCTTTCTTACTTTTTTTTCATGTTTATTATGGAAATATGCTTTGCATGATTTCACGTGTATGATTGGTATATGGCTTGCCTTTTAAATGTGTGGGGGAAGAGTTGGGGAAAGCAGATAATTGAAAGCTAATTTTATTTACAAAGATAAATTTAAAACAAACCATTTTTTCAAGGACCACACATGACCATCTGCCCTCTAATTCTAGCAAAGTTGTTTGTATAACTGCATACCTTTCAAAGGGTTAATAAAGTAAAAACACTATTTAGAATAATGTTTAAGACTTTTATACCTCATTTTCTCTGTTACCTCTTCCTCATCCCATATATATACATATATATGTATGTATGTATATATATAATGTACATGTATGTATATATATACACATATACACACATATATACATATATATACATAGAGAGATGAGATGGATAACTATAGATTGATATATATGTGTATATATTTCAATTCATCAATTGTACTTGATGGTATTTAATTGGTCAGGGACATCCTTAACACTTTTTCCCCCGCTATTACATACCTGGATATTTTAGAACCTGAAATTGTCTTTAAAAAGTTCAGAATTAAAGTAGAAAAATAGGTGATTAACAAACTCTTATGCCATTTTGCTTTCTTATTTAGTTTTCAGTGGCATCTCTTGTACAGAAAATTGGGTCTCTGATATCTTAGAAAATTTTTGGAAGCCTAGCCAAAGCTACAAGAGTTGATCCATATCATTATTAGAAAAGACTTGAGTTAGCTTCTAAGGTATTCAACTTTCTCACTCTTTCCATTCTCCCTTCTTTTTCCCTCACAAAACTACAATGTTCAAATATCATGTGGCATAGATCTTGGAGGGAGCTCCCAGATAATATCTTGTTTTCCTACCAATCACAGTAAGTAGAACTACTGGGAAGCAAAGAAAATAGGTGAAATATTGGTCATATATGGTCGTGATGGATCTTTCCTATATAAAAATGGAAAATTGATGAGCCATCTTTGGGGATGTCTATCCCATAAATCATTCAATGAAGACCTGACAATTTGTAGAATGCCCTGTTTCCAGACCTCCTCAGGTATTAGTCAACAAAAAAATAATATGTTGTACTTAATTTCATTTGGAGATAGAAGTTTTTTTCCTGACCTTTTCCCTTTAATACTATATGCATTAATTTACATCATAAAATCACTCTTTGTAGAGATATTTCAAGCCAAATAAGAGTTTAGATATGTAGAAGAACTTGATCAATTTTCCTTTTTATTTTAACAAGAACAACAACAAAAACCCTAAGCACTCAGATCAGAGAACTCATTTATTAGGATGTAGTTGACTAAATTAGTTAATGCAAGTTTTCTTAAAGAGTTAATATACTTCAGAAATTTTTCCTGGGAAGAACCACTTTCAGGGGCAGAATATGAGCTTTCATGAAATAGTACACTACTAATGTGTTTAATGTGCTCTTACTATACATATATAAACACATTTATACATGCAGATATATGCATTATGTGTACTTATGTAAATAATTATACAAGCATATATGTTGTAGTGTGTATGTGTATATACATGTATGTATACACAAAGTATACATGTACACACACATACACACAAAATATACTATCTTTTTATTAAGCTATGTCATAATATTTGTCACTTTAAAGTGTGTACACACACATAAACACACATACTCATACGCACACATTTCAGTAAAGTAACAATGATTATGATTTACCCTAATAAAAAAGTGGTGTGTGTGTGTGTGGGGGGGGTTGTGATGTGTATTTTCTTAAAGAAACTAAAACTTGGAACTTGGATTTGAGGAGTTCAAGAAAAAAATTGGGGGTAAAAGTCAGTGAAATAGGTCATCTTTTAAAGTTACTTTATGTGTGAGAAATACCATGACCTCCAAAGTCTTTAAATCTCTCTTTTTTTAATCTCTCTCTCTTTCTTTGAGATTCAGAGATGAGAAATTCAAGTTGAAATAAGATAATGAGTCTGTAAAGTTTCTCCCCAGGCTTAATGAACTCAAGGAGAAAAAGGGCATTTCAAAGTTTTTATTGCTTAGATATTAATGCCAATATTTAAGCAGCCTTTCAACCCAGTTCAGTCTGTCATTTTGCAGTGATCACTTTCCAACAAGAATGACATTTTTTTCTATTGTCTGCTACTTAGCCATTTGTCACCCTAACTCAGTCCCTTTTTTTATTCAAAGTAAATACACATTTTTTTTTTCTGAAAAAATAAAATTTTCATGTGTGACTGTTATGGGAGCTAGAGCCAGCCTGTGGTAAGAAGCCAAGATAACCTCCCAGAATCACTGGGGTTTTGTCACTGAGTCTATTGGAAAGAGTCCTACTGGGAGCCTGGTGGGCATCAAAGAAGTGCTGGGCAAAAAGTTCGAGGATAAGGGATTCCTCAAGGCCTATATCGTTCTGGGCCAGTTCCTGGTGCTTAAAAAAGACAAAGTCTTCTTCTGGGAGTGGCTCAAAGACACCTGTGGGACCAATGCCAAGCAGGCTCAGGATTGCTTTGGCTGCCTCTGAGAATGGTGTGATGCCTCCTTGTGAGCCCTGTGCCAAGGGGTTAGCATCCCCGACCTGTATAATGATTAGCACCCCCAAGTGGGAAATCATACTCCTCTTGTCCTTCCCTCCACCTGTAACAGCAAGCACCCTAGCATGCCTAGGGCAGCTACTAGCACAGGTTCTTAGATCTGCTTTTCTAAAGGAAAGCAACTCAAAATGGGTTAACAATCTCACTTTAATCAAACATATCATTTACCTAGTTCAGGGGGAAAA
>CM053590.1:201766726-201787275 GCA_028646515.1 Pseudochirops corinnae | reverse complement strand
CAATCTAGAGGTTCAGGAGAAAAGCAAACTGGTTTTCAAAGAGCACACACTTAAAATCAAAAGCCACATTCTATATGTGATTAAGAGAATATGTTCTTTGTCTTAGGGAAAGAATGACATAAACTCTAAACTGGGTATCTTGCCACACAGGAGAGTAGGGGGGATGGGGATAAGAGGTGGGATGATGGAGGGGAGGGGAGGCTGGGGGGAGGGTTGATGGAAGTACACATGTATGTAAAGGGACAGGAACAGGAACAGGGTAGAGAATAGAACAAAGGTGGGGCGGGATAGGAAAGAGGGACATATAATCAGTCTCACAATATGCCCACTGTGGAGAGGTTCTGTGTAATTACACATGTACAGCTTCTATTTAATTGCTTGTCCTTCCAGTGGGGGTGGGTGATGAGGGAGGAAGAGAAATAATCTAGAATTTAAAGTTCTATAATCAAATGTTAAAAAAATATATATGTATACAATTATTATTATTATTATTTTTAATTACATCCAACTGGGACTTAAGATACACAGGCATTGTGGTAGGGAGATCCATCCTGCCCTACCTGAAAGTCAGAGGGGTGATGGGGGAGGACACAGGAGAGAATAGAATGGGGGAGGGATTATACAATGGGATGGCTATTTTGGGGTAGTGGGTAGGGGAAAGATGGGAGAAAATTTGTAATTCAAAATCTCGTGGAAATGAATGATGTAAACTAAAATAAATAAAAGTTAAAATTAAAAAAAAAGAAAATATCTTCTCCAATATCAATTTCTCTCCTCTGTCAAAAATTTCCAGTGGGATAGTAAGCTCATGATTTTTGTGTGGGTGAGGGGAGAAAGATTCAGAAAGATAGAGCACTCAAAAAATATTTTTCTTCTATTTGAAATAATTCAAATAAGCTTTCTTTTTCTTTCTTTTTTTTTTTAACCTTTCTTCCAATAGCCCTCACTTGCACAGAATTTTTATTGATGTGTTGGCTTGAGCAGGGGTTTATGTGCAAATAAATATTTCATCCTCAAATCTTTACACTTCAAACTTTGCCTGCATGGAAGTAGATCCTGGTGATGAATGTTCACTTTTCTAGGCTTGAAAATTTGGCTTGGAATAAAATGTTAGAAGTTGTAATGTCTAGTAGATCTCTATTTCCAAGGAATCTGAAATTTACATTTCTTGGAAGATGCAAGGATGCCAAACCTTTTTCATCTTTGAAATAGAAAAAAGAAAGGTGAATGACCTCCTCCTAGCCAATATGGACATGCCTTGCCTAACATGACAGGTTTTTAAAGCCCCACTATGTTAGCAAGTGTATAGCTCAAGTCTGAGAAGTAAGCCTAAGGAATTTATGTCTTACTATGTTGTTTGAGTTTGAAGAAAACTTTTGAACTGAACTGACTTTTGTTTAACAAACTATCAAAAGGACATAATACATATACCTACTCTTGACATTGTTCATGGGTAGAGTTTTAAAATTTATAGGAGAGATAGGAATGAGATGTTTGATTTCAGTTTTATAGAAGGAGATTCTATATTAGAAGATCTCTAAAAAGTATGGTCTTAGAAAGTTGTCCGCAGTAGAAGTGTCAAACATGGGGCTACACAAAACTCATAACACCCACAAGTGCACTGAATCAGATAAAATGTAACAGGGAAATATTTAACAAAGTAAATAAAAATAAAATAAAACCTTGTACTAATAAGAACTGTATGATATCATGGAAATAATAAAAGATATGACATTAGAAAAATGTGTTCAACCCACAACATGTTTATGAAGGATATGTGCTTTTAGATGAGTCTCTGATCATTGTAAATGTGTTTACTCATTCATAAAATGGAAGTATTAATACTCATGCTTTCTGGCGACAATATGGTTCAAGTGAGATTATAATGTTTTATTATTAGAGATATCTAATGAGGGCTAGAAAATATTCAAAAAGGTAAGTGAGAAAAGTTCTAGAATCTCCTTTAGGTGGGAGTGTGTACTGGTAAATATTTTACCACTGGCTCTTTGAAAAAAAAGTATGGCATTCTTTTTCTTTTTTTTTTTTTTTTTTAGTTTGGAGATCATGCCAACACAATATTCACAGTGCCAAAGAGACTATGAACCCTCTGGCATAGTTCTCAATTGCAAAATATAAGAGACTCTCCAGATAGAAGACAGAAGTAAAACCTTTATTAAGATATCAGAAAACCAAATCCCAATACCAGGAAGTCAAATCCATCATAATAACAAAGAAGTTAATACACCATAGCACAGCAGGGAGCCACACCATCCTTTAGCCTTGTCACAAACATTCACAAACCTAGCTGTCACAGCAGGGAGCAAACAAATACTCACACACAAGCCTAGTAGTCTCCTTGGGTGCATCTTCTTCTACCTGCAGCTCCAACTGCTCTGACTCCCAGCTTCTTGTGGGTTCTGATTCACCTTTCAGCAACCTTCTCCCTGTGATTACATCCAATCTATAAGGGATCAGGGAAGATCTTCAAATTCCATTAGATCTATTAAGGAGTAGGGAAGATCTTCAAATTCCCATTACTATCACAACACTTTATCCTCAACTTTCATAAATCCAGACATTAAAAAAAAAACCAAAACATTTTCTCAAGCCCTGGTTTGTAGCATTTGCCAATTTCCAAGCTATAAATATTCACACTGAAAATTTAGTAATGAGCTCTTGATAACCTGTTTAAGCTGGCTTCAGCAACCTTTTGCTGTTAAGGAAAGTTTAATTTTAAGGCTACATATCTTTTTTTTTAATTAATATTTTATTTTCCCCCACTCACATGTAAAAAGAAGTTTTAATAATTCATTCCTTTTTTTGATTTCCAAATTCTCTCCCTCCTTCCACCCACACGCCCCCCCCAAATTGAGTAGGTAAACAATTTGATATAGGTTGTGCATATGTAGTTATGAAAAAACAATTTCCATGTTAGTCTTGTTGCGAAAGAAAACACAGACAAAAACCAAGAAAAATAGAAAAAATAAAGAAAAAAGTATGCTTCCACTGCATTCAGATTCCATTACTTCATTTTTTTTTGGAGATGAAATGCATTTTTCATCACTAAGTCTTTTGGAACTGTCCTCAATCATTATTGCTAAGAATTGCTAAGTTATTCATAGTTGATCATCATACAATATTGTTTTAACTATGTGAAATACCCTCCTGGTTTTGCTCACTTCAATTTGCATCAGTTCACCTAAGTCTTTCTAAGTTTTTCTGAAAGTATCTATAGGTTTCTTTTGTAGATGAACTCTAGAAGGTAACATTCCATTTATTATAGGTCTAACTCAAGACAAGGTAAAGACTCAGGTACAGCTTTGCCATGGAATGAGGCACTCATAGGCCACTTAACAGTTAACCAAAGGAAGTTTACTTAGCCAAAGTAAGGAAAGGATATTCAGCAAAATGTGGCATTGATTGGTTGGGTTCAGTTTCTTTCTTCCTTCACTTACCATGGTTCCATGTCAGTGTCAAGGACAGGGAACCTAAATTATGGACTGGCTTTTGTGCTTATGCCATCGGTAATCATGTTCAATGGTTTAAGTTATAGTTCTCTGGGACAATGAAGTCTTTGCAATGGTTTCAATCCTTTATAAATAAAACAAACAAGTAAATAAATAACAACCATGGCTTGCTGTGGAATAGAGTCTTCAAAAAATTGGCTTAGTTTATTGGGAAAATACTTAAGAAAAACTAACCCAGTGTACATAAAAAGAATATTAGCAAATAATATTCCTCCCACACCCCTACCCTTGGTGACAACAGTAAATGCCTTTTAGAAGACCTACTACCTCTTAAATGGCCTTAGGGATATTATTGGATGACCTTGACCTTAATGATGTAAGTAGTCTAGTACAATCATCATTGAAAGAGCTTAAAGCAAGTAAAAGGGGTGAAAAGAATATGTCAGTAAACAAATAAAAATAAGGATCCACAGGGTCCTCTGCAATGGAATACTAGGGCACTCAAATATGAAGAAAGATCTAGACCAGAAAACCCCATACTTGCCTTTGTCCTTTCAAATTACCAAGTACCATAATATCACATGATGGGTTGCTTTGGTGCAGATTGCAATGAGTCTCCAGGTATAAAATAATTACAATGTGTAGAAGCCTAAACAGAATTATTAGGGCCACAATTTCTATAATGACATAGCATAGTCAATTTGCTCTACACCAATCCAGGTTATCTGTCCTGAGTTGGCTACTATTTAGCATGCCACTTGTCCTGGTGTCAGGGTTGATATTAGACTTGCCCTGTGCCATCACCCACTCCATCAACATACAAAATATTTCCTCCTCTACTTGCCTCAGCTCCTTACCAGTAAAATGAGCTCAAGAAAAAAATAATATCAAACCTTTCTAGTGTCTTTTCCAAGAAAACCCCAAAATGAGGTCACAATAAATCAGACACAACTGAAGCTACTCAAAAATCCTTTGAAAGGTTCCATCCTTCTTGGTAGTGGGCTGGTAAAGATTCTTCCTTATCTTCCTTCATCTGTAGATGTGGAAGTGCATTGAAGTTAGATCAGTCTCTCAATAGTCAATTTTAAATATTTTAGTGGAAAAACAAAAGTCAAGATGAGTGGTGATGACCCAGGGTACAGGGATGACTTTGGAACCTTTTGAAGACTGGCCAAGCTCTAAGTGCTCACAAAATCTGTCTCAGACACCTTCATGGTAGTTGAAACAAATTGTTCTCTTCCACCCATTCCATTAAAGGATGTCTTCATATTCTTGAGGTAGAAATCCCCCTAACTCACAGACAGGTTTCTGGCCTGTTAGCAATCCTCAAACTTGTTAACTTGTCCACTGAGATGGTTTACCAGGATGTGGTCACTGTGGAAGCTCTAGCTTCTTGGAGGCTCAGGTGAGAGTTTGACAAATCATGAGCAACACTGAAAAGGGCTCAGTAGCCCTCACACCAAAGGAGTTAGTCCTCCTATGTTTGGGTATTGTAAGGAAATGTGAGTTTGTCAGAATAAAGAAAATGTCCAGATTGCAGGACATCAATTTATTCCAATAAAGAACAAGTTTGTATGTAATAAAGGTCAGAGGTGGGATTGAATTTATGTCTTCTTGATTCCAAACCCATTCTCCCTCTTTTTCTTCCACTCTTTTCATCTACATTTCAGTCAGTCTTAAAGGATGAAAGAACCCTTTAGTTAATATGTCATTATAAAAGAAACTATTGGGTCATAAAAGTATTCTTCCTTATGACCAGCAGCTGAATTACACTTGGAGACATCCTGCAGATAATTTTGAAAACTAGCCCTTATTAGTCCTTCTATAACACTGATGAAGAATTCAGATCATTTCTTCGTCCCTTACTATTTGTAGAATTGTGTATCTTATTTTAATCCCATCCAACTGTGTTTAATTCTCAAAGATGATTTATGATCACCCTTTATTGAAACAATTAGAGCATCAGTAACCTGCTATGATGAGTTAGATTTTCTTAAGGTTAGATACTTTTTAAGGCTTAAATTGAAAGAAAAACAGAGATTAGCATGAACTCCAAATGAAAGAGAATCCCGAGCTCCCCAGCTGAGAGTTTCTCAGCACCACTCCTTGTCTGGGAAATTTACTTATTATTAAAATTTTAAAATGATTAATCAATTCAAAGTTTATATTTAAATGCTCAGAGGGACAGTATTATAAATCTCCTTAGCATAGGCATTAACTCAGACATTAAGCTTTTGAATTTGGGCAGGAGTTGAAAATAGGCTAGAGATACTCTAACAGACTAAGGAGGGAGATCAGAGAGCTAAAGAAAGCAGTCTACAGAATTCAGGGAAAGAAAAAGGTACTTCTATCACTCAGTAGATCATACAATATGAGAATCAATAGCAGCAAAATAGATATTCCAATATCCCCCCCCCAAAAAAAGTGCTTGAGATTCCTTCAGAATTTCACAAGAGCTGATTTGATCCTTCTTTTTTTTCTTCCTTCCTTCCTTCCTTCCTTCCTTCCTTCCTTCCTTCCTTCCTTTCTCTTTCTTTCTTTCTTTCCTTCTTTCTTTCTTTCCTTCTTTCTTTCTTTCTTTCTTTCTTTCTTTCTTTCTTTCTCTCTTTCTCTCTTTCTCTCTTTCTTTTTTCTTTCTTATATGTGTATATATGCATCTATACATATATATGTATATTGCATATGTATGTATATATATATGCATACTTACATACAATTTATTTGTTTGCCCGTTTGGTCACTCCCTCTCCCTCAGGTTGCACCCTTTATTGTAACAAAGAAAATATTTTTGGGGATGGTGTTGCTCTCTGCAGTGTTATTTTGTACAGATTTCTTTGTTGCTATGATATATTTGGTTTTCTGGTGTTGGGTTTAGGTTTTCTGGTGTCTGAAGCAATGATTTCCTTCCGTCTTTTATATGGAGAGTCAATTATATTTGACAAGTTAGAATCATGCTGGCATAATCACTGTCACTGCTATGAATATCAGGTTCATGCTACATTTGGCAACAAGGATGGGATCACAAGGTATAAGATTTTTTTTTTTTTTGAGTCAGAATGACTTTAAATGAAGAAATGGATATCCCAGGAAGGGAGGATTTACCTTACTCTTCCTTAGCAAAGGAATGGGCTAAAGGCATTGGACCCTGTGAAAACTGGAAACTGAGGCTACAGAGTGAAGAAAATAGAAATTTACAAAGATGTTTGCAAATCAGATAAAGAACTGACAAAAGTGTGTAGAATCAGCCGGGAAACAGTGTTTAGGGAGATAATTGATTATTTCACTCAGCAGGAGGCCATTAGTACATTACAGGGATTCATTCAAAGTATGGGAGAATCATTAGTATTATAGATGGTGAGAATCAGTGGTGAAGGGACCAGAGGAGCATCAGCAGGTAGCATGGAATGCTTGAAATTTATAGTTATTATTCAGAATCCTTTTGTACAGCAAGTTTTTAGGGATCATCATATACTAGGAGGTAACAATACAACCAATCTGTTAGTCTTAGCACCAGATGAATCCAATAGACAATATGTTACTGATTCTATGTGACCTGTTGGAAACAAACCCTGGTATTAGGGATTGTATGAGAAAGTTAAAGGAGGAGTTAATGAAAACTGCTATCATTATGGGAGATACCAAGGCTTATCATGCTAACCCTTTAGCAGATTCTCATAGAAATATCATAGTGAAGACAACTCTTCCTGCTTACAAGCACCTAATTTTGACTCTACTAATTGGGGACATAGGGCACACACTTTTGGAGGTGCTGTATAACATTTCACTACTAAGCCACTTAAGAGAATGTGAAAAAGATAAATTACCTTGAGAGAGAAGCGTAAATCGCCAGTGGATTAAAAGTTAGAATAGATTGACAAGAAAATAATTGTTTTCTGCTCTACTGAGAATAGGGACAGATTTAGGAAGAATAGATCGCTTTTCAATTAATTAACTATATAAAATGTACTGAAAAGGGGGCTTAATATTAGACTGAGCAGGGAAGTAAGAACTGCCCCTAAAGTTCCTCCTGAAACATTGTATTCAAGTTCATCACACCCACAGGGAGAATAGGACATTGGTAAGGCCCTAGCTCAGATTACAAAAAGTATATCTCTAGCCAGAATGATGGCCCCAAAACTACAAATTAGAAAATAGTAAAAAACAATGAATAAGGCTATGATAGTGGGTTCATGGACTCCAGAAGCATGACTTACTCTTCTATCTACCCTGCTTCTGGTTATTGTCTCCTTGTTTCTTTTTGGACTTTTGTCTGTTAAACTTATTTTTAAATTTGTTTTCTGCAGACTTAATACCCTCCCCTTACAGATGCCTGACTGTCTAAGCCAGATGTCACCCCTGTCCATGATGGTGCTGTGTCACCCCTGGATCTGATGTTGATCAAGCTCCAGATGCCACAAAAGAACTTACATCTTGAATAGGACCTCTTGGAGCAGGTACAGGTCTATGTCCAATTTCAGTAGGAAGTAGCTATGGAAGAAGACACCTTCACACCTTCACCCCTTACCCTAAGATTTTGGACCCCATACATTCAAGGGGAGAATGATGAGGTGCTTGTGTTCAAGCCCCACTCTAAGATATTGTTTTATGTGCTTATTTTCTGCTATCCCAGTTATTTTGTTCACATTAGTTTCCCCTAAAGTCCCATTTTCCCATGTAAGGTACATGAAAGGTGTTGAGGCCAAATGTAATGGGAATTGGAATCTGAAGATCTTCCCTGCCTCTGAATAAGCCAAATGTAATCATATGGAGCCTGTGGTGGGAAGAGTTTGCTCAATGGGTGGAGCAAAGCCCAGAGGAAACTGGGAGTCAGAGCAGTTAGAATGGAGGGAGGAGAGAAGACACAGGCAAGAAGATAGCTAGACTTCTGAGAGTTTGTTTGTGGAAAGGCTTTGGGATGGTGTTGCTCTCTGCAGTGTTATTGCATATACATTTCTTTGTTAGTATGAAGAATTCAGTTCTCTGGTTTTGGAATTTAATTTTCTGGTGTGTGAATAAATGTTTTGCTTCTGTCTTCTATATAGAGACTCTGTTATATTTGCAATTCAGAATTACACCGTTGTATCCATAGTCATTGACAGTGCTGTGAATATCATGTTGGTGCTACACCTTGCAAAGACTTTAATCTAGGATGGGAAAGCTTTCTGTTTAACAGAGCATGAGGATAGGAAGTAAGGCCATTATGATAGTGGTTTTTTGTATATTCTTGTCTGTTTTTGCCTTTCTCAACTTTTCAGTTTCTGAGAAACTAAGATTCTGTTTTGTTTGCATGAGGTTTTGTAAGTTTAGCTTGTTAAGTAAGGGAATTGAAAAATAAAAAGGTTCTCTCTGAATAAAAACAACTTTTTCTTCTTCTCTCCTTTGGTAGGGCTTTAACTTGTAGCACTAAGCTGATAACATCTTAGATCAAGCAGCTATATCACCAGTGTGATAACCATAGCAGCTCTTATGAATATGCAGACAATTTCCCAGCATGAATCACAAAATACATCAAACTCTCTTCCTCAAAGACAAAACCTACAAATTTATTCAGATACCAGAAAGTCAATTCCACCATGGAAACAAAGAATTTCATATACATCACCAATCCAGGGAGTACCAACATCCCCAAGTATCAGGGAGTACCATATTCCCTCTGTTAGGCCTCCTCACAAACAAACTCCCCCAGGTAAAATTCCTCCCACTCTTACTTACCCTAATTTCTCTACCTCACTGACTCTTCCTGCTCCACCCTTCCTGCCCCACCCTTTCTGCTCCACCCATTCAGAAAGCTCCTCCTACCATGGGCTCCATGTGACTCAAGCTGTGGTCTAGGCCAGAGCTCAAAGCAGGTCACATGGGCCTATTAAGGGGAGAGGAAGATCTTCAAATTCCCTTTACATTACAGCAGCCTACAGGTTTGACTGTAGCCTTCAAGGGCTGATTTTTAGAGGCAAGTCCATTATGTATAGTGAGTTTAATTAATAAACCAGTTAAAGAAACTTTAAGATTTTTAGATTAAATCTAGACAACTATCTTTGCCCCTCTCCCCAATATATCTGACATCAGTACTGTGCAGTTAAAACTGCAAAAAGATTATTTTTTTTTAATTTTAAAGCACTTCAATTATGGCTTTTATATCCTAATGAAAAAGTAAATGCCTTAAATGTAATGTAGGGTTTCAGCGATTTGTTTAAAGTGTATTTTAATATTGTAAATTTGTCTTTTTTATAATTAATGCTGGTGAAGGAGTATGAGAGTTATACAACTCTTTTCGTTTGTAAATGATTAAATGTTAACTCTTTCTGGATTCCAAAAGGTGAAGAGAAGCAGAACAAAAAGGAAAATGAGTATGATTTTTAATTTGTAAAACTATGTTAAGTAGGCAGCGAAGTTTTTGTAATCTGTTTATGGGTTTGGGAGTAGCCAACAGCCCACTTTTTTGTTTCAAGAGGAACATAAGCTGTTCTACATGTCTCCTAAGAGTTTTTGTAATCACTAAAATCATCTTAATGGATTTTTTTGTGTGTTTTCCACAAACTTCTTCCTATATTGGGAATTAGGAATAGACAGTGCAGGTTTTCATCACCATTTGGGAGAAAGAGAGATTTGGAGCTCTTTGAACTCATAGAGAACACCTGTTTTTTTTTAATATGCAGATTAATGGAGACACTCCCCTGGGTTGAAATTAACTCCATAGCTTGAGAAACTAGGGTTTAGTAAGATAAAGATTTAATCATAGAGCATTCAACCTGAGACATGTTTGAAATGTAAAGGAAAGTGGGATAGTCTGAGTAATGGTATTGAAATATTTGGAAAGAGAAATAAAGGCTGGAGGGAACATAATGGAAAATACATAAGAATGTTTGGAGACAAGTGGGGCAGCAGCAAGTCTGTATATTCTAAGCTCTTCTTGCCCCTGGATATTCGTTCTGGGTGTCCTGCCAGTCTCAGATGGTTTAAGCATGCTGAGAGGATGTGAGGAAGTTTGACTTTGTTTTAAGTAGAAAGATTGAAAATGAACATTTTCTGGCTTCACTTGAAAGTCAATAAACAAAGCTATAGAAAATAGGTAATGAAAGATTAGAATTGGGCAAGTGAAAGCTGACTTTATGAGACATCAAAAAACAAACAAAACCAAAAGAAAAAAAAAATAGGAGAAAATGTGAAATATCTCTTTAGGGAAAACAGCTGACTTAGAAAAAAAAAAGATCCAAGAGAGATAATTTCAGAATTACTGGACCACCTAAAAATCATGATAAAACAAAATAAAAATAAAAAGATCCTAGACATCATTTTTCAAGAAATAATCAAGGAAAACTGCCTTGATATTCTAGAACTAGTAATCTTATCGGTTTTATATCTATGAACAGCAGGTGGAATTCTCATGGAAAAGGGTAGAAGAACAACTATTGACATGGACTGAGGTATATTTCGTCAGACTAAATGACCCCAATATGTCACAAAGAATGAAAAAATATCCCGCCTAGCTAACTTTAAGCCTGACTCAATGCAATTAGTCATCTATGCAACTTTTGACTGTAACTGACATCAAAATAAGGGAATACTTTCCCTTATGTCTCTATTCTTTTATGACAAATTTCTATAATCATATCAGATGATCAGTTTAAAAACCATATTAGATTGTTATCTTATAGGGTTGATACTGGAGCACATCTGAGTTAACATAATAAGATGCAGTTAGAAGATTTAACCTATTGGACCTAGAATTTTACTCCTTTCTGTTTTCCAAACAACTAAGTAACAATACTTAGCCTTGACATCTGTTATTAACCATAAATTCCTGTGTAAATTAAGATTCTTTACTTTCTCATAATGGTATCAGGCTAATAAGGCAAGGGATACAAAGACATTAAAACCCGAATACGATTCTGTTATTTACTTAATATCATAACTGTCTCAATTCTGTCTTAAGGAAAGGTATACCAGCAGAAGTAGATATATTAGAAGAATGCCTTGTGGTTTATTTTGTAAATGCCTTAAGGAGACATCCATTTTTGTTAGGGATAATTCATTTTAGCATTACTAGGAGATGAAAATGTTTCCTTGTAAGCGACTTACTTCATATGCACTGTTTTATTACTTAATGTATTTATGTATCCCAGAAACTTTTGTTAAAGCTGAACTTAATTTGACAACTTTTAAATGAAATTAATTTTTATTGGAGTCCATCCTATTACATTAAAAATGTGTTCTGTTATTAATTTCACAGTATAATCTCATTCTCCTAATGGCAGAATCAATAATGTCAAATATAAAAACCAGGTTCTAATTTTCTGTTTGTATCTGACTTTCCTATGTATATCAACATGACAATTGAACAACCTGAGATTTTAAATCAATGGTCTAAAGGGTTCCAAATTTCATATTCTAATAATAGAAACATAATATTTGAGCTCACTTTCATTATCTGACCTGGTTATTGGCAAAGTAAATTTAAATTTGTGTTAAGATCAATTTTGTAGGCAATTTTTAGCAGGTGAGAATTTCTACAAGTGGACTGAGCCAGAGGAGAACTGCTCTGTGACCACACTTGAACCACAGCACTGTGCCAGATGTTTCCAGAGGAACAAACAGAGATACATCTATGAATTTTATTACACTGTTTAGTTTTTCACTTTTTGCCTGTTATCTTTAAAGTCTACTTATCAGAGAGGACTGCTCTCTTTGATTTTGTCAAAATGTTATCAAAGGAGATTGCTCCCGTTAATTTTGCTCTTTTTAAAAAATCTTCGATCTATTTTTAGTTATCAACATTCATTTCCACAAGACTTTGAGTTACAAATTTTCTCCTCATCTCTCCCCTACCTATCCCCCATCCCAAGAAGGCATGAATACTACATATCTCTTACCCCTATCTGCCCTCTCTTATATCATTCATGCTCCCCTTACTTTCTTGTAGGGCAAGACAGATTTCTATACCTTTTTGCCTTTATATCTTATTTAATGGTTGCATGGAAAAACAAATTCATAACATTTGTTTTTAAAACATGGAGTTCCAGATCCTCTCCCTTCTCTCCTCACTCACCGCCACTGAAACACAAGCAATTCAATATAGGTTATACGTGTGTAACTCTGCAAAACATTTTCATAGTAGTTATATTGTGAAAGACTAACTATATTTTCCTCCATCCTATCCCATCCCCCATTTATCCTATATCCTCTTTTGACCATGTCCCTTTTCAAAAGTGTTTGCTTCTAACTACCATCTCCCCCAATCTGGCCTCCCTTCTATCTTCCCCCCTATTATCTCCTTCCCCTCTACTTTTCTGTAGGATAAGATATCCAATTGAGTCTGTATATTATTCCCTCTTTAAGCCAAATCCAATAAGAGTAAGGTTGACTCATTCACCTTCCTGCTCTTCCCCTCCATTGTAACAGCCTTTTCTTACCTCCTTTATTTGAGATAATCTACCACATTCTATCTCTCCCCCTCTCATTCTCCCAATATATTCTTCTCTCACCTCTTAATTTTATTTTTTAGATAGCATCCCTTCACTTTCAACTCACCCTGTGCCCTCTGTCTATGTATGAATGTACACAGATACACACACATATACATATAGATACATACACACACCTCTAAATATATGTGTACATATATAACCATATATATTCCCTTAAACTATCCTCATACTGAGCCAACTCTCAGGGATGACAAATATTGTCTTTCCATGTAGGAATGTTAAAAGTCCAACTTTAATAAGTTCCTTATGATTTCTCTATCCTGTTTACATTTTCATGCTTCTCTTGCTTCTTGTATGTATAAATCAAATTTTCTGTTCAACTCTGGTCTTTTCATCAAGAATTCTTGAAAGTCCTCTATTTCAGGGGCCGGCTAAGTGGTGCAGTGAATATAGCACTGGCCCTGGAGTCAGGAGGACCTGAGTTCAAATCCAGCTTCAGACACTTAACATAGAAACTAGACATGTGACCTTGGGCAAGTCACTTAATCCCAATTGTCCTCCAAAAAGCAAAAAAATAAAAAGGCGTCTATTTCATTGAATGTCCATCTTTTCCCCTGAAGTATTATGCTCAGTTTTGATGGGTAGGTGATTCTGGGTTTTAATCCTAACTCTTTTGACCTCCAAAATATCATATTACAAGCTCTTCCATATCTTAAGGTAGAAGCTGCTAAGGTTTTATATTATCCTGATTGTGTGCAACAGCAATCAATTTGACAGATACTTAGAACTTAGTAACTTGGGGCTAAATATGGAAGGTTTGAACTCTGTTCACACTGTTAAGAGTGCATGAACTCCCCTGTTGACAAGAAGGGGATTGGCTGAGACAGGAGGCCAGTGTGTGTATATAAACAAGAATTCAAGAGACAGAGAGACAGAATTGGAATGTTGCTCCTAGTGAAGGAAGAATCATGGAGACTGAAGCTGGCTGAGAGACAGAGACAAAGAGAGAGAGAGACAGAGAGACAGAGAGACAGAGGGAGAGACAGACAGAGACAGAGACAGAGACAGAGACAGAGAGAGAGTTTCTCTCCCAGAATTTGGAAGCTGACTGAGAACTGAGATGGAGTTTTCTTGAGAATGGAATCTGGTGAAGGCCACTTGGAAGGCTGAGAGGGCTTGCCTGGACGGCCTCCTTGGGCTATTTAAATTGAAAAAAAAAACTCTCACTCTCTCAAGAAAACTTCAACTCAGTTCTCAGCTTCCAGGTGCTGGGACAGAAACTTTCTCTCTTTCTCTCTCTCTCTCTTTTTCTCTCTCAGTGAGCTTCACATTCCTCTCCAGAATGGTTGGGTTCATTCACTACTCCACTAACAATGCCTTATTGTTCTAATTTTCTCACATCTTCTACAATATTTAGCATTTTTGTTACCTGTTATATTAACCAATCTTATAGGTGTGGAGGGGTACTTCAGAGTTGTTTTAATCTATATCTTTCTAATAAATAGTAATTTAGAGCATTTTACATGACTATAGATAGATTTAATTTCTTACTCTAAAAACTACCTGTTTATATCCTTTGACTATTTCACACCTGGGAAAATAGTAATACGCACACACATATACACACATACACATTCATATATACAAACAAACATATATACATACATACATACACACATATTTAGATATCTATAATCATTTTCATACATAGACATACATTCATATGTATCTATGTAAGACCATACTACACTTGTTTTTCCTCTGTTTCTCTGAGGGTGGTTAATGTCTTCCTTCATAGGTCTGTAATGGTAAGGGAATTTGAAGATATTCCCTTCCACTTAATAGGCCCACATGGCCTGCTTTGATCTCTGTCCGAGCCCACAACATGAGTCACATGGGAACCATAGTGGGAGGAGCTTACCAGGAAGGGTGGAGCAGGAAGAGAGAGCGCAACAGAGCTGGGAGAGAGCTGACACAGAGCTCTTAGCATGATTGAGAGAGGGAGGAATTTTGCCTACAGGAGCTTGTTTGTGGGGAGGCCTAACAGAGAGAAGGCTTGAGGATGCTGGCACTCCTTGGATTGGTGATGTGTATCAACTTCTTTGTTACCATTGTGGAATGGGCTTTCTGGTATCTGAATAAATATCTTGGTTTCATCTTTGAGGAAGAAAGTATGTTATATTTTGGGATTCAACCTGGAAATATATCTGCATATTCATAGCAGCTGCTTTGAGTATGGCATTGGGGATTTAAGGTTCAAGTCTTTCCATATTTTTTCTAAATACGTTAACTCACCATTTCCTATACTGTAGCAATGTTCTAATCTTATACTGTCTAGTTATTTTAAATAGTCTAAAGCAATATTTATTAATATATATGAGAGATAGTGTAGTTTCTCTATTTTTCTCTTTTGAATAAATTTATTTTAGCTTCACCTTTGTCTGACATCATGATTACTCTTCCTGCTTTTTTTCTCCTAATCAATTCTACTCCTGAATTTTACCCTATTCTAATTTTTAAGGATTTTTTTTTTCAGTTGGCATATAAACATCCTTTCTATTTAGCTAATTCTACCTTTCAACTTTTTTTATTTATAGTTGTGGTTTCCAAATTCTACTCCTCTTCCCCACCCCCCCTTCCTGAGACAGTAAGCAATCAGATATAAGTTATAAATATGAAATCTTGTAAAACATTCCTGCACTAGTCATTTTGTAGAAAAATAATTGAATAAAAGAAATAAAATGAAAGAAAGTGAAAAATAGTATGCTTCCGTCTGTATTCAAGCAACATCAGTTCCATTTTTTTTTTCTGGAGTCAGAATGTTTCATCATTAGTCCTTTGGTATTGTGTTGGATCATTGTATTGCTGAGAAGAGCTAAGTCATTCACAGCTCTTCATCAAATGATATTATTGATACTGTGTACAGCATTCTTCTGGTTCTGTTCACTTCACTATGCATCAGTTCTTTTAAGTCGTTTTATTATTTTTTTTTTCCTGAAATCATTCTCTTTGTAATTTTTTTAAGCCCAGTAATATTCCACTGCAGGCATATACTCCAGTTTATTTAGTCATTACCCAATTGATTGTTATCCCCTTCATTTTCAATTCTATGCCACCACAAAAAGAAGTGTTATAAATATTTTTGTACATGTGGTACTTTTCCCTTCTTTATGATTTCTTTGGGTACAGACCTAGTAGTGGTGGTACTAGGGGGTCAAAGGGTAAGTGCAGTTTTATAACCCTTTGGGCATAGTTCCAAATTGCTCTCTAGAATTATTAAATCAATTCACAACTCCATAAGTATTGCTTTAGGGTTCCAGTTTTCCCACATCCCTTCCAATATACAGCATTTTCCTTTTTTTTGTCACATTAGCCAGTCTGATAGATATAAGGTAGCACCCCAGAATTGTTTTAATTTTCATTTTCTAATCAGTTGTGATTTAGAGCATTTTCCCCTTATGAGTATAGATAGCTTTGATTTCTTTGTCTGATATCTATCTGTTCATGTTCTTTTACCATTTATCAAATGGGGAATGATTTGTATTTTCTAAATTTGACTAAGTTCTCTATTTGAGAAATGAAGCCCTATCAGAGATATTGCTGTAAAGATTGCTTCCCAATTTTCTGTTTTCCTCATAATCTTGTTTGCATTGATTTTGTTTGTGCAAAATTTTAAAATTTTATTTAAACAAAATTATGTAGTTTATATTTTGTAATGCTTTCTAATCTTCTTTGGTCCTAAATTTGTCCATTGTTCATAAATCTTATATATAAACTCTTCCATGCTTTCTTAATTTTCTTCTTTTGCCACCCTTTATGTGTAAATCTTGGGCTTATTTGGAATTTATTATCTGACGTGAGATATTGGTCTATACTTAATTCCTGTCATACTATTTTCTAGTTTTCCCAGCAGTTTTTGTCAAATAATTATTTTTTGTTCCAAAAACTTGTATCTTTGGGTTTTTCATATATTAGATTAATATGACTATTTGCTATTAGTATACTTTGTACCTAATGTAGTCCACAAATCCACCACTCTATTTCTTAGCCAGTACCAGATTCCTTTGATAGTTATTGAGATCTGTATGGCTAGGACCACCATCTTCCCTTTCCACATTTTTAAATTGATTTCCTTGATATCCTTAAGTTTTCTTTCTTCCAGATGAATTTTGTTATTTTTTTTGCATGATAAAATATTTTGTCTTTAATATAATTGTGCTGGTATATCACTGAATAAATAGGTTAATTTAGGAAGAATTGTCATTTGTATTACACTGGCTCAGCCTAACTACATCAATTAAGATATTTCTAGTTGTTTGGATCACACTTTATTTGAGCAAAATGTATTTTCTAGTTGTGTTCATATAGTTTCTGGGTTTGTCTTGGCAGGTAGACTCCAAAATATTTGATATTGCCTACAATTCTTTTAAGTGAAATTTCTCTTTCTATCTCTTATTGCTGGATTTTATGGTGTAATATATAGGAATGTTAATAGTTTATGTGGGTTTATTTTGTATCTTGCAACTTTTCTAAAGTTGTTAATAATTTCAAGTAGTTTTTTTTTAGTTAATTGTAATGGTAAGAGGGTTTGAAGATCTTCCCTTCCCCTTATATTGGCAAGCAAACAAGTACTTAACACCTTGTTCCATGTTCATGATTGTGTCAAGTATTAAGACCCAAAACTTGTGGATCTCACAGTGGGATGGACTTGCTGATGTAATAGGAAGAGGCTGGAACAGGGGGGAGCTAATACCTCATACAAATAAAAGTCCAAGCTAGAGAACCAGAACTTCTGGAAGCAAGCAGCATGGAGGTGGAGGAGCTAAGAATTGAGAAAAGAACTGATAACTGAGAAGAGGATTGAGAAGAACTTAGAAATGAGAAGAGGAGATTTTGAGAACAGAACTTTTGATAGCAGAACTTCTTCTGAGAGTTGCTGAGACCTTCTGAGGGCCAATTGGAGCTGCCAAGGACTTCTGTGGGCCAGTCAGAGCTGCCAAGAACTTCTGAGATCTATCCAGAACTGCCAGGAACAAGCTTTGATGAATGAGAAGAAAGGAGAACTGGGAGGAAGCATGACTGTGGTGCCAGTACTTTGTCTGTCTGTTTTGATGTTATTTTGTCTCAGACCTTGTTGTTGGGTCTATGTTGATTTCTCAGGCAGAAAGTGAATGGATGAGGATGCCAGCAATGTGAATGAATGTTACTCTAGCTTTGTTAAGCTTTATCTTCCCAGGAACAGAAACTGTGAAGGACTTCAGGTGGACCAAACACTGTGAGCTTCAATATGGAACAAGAACTGCATGAGAAGCTGGATAAAGAACTGAAGTGTATCTGTCTTTGAACCCAGGTGGCAGTTGGATATATTCAGGCAGGAGCAGGGACCATGGAAGGGGAACCACAGAACCTGACAGCCTGCATCAAGTCAAGATGAAAAGACATCTCCCTGGGTATTTAATGCAAACTGAAAAAATCATGACTTACGATGGCTTAGGGGAGGAGAACTCTGACTTTTATATTTAGATGACTGAGTTAAGGACTTTCCAGTTAAGAAGAAAGAGGACTTATTGATTGAAGAGATTAAGAGAATGTGACCTAGGGGCAGAGAACTTTGACCTTCGTATTTTGTGTCAATTAAGGAGGTTTGCCTCCTTAATCATGATTGGATTAAGGACTTACTAAATGATTGTGTTACTAAATAAATGTTATCTTTTGCTTAAAATTATGTGACAACTTTGGTGAAAACTATGTGGCCATTTTAGTCATAAGTTGTTTTGCTATAACATTGTGAATGCTGTATTGTGATTTCTGTGAATGTTTTATCATAGTTTGTTACTGAATAGAGAGTTCACTATACTGTGTAATCAGAACCTTGAAGCTGTTCACAGTAGCAATCCTCTGGAAAGCTGCTCGTGTTTGGCTTTATATTATGAAATAGTCGGCAAGAATTACAAAATATTTGTATTTGTTCCTATTTTGTATTGTATCCTATTTACTCCAGGATCCATAGCCATTTAGTTTGAGATTGTAAGGCCAAGGATCCTGAAGGGGTAGAATGAATAATGTAGAAGCAAGCATGCATGTAGGTATATTTGTATGCACACATGTGTATGTATGTTTATGCCTGCATGTATGTGCATATGTGTGTATGCACACATGCATACATACATACATATGTGTTTTTATACACATTTTATTCTCATGTGTATTTTTTTAGTCTTATCTGACTCATCATCCATTTTGGGTTTTTCTTGGCAAAGATAATGGAGTGATTTACCATTTCTTTCTCCAGCTAATTTTAAAGATGAGGAACTGAGGCAAATAGGTTTAAGTGCCAAAAGTAACAGAGCTAGTAGGTATCTGAGGCCAGATTTGAACTTAGGGACATGAGTCTTTTGTTTCCAAATCCAGTGTCCTATCTAGTTCACTATCCCCCCTCCCACGCCTCATATTTTTTTCCATTCCTCCTTTCCTTCCAATGTGTGATATATATATATATATATATATATATATATATATATATACACATATATACATATATGTGTGTGTGTTTGTATGTATATATCACACATGTGTATAATGCCTACACATATATACATACATATGCACATACACATACACACATATATGTATTTTTGTGTGTCTGATTCTTTGTGTGCATTAACTTAACTGAGAAATCCATTTTACCCAACTGGGAAGTAAAATGGAAAGGGTTAAAAAGTAAAAGGAGGGCGATAAAGATGACAGATTAAGAGGGGCAGTGGTCATAAGCCAAATAGACAGATCTCAGGTAAAGAAACACAAAAAGTAGACCTAATAAATAGAGACAATAAAGGAAGTTACATTTTGCTAAAAGGTACCAAAGACAACAGTGTAACATAAATGTGAAACATATTTGCACCATGGTTTAACATCCAAATTCTTAAAGGAGAATTTCAATGTGTTGCAGGAGAAAATATGCACTAAAACTATGTCGATGTCTTTCCCTTCTCAAAACTAGATCAATCTAACCATAAAATAAATAAGAAACAAATTAAAGACAATTTTAGATTTGATAGATCCATGAAACGGTAACAGAAAGGAATATACATTTTTTTAGCAGTATATGACACCTTCACCAAATTGAGAATTTATTAGGGCACAAAAGCCTCGTAAATAAATGCAGAAAAGCAAAAATATTAATTGCACAATTGTTGAGTCATAATGCAATAAAATTACATGCAATAAAGTGCCTTGGAAGCATAGATTAAGAATTGATTGGAAACTATATAATCTAATCTATTAATCCCAAGCAAAATTTCTTTTTTTATTTTAAATTTTTTTTATTTACTCATTTACTTTTTTTTTTAATTTTGTTATAGTTTGCATCATTCATTTCCACAAGATTTTGAGTTACATATTTTCTCCCCATCTTTCCCCCACCCATGGCCCCAAAACAGCCATCCCCGGTGTGTCCCCCCTCCCCCAGTCTATTCTCTCCTATGTCACTTTTTGGTAGGGCAGGATGGATCTCCCAACTGCAGTGCCTGTGTATCTCAAGTTCCAGTTGGATGTAGTCAATAATAATAATAATAATAATTGCATATATATATGTATATATATACACACACACACACACACACACATTCATAACATTTGATTATGGAACTCCAGATTC
>CM053590.1:201749339-201766226 GCA_028646515.1 Pseudochirops corinnae | reverse complement strand
AGTGAGAAGAGCAGAACCAGGCAAAACCTGTACACAATCACAGACACATCGTACATATGATGACCAACCTTGATAAACTGGACTATCCTCAACAATGCACAGCTAAAGACAACTCTACAAGCCTCAAGAAGGAAGGAGATACCTAAACTCAGAGAAAGATATAGAAAGACTATAGTTTAAATGGAGACTGAAGCAAAACACGCTATCATTCTCTTCCATGTCTGGTTTCGCTTTTTTTTTTCTTTTCCCAGTGTTCATTCATTGGTTACAACCCTTCTATAGGACCAAACTATTGTACAATGTGAAAGTATTTGCAGATCCTATACATGATTGCATGCCACCATTGGGGGGGGAGGGAAAAGGAGGGGGGAAAATCTGAAACTCAAGTAATTGTGGAACCGAATCTTGTAAATTACAAGTAAATAAGGAAATTTAAAAAAAGAAAGAATGCTTTATCATTGGTTTTCAAAACTCAAGATTGGTCATTTCACTGATAAGAATTCTTAAATCCTTAAAAATTGGTTTTCCATATAGTGTTATGTTCATTGTATAAATTGTCCTGATTTTGCTCATTTCAATCTTCATGATTTTTTACATGTGTGTCCATGTGTTTCTATGATCGTTGAGCTCATTATTTCTCATAGAACAGAAGTATTCCATCACAATCATATAACACAACTTTTTCAGTCATTCCTCAATTTATAAGCATCCCTGAAATTTTCAGTTCTTTGCCACAACAAAGAGAGCTCTTGTAAATATTTAAGAATGCATACACTCTTTTCCTTCTTTTTTTTTCCCCTATCATCTTTGGAAACAGCCACAGTATTGGTATGCTGGGTCTAAGGATATAAACATTTTAATAACTTTTTGGACACAATTCAAGATTGCTCAACAAAATAGTTGAATTTATTCACAGTTCTACCAATCATCAGTGTCCTGATTTTTCCACATCACCTTTAACATTTGTCACTTACCCCTTCAATAATTTTAGAGAGTCTGATAGGTATAAAATGATACCTCAAAGTTGTTTCAATTTGTATTTCTCTAATCAATAGTTATATAACACATTTTTATATGACTATAAATTGTTTTGAATTCCTCATCAGAAAATTGGTTTTTCATATCCTCTGACCATTTTTCAATTGCGGAATGATAAACATTCTTATAGATTTTTTAAAAGTTCTTTATATATTTGAGATATGATACCTTCATCGGCAAAACTGTCTATACTGCCCCCCCCCAACAGTCTTCTGCTTTCATTCTGGTCTTGGCTATATTTGTCTTATTTACACAAAAACCTTCAAATATAATGTAAACAAAATTATTCATTTCACATTTAGCACTGCTCTCTATCTCATGTCTAATCATAAATTGTTTGTCTATCCAGGAGTCTGGTAAGTAATATATACCATGCTCTTAAAATTTTCTTGCAATATCTCTCTTTATATCTAGATGACATATCCATTTTGACCTTATCTTGGTAAAGGGCATAAGATATTGGTTTAGACCAATTTCTTCCAACGTGACTTTTATCAAATAATGAATTCTTATCCCCAAAATTTAAGTCTTTATACTTGTCAAACATTCTTAATATAGTCATTTACTTATATAAATTGTGTATATACTCTGTTCCATTTTTCTTCCTTTCTATTTCTTAACCAGTACCAGATGGTTTTGATAATTACTTCCCTATAATATTGTTTGAAATCTGTTATTGCTTAACTTCTTTCATTTATATGTGTCCTTTGTTCTTCTTGACTTTTATTTTGTCCAAATGAATTTGTTTTTTTTTTCTAATTCAATATATTTTTTTTTTTGTAATTTAATTGGGATGACCTCATTTATACCTATTCTTTCAAGTGTTTTAGCAGAATGGCTATTGTCCTTAATCAAAGACTTTTTCAGCATCTACTGATGAAATCACATGATTTTTGTTACACTTATTATTGATATAATCAAATATGTTAATAGCTTTTCTTATGAATAACCAACACTGTATTTCTGGTATAAATCTTGTTCAGTCAAAATATATAATCATTGTAATATATTGTTGTAATCTTTTAGATAGTGTTTTATTTGGGATTTTTGACCCCATATCCATTAATGAAAATGTTTACAATTTTCTTTTTTTCCCGTTTTTATTCTTCCTAGTTTGGGTATCAGTATGATGTTTGTTTCATGAAAGGAGTTTGGTAGGACCCCTTCTTTGTCTATCATTTCATATAATTTATTTAATGTTGAAATTCATTTGTCTTTAAATATTTGATAGAATTCAGTTGTAAATCCATCTGGAACCTCATTTATGACTTGTTCAGTTAGTTTCCTAAAATAGGTCTCTTAGATATTACTCAGTTTCACTTAAATTCTAAAGTTATTGGCATATAGTTGGGCAAAATAACTCCTTATAACTGCTTTGCTTCCATCTTTATAAATGATATGTTCACCCTTTTAATTTTTCATCCTAGTGATTTGGTTTTCATCTCTCTGTTTAAAAAATATATATCAATCAATTCTTAATCTATTTTTATTGCTTCCCCCCTCCCATAAATCAAACTACTAGTTTTATGTATCATTCAATTTTTACATTAAATTTTATTAATTTCACCTTTAAATTTTAGGAATTTCAATTTGGTCTTTAATTGTGAATTTTTAGTTTGCTATTTTTTCTGTTGTTTTTTTTTAATTGCATACCCAATTCATTGGTGTGCTTTTTCTCTATTTTCTCGATATAAACATTCAGATATGTAACTTTTTCTTTCATCATTGCTTTTGCTGCATACAATAGGTTTTGATTTATTTTCTCATTATTGTCATTCTCTTTCATGAAATTATTAATTGTTTCTACAATTTGATCTTTAACCAACTCATTCTTTAAGATTAGGTCATTTAAACTCCAAATAGTTTTTAATTTATTTTCTGTGGTCCTTTATTAAATATAATTTTAATTTCATTGTGATCTGAAAAAGAGATTTTTAATAATTCTGCTTTTCTGCATTTAACCATAAAGTTTTGTGCCCTAATATATCGCTGATATTTGTAAAAGTAGTAGAGAACATTGAGAAAAAAAAATGTGTTTCCTTTCTATTGTCATCCACTTCTCTCCAGATATCTATCATATCGAGCTTCTGAAATTCTATTCAATTTCTTGATGACTTTCTTATTTTTTTTTGTTAGATTTGTCTATTTCTGAGCGGGAAAGTTTAAAGTCTTTTAATTTATTTTGAAATATGTGTCATGTAGCTTTTCTTTTTAAAAAATAGATGTTATATTTGGTGCATAATGGTTAGTACTGATATTGTTTCATTGTCTGTGTTACCATTTCTCAAAATATGGTTGCCCCATTTATCTCTTTTAATTAAAGCTGTTTTGGCTTTAACTTTTTTCTGAGATTATAATTGGTACCTCTATACTTTTTCACCAGCTACAAAATAATAAATTGTACTCTGACCCTCTATTTAAACTTTGTGTGTATCTCTCATTTTAAAATGTATTATTGATAACCAGCATATTGTCAGATTATCATTTAGTTTTTGTCTATTCCACTACCCATTTCTGTTTCATGGGTGAGTTCATGCCATTCTCATTGAAAATTATAATTACTATTCGTATATTTTTCTCTATCTTATTTTCCTCACTATTGTTCTTTTCAGTCTATTGGTCATTTCTTGAAGCATAGTAATATCCCATTATGTTCACACATATTTATTATTTCCAGGCTTTGCTTAATTAAGGAACACTCTCATTTGTTTGCATTTTTGATAAAATAAAAAGGTGCATAATGACTGTTTCCTTCTTTCTTTTGTTTCTTCTGAGCTTATTGTTTCCATTAATTTTAGTTGAATTTCCATTGTTTTCTAAGTAAGCCATTATTATTTATAAAAAAGAAATAATTTTGTTTTCTTTTTAACTTATCATTTACTTGTATCATTAAGGGTACCATTTCTAACACTATGCTAAATAATAATGGCAATAATAAACATCTTTGTTTTACCCCTAAGATTGTCAGAAAGGTCTCCACTGTTTTTTTTTTCCTTCTTATAAAAATGTTTACCCTTGGTTACATATAGGACCTTTTTTAGCATTCTAAGGAAAAGGTTATTACTATGACATTTAAATTTTTATCATGAACATAGTGGTTGTATTTTCTCAAATAGTTTTTTTCCTTTATGTCTTGACATACATGATTTTCATGTTTTTATTATTAATATGGTCTTTTGCTTGTTGTTTTGCTAGTGTATTAAACTGACCTTATTTTCTTGTTATACAAACAATCTGGTCATAGGATATAATCTACTAACATATGTTTTTTTAACATCTTTGATACTATTTCATTCTGCATCATTTTGTCATTTATAAGGGATGTTGGTCTGTAGCAGTGACTCTTAACATGTGGTTAAATATTTGATAGAATATCACTCCAATGTCTGTAAATAGATTTTAGGGTGTCTATAGACTTAGATGAGGAACAAAGAGTATTTTGATATATTAAATTAATTAGCTTTTCAACCCTATATATTTCTTTTATGCAGTTTATTCTATTATTATGAGAAAGGGTTCAAAGGACTTGACAGGTTGTCAAAGGGCTTTATGACAGAAAAAGTTAAGCTTACTTTATTCCATAAATTAAAAAATAGAATTAAAAAAAGAAAATGTTAAGAAACACTGGTATGTTCTTTTTATGCTTCTGCTGTATGTTTCCCCTTTTAGGTATCAAAACCATATTTGTTTCACAGAAGGAATTTAGTATGATCACTTGTTTTTATCTATTTCATCTATTTTATTAGTACAGTGTTGTTCAATGTTTTCTTATACACATATTTCCATTTTCAGTTCTTAAATTAAAATTTTGTGCTAGAACAAGACTCTCCTGGAAATATTGGAAAGCTGTGATTTGACTGGCAGTATTCTTTCTTCACTGTAGTCTATATACCTCATTTTCTCAATGTTGGTAAGTATCATCTTCTGCTCAAAGTCTTGAGGCTTCTATATCTATCTCCTGGTAGTCCTTTATGTGTGCTGGACTCAATCAATATTTCTCTCCTTTACCAGAACAATCCCTTTTCTTGAGTTGATCCCATTGTCTATGACAGTCTTGATAGGATCTAGTTAGAAGAAATTGTATTGTTCTTAGGTCTCCTGGAAGACCTTGTGAACTAGGTTCCCAGGTGCAGTTAGCCCTATTTCTTTTTGTAGTTGGCAGTTTTCCAAAAAGTACATAGTTGATCCCCATCTTCCCATATAGAAAGCTATGGTGACAAATTCTGTCCCCTTCTTCTGTTCTGACAGTTCTAGACTAGGATCAATTATTGTAGCTTTTTTTTGGCTTGTGATCTTCATGAAGCATCCTCATTTAAAATGCAATTTGACTTCCAGGTACTTTATCAAAAACTTTGCTAGATTCCTTACCATGGCCCTTCTATCAGTGCTTGTAGGTCAATTTACCAGGGTAATTTTGTTTTGAGCACTTACTTTTAGACATTAGAAAAATAGGATACAAGGTCTTGGTCTGAACCAAATTTCTGTAATTGATTTCCAGTTTTCTCAGGATTTCTTGTCAAAAGTAGAGTCCTTTTTCTCATAATCTATTGTTGTGTTTTTTCAAATAATGGGCTATCACTGAGCTGTATTTCTTTCGCATCTAATCTATTTGATTGATCTGGTTTTGTATTTTTTTAAGCCAGTACCCAAGAATTTGTTTGACAACTAATTTAAGAGAAGGGTTGGTAGAATGGCAGTGCTATATGACCCTCATTCACTACTTTTCTATTTCTCTTGTGATTCTAAATATTTTGTTCTTCTAAAAACTCTTTTGTTATTATTCTGTCTATGTCTATAAAGTCTGTCTTTCATAATATGATTGTTAAAGCACCATACCTTTGGATTAAAGTGGGAAGTATTACTATTCATATTAATTTTGACATGACCCAAACAGTAGTAAGAAATGCTTTTCCAATTACTATTTTTCCAAGAGTGTTATTAGTTGTATATCTATGAAATGTGTATGTATCTTAGTATGTTAACTCCAAGATAGACTGTGTTCTTCTTTTACTATGGGTTGATTTTTAAAATTTTTTTATTTCTTCTTTTTTGGTAGATATTTGAATAGAAATACTAACGATCTGTGTTGAGCAATTGCAAGCAGTGCAATGAATCCATTTACTGTTGCTTTTAGTTTCTTCATAGATTCTCTGGGATTTTGCATATATACCATCTTGTCAACTCAAGATAGGGAATGTTTCATTCCCTCTTTCTAAATATCCCTATATTCAATTTTATTCTTTTGTTTAACTGTTATATTTATAGCATTTTTAGAACAATGTCTAAAAATAATGGAGAAGGATAATCTTAGCTTTGCACCTTTTAGTGTTTCTTCATTGCCTTTAAGGTTAACTCTTAGTTTCAGATATGTGCTTTTGATAATATTGAAGAAGGTCCAGAATGAAGGTATTTTGGTAGGTAGAAATTGAGGGAGAGGAGAATCAGTTGAAGTTGTAGGAGCTGACATGTGCAAAATCCCAGAGACTATAAAGAATAGGGCAATTTTATAATGAAGAGGAGACATTCTGGAGAATCTTGCACATCAAGATGAGAAAATTATATTCTGTTCAGTAGGTTATGGGAAGTTACTTTTTTAATGAAGGAATGAAATGATTATAATGGTACTTTCATTCATTCATTGAAAAATTTATCAAGCATTGAAAGAGGCCTATAATATAATAGGTTTTATGTAAGACACTGACTGTACACAAATACAAATGTAATGTTCCATGCATACATGGGATTAAGCTTGCTCTGGTTTAGAGAGAAAAGAGACAGTAGGAAGGAAGAACAGTTATGGGGTTCCGATGATAATTCAGGTTAAAAATAATGAGGGAATGGCCTAGGGTGTTATCATTGTGAGTGGAAAAGAGACAGAAAAAGAATGTACAACTAATTCAGTGTAAAAGCTATGGAAGAGACAAAAATCAAGGGTTATCCCAAGGTTTCAAGTATAAGTATCAATGACTAGCTAGGTGGTACAGTGCGTAGAATGCTTGGTCTAAAGTCAGAAAGATTCAGGTTCCTGAATTCAAATCTTACTTGACACGTGCTGTCTGCGTGACCCTAGGGAAATCATTTAGCCCTGTTTGCTTATCTCAAGTAGACCAAAACAGCTTCTAACCTGTGGATAGCTGTAGCTAAACAGAAAGGTGAATCAGGAATCAACAGAAGTTCAATTTCGAAGTGAGGGAAATGAACTTCTGGGAGCC
Source organism: Pseudochirops corinnae (assembly GCA_028646515.1). Taxonomy (NCBI): domain Eukaryota; kingdom Metazoa; phylum Chordata; class Mammalia; order Diprotodontia; family Pseudocheiridae; genus Pseudochirops; species Pseudochirops corinnae. The sequence continues at coordinate 201,758,976 of CM053590.1, read as the reverse complement.
AAATGGTGGAGTAGGCAGTAAATCACTTTAATTCTCTCATATTTACCTCCAAAAAAAAAACAAAAACAACACAAAAATAGCACCTCAGGACAAATCCTGGAAGAGTGGAGCTAGTAGAAAGACAGGGATAAAGTGGTCTTTTAGACAGAGAAACTTCAAGGATTGGAAAGAAAGGTCTTTCAATTTGGTTAAAAGGGAAGTACATTAAAGGACAGAAAGTGCCCTCAGCAGCCAATAGAAAGTTCCACTTCAGCAAACCAGCAGGGGAAACTGAACCCAAGTGTGGTAGATTAGGCAAACATCAGCACCAGGACTCCCATGTGCCTTTGCATAGCCAGGAGAACCAGAGAGTCTCCAGCTCTGAAAATCACCATGTGCTGGACCATAGCCCTGGGTAAACAGATGTCATCAGTAGCCTGACCTCAACATGTTTCAATGCAGCCTTGGGCAAAGAGGCACTCTCCAGTGACCAAACCTCCATATGCTTCAGTGGAGGAAATGCAAAAACACCAAAATAGGCCTCAGCACATTCCAGATACCACTAGTAGGTTCCCAGCTCAGCACCAGGCAAGTTGCCAAACACCCATGACTTCCACCAGCAGCAGCCATCCTCCCACCCCACCCTTCAACACAACACCTAATGAAAGGGTCCCTCATGCATCTCAGTTCAAACTCAGCACAGCACGAGGTAAACAGCCAGGGCCTGTAGTCACAGGCCCAAGAACTCTGAGACAGAGCCCATTCTACTCTGAGAGAAGACATTACATTTTAAAGCAAAGGAAAAGGCCAAGAAAAAAAGGAGAGTGAGCACAATTACTGAAAGAGAGAGAGAGAGAGAGAGAGAGAGAGAGAGAGACAGAAAGGGGGGGGGGGGTGGAGAATGAGAATCTGACCCTAGAGAGTTATTATGGTGACAGGGAAGACTAAGACACAAACTTAGAAAAGGACAACAAAGTCAAAACATCTATGAGCAAAATCTCAATGAAAAATAGCAAGTGGTCTCAAGCCAAGAAAGAAGTCATGGAAGAACTCAAAAAGGAACTTATAAATCATATAAGAGAGGTAGAAGAAAAATTGGAAAAAGATATTAGAGTGATACAAGAGAATTATGAAAAAAAGTGTAAACAACTTTGAAAATTGCTTTAAAAGCAGAATTTGCCAGAGGTAAAAGGAGATAAAAAAAAGCCAGTGAAGAAATCAACTTTTTTAAAAAAGTACAATTGGCCAAATGGAAAAGAAAAAACAAAAGCTATTTGAGGAAAACAATAACCTGAAAGTTAGAATTGGACAAGTGCAAAGTAATGGCTCTATGAGACATCAAAAATCAATAAAACAAAATTTAAAAAATTTTAAAATGAAAGAAAATATAAAATACTTCATGGGAAAAATAACTGGAATGGAAAATAGAGTGAGGAAAGATAATATCAGAGTCATTAGACTACCAGAAATGTATAATCAAAAAAAGGATCTGAACAATATCTTTCAAGGAAGTAATCAAACTGCTCTGATATCCTGGAACCAGAGAGCAATATAGGCATTGAAAGAATACACTGATCACTTCAGGAAAGAGATCCCCCAAAAAAAACAACAAGGAAGATCACAGCCAAATTTCAGAACTATGAGTTCAAAGAAAAATAATACTAAAAGTACTAAAAAAGAAACAAACCAAATATCAGGGAGTCACAAACAAGATTATACAAGACTCAGCAGTTGCAGTAATAAAGAATTGGAGGTCATAGATCATAATATTCTGGAAAGTAAAGAAACTAAGGCTACAATCAAGAATCACTTACTTGGTGAAATTAAACATAATATATCTAGGGAAAAAATGGTCATTCAAGAAAATAGAAGGTTTTCAAGTTCTCGTAAGGAGAAGATGTAATGCCAAGCAAAGGCAACTTCCAAGGTTCAGATTACCAGCATAGCAAACACCATAGAAAATATTCACAGAATAGAGAAAGTCAAAAATACAGTGTAACTCACTCATTTAGCAAGTAAGTTCTCAACTCAATTGCAAAGTACCAAGGTCCAAGTATCCCACCCCTGGCTCAGTAGTCAAAATAGCCCACTCCCAGGCAGTACATGCATTTAGTCTCTTCTCAAATGGAGAATAATTTCCAATCATAAACAAAGTACATTCATTTAGTCAATCACAGAGCACCAAAAAGGCCAAAGTTTTCCCACCCCTGGACACTACTGAATTACAATACCATAGATTAACAACAAGCACTTTCTCAAAAGGGGCAGGAGAGCACAAAAGGCCATCCACCCTTAATCTATAACAAGGTTAAGATATCATCTCAGCATTGAAAACCCAAGGAAAGGTCCTTCTTTCATCTTGACTCAAGGCAAGCCCTCAGCAATCTCAGTTCCTGGGGAGGCAAGGCTCAACAAAGCCATACCCAATGTCCTCATTAAGTCACTCTCTGCCTGTGGAACAGTCCCAGAATGCTTGAAAACATCATCAAGGCCCTCTTCCAGGATTTCTGTAAACATACTACAAGAAAATCCTCCTTCAGGGCTTCTGAACCAACAGCCAGGTTCCAGAACCTCTAAAACAGCAGCACCTTCTTTCACCAGCAGGTGAATCTGACAAAACAACATCAAAACAGGCAGACAAAATACTGGCATCACAGCCATTCCTCCTCAGTTCTTGGCAGCTCTGGGTGGAAATTCTCAAAAGTCCTGGGCAGCTCCAATTGGCCCTCAGCAGTCTTTCTCTCAGCAACTCAGGTTCCACCGTACTGTATACTGCTCTCCCAAAATTCATTCTGGCCTTCTCCTAGCTTGGACCTCTCTCCCAATTCATGGCTCCTCCCAGCTCAGCCCTCTCTCTTCACATCAACAAGTCCATCCCACAAGTGGGATTCACAAGCTCTGGGTTTTAACACTCAACCCAAAAACCAAGCCAATACAGGGGCATCTCCAAATTCCATTACCATTAAAGAACATCAGAACTAAATAAAAAAAAAAATTTCCTTCAATATCAATACTCAAGAGAAGCATAAACAGTTAAAAAGAAGGGGAAAGAAAACATAAGGGATTCAGTAGAGATAAACTATTTACATCCCTACATGGAAAGATGTTACTTGTAATTCTTAAAAATTGTATCATTAATAGCACAGCTAGAAGGAGTATACATAGACAGAGGGTATGGTTACAAAGTGAATTTGAGGGAATGACATAAAAGAAATGAGATAAGAAAGAGAACAGTAGGTGCGCAAGGAAGGAAGAGGGAAAATGGAGTAAATTATTTCACATAAAGAGGCATGAAACACTTGTTACTGTGGAGGGAAAAATGGGAGAGTGAGCAATGAGCATTGCTTAAATCTTACTCTCATCAATATTGGCTCAAAGATGGAATAATAAAAACAAGAAGCTGATTAGAGATACTATCTTATTTGACAGGGACGTAGGAGAAAAGGAAATCTACTAATGGAGTTGGGGTGGAAAAGACAGAAGGAAGGGCCAATCCAGGAAGCTGATAAACAACAAGAACACTGATGAGGAGGGAAGAGGTGAGAGGAGAAAGAGGACAGACGGGAGGAAGGATAGTTTGCAGAAAAATACACAATCATCATAAATGTGAATGTGAATGGGATGAACTATCCTATAAAACAAAAGCTGATGGAGTGAATCAAAAACCAGAAACCCACAATGTGTTATTTACAAGAAACAAACTTGAAATAGAAAGACACACACAGAATAATGCTAAGGAACTGGGGCAGAATCTATTATGTTTAATCTGAAGTTAAAAAAAAAAAAGCAGGGGCAGCAATCTTCATTTCAGACCAAGTAAAAGCAAAATTAGATCTAATTAACAGAGATAAGGAAGGAAACTACATCTTGCTAAAAGCTATTCTGGACAGAGAAGCAAAATCAATACTAAACATGCATACACCAAGTGGTATAGCATCAAATTCTTAAAGGATAAGTTAAGTGAGTTTGAGAAAGAAATAGACAGTGAAACTATGTCAGTCGGGGACCTCAATTGTCCCCTCTCAGAACTCAATAAATCCAAACAAAAATAAAACAAGAAAGAAAGAGTTAAAAAAAAGGAATAATAAAAAGTTGTTCCAAAAAATCCTTAAAGGAAATGTAAAAAGGCAGAAATATTAAATGTATTCTTTTGGGGTCATAATGCAATAAAAATTACATTTAACCAAGAATAGTGGAAATGTAGATTAAGAATTAATTAGAAACTAAATAATCTAATCCTAAAGAATAAGTGAGTCAAAGAACAAAACATTTTCATTAAATAGAATAACAACAAGACAGCATCCCAAAATTTATGGAATGCAGGCAAAGCAGTAGTTAGAGGAAAAGTTATTTCTGTAAATTTTTACAACAAAATGGAAAAAGAACAGATTCATGAATTGGTCATTTAACTGAAAAAAAAAAGAAAAAAAGAACAAATTAAAAACCCCCAATTGAACACCAAATTTTAAATCCTGAATATCAAAGTTGAGATTAATAAGACTGAAAGTTTAAAAAAAAAAATCAGCTAACAAAATGAGATGAATGACTTGCAAGCAAGGACATGTGTCAGGGTCCCACCACTTGTTAGGAAGTCCTGCTTTAGAGTGGCTGAAGCTTGGCTCACATACTTGTGGTCAGACAAAAAAATCAAAGAGTGTGGTATAGCAACAGAAATGAGCCACAACAACAGCAGTGCAGTATAATAGTAACAGTCAGACACAATGGCAGCAGTGAGGCACTGTTGTCTAGTGACAAAAAATTCATTCATAGCAGGGCTTTAGGTCTCAGCCTGTTGGTGCTTGCCTGAGTTCAGATACCATCAGTTCCAGAAGGTGAACACAAGGTGCACACAAAGGATTGTTGTTATGTCAAGCTCAGGGAACAGCTTCCTTGGGGGTAGCTTCCTGAATTCCGGAAAGGGTTTTGAATTTGGAACGGGCACTGTGTCTATAGAGAGTAAACTAAGCAATGAACCTATTCCTCTTCCCTTCTCTGGGTGCCTTAGTCTAGAAGACTAATACCTTGACATTTCAGTTCTTCATCTATAAAATGAGTCAGAGGAGGATATGGCAAACCATTCTAGTATTTTTGCCAAGAATAACTTAAATGGGATCACAAAGAGTCAGTCATGTGACTGAAAAATACCTATGACTGAAATGATTTTATCTACAGAAATTAAAAAAAAATGTAGAACTGGTTTCATTGGGATTGGGGATGGTGGTGTTTATTTGGATAACTCAGATGTATCTGAGCATGCTCAGTTTGTGGGCCCCTAATATGTAAGCCCTTTTGAGGGAGTTTGCATGTATAGATTGACTGCTATGGAGGTCTATTTGTCTCCTACCACATAGATAGAGATAGCTTCATTTGACTGGTAAGCCTAATCCATTGATCTTCTCTCCCCCTCCACTGATTTCTAGACATTAAAGATTCCAGATCACTCACAGAAAGGAACTAAATCTGTGAGAACAGAAGGACATTTTCCCTTCTACTCCATCTCTTATTCTTCCACCTCCTACCCCCACCCAGTCTGAGAGATGAGTCTGGGAGTATTGGTTTTTGTTGTGAATTTTTAAATTTTTTTTGTCTTCCTCATGTTCAGGAACTGAAAGAGTCTCACAGAACCCTGATTTTTGTGCTATGGGAACTTTAGAGCTAGAATTGTGAGTGGGATAGTGAAGCCAGTCAGTCCAGCATGGAAGAACTGAAAAGACATCATACCTGAATTCCGGAAAGGGTTTTGAATTTGTAATGGGGACTGTGTTCTATAGAGAGTAAACTAATCAATGAACCTATTCCTCTTCCCCTCTGTGGAAACTAGAGTGGTGTAAGGGAAGATTTTTGTCTCCCATGTATTGGAAGAGGAAGATTGTATGTTTGTCCTTATTTCTTTTGAAAAATCCTTCTGTATTAAAATTAATCCAACTATTGGTGGCTAAATGGAAATATTAAGAGCCACAGCTATCTGTATTACTTTGCTCTTTTTAAGGGAAAGAGAATGAGTTCAATTTCATGAATGTTATTTGAAATGTCTACAGAATGTTCAGGCAGACAAATTCATCAGTGAGATAAATAAATAAATAAAGGTGTTTTTTAAAATATAAATAATTTCTGGTTTAAAAAATGTAGCTAGAGATTTGAGAGTTTTTCTCATAAAACTAAGTTAAAAAAAAAACCTTTGAGTTACCTGCCAACCGCAAATTCTATAATTCTTTGAATATATAAGTGTAGATGAAATTGCCAAGAGAGAGTTGAGAGGGACAAAACAGAGATATAAAAGAGCATCCCAGAGAACAACTATATTGAAAGATCAGAGGATAATAAAGCCTTCTCAGTGATCATATCAGCTCCCATGGATTCAAATACTCTTTATAGAAATGATTCTCAAAACTACATACCTGGGCTCCAGAGAGTGAGAAAATTAATGCCCATCTTTAGAGTTAGGTCCTCCCTCAAATGAATACCTAACTGTGTGAGTCCAGAGAAGATCTTATTGTGGGAGAAGGTATCATATTTTGATCAAGTATCACAGAATCTTCTTCTGGAGAAGATGAAAGAATGTGGACCAGACAGTAAAATAATTAGATAGATTCAGAAATACTTAAATGCCTGTATTCAAAGAGCAATTATTAATGGCTTAATGTCAGTGTGGCAGGAAATAAGTGCCCCAGGAATCTGTTTGTCACTGAGTTATTTAACATTTTATCAATGACTTGGAGAAAAAAAGAGTTGACATATTCGTCAAATATTCAGATGACACAAAGCTGGAACAAAAGGCTAATCCCCTGGATGACAAAGTCAGGACCCAAAGTGATGTGGAAAAGCAAGAGGATTGCACTAATTATAATAAGTTGAAATCAGTAAAAATAAATAAAAACTCAGTTCTGGGGCTAAAAATTTTATTTCACCATATCAATGAGAGATGCATGGTCACTCAGAAATTTGTCTGAATAAAATATAGTGTGTTATAGTGGAGTATAAGCTTAATATGAAGTACAATTATGATGTGGTACACCACACACACACACACACACACACACACACATGCACACACACACACACCTTGAAATAAAACAAAAATTTAATGGGATCTTCAGATGTATATATAGGACATTGATTCAATGGCAAGTGCCTGGAAGAAGGTAAGCAGAATGATAAAGGGCCTTGAGTATGAGACACTTCATGGAGTAGGGAAGTTTAACCTGTAGAAGTAAAGAATCAGAAGGAACTTGATACTTGTGTCTAAGTGTATGGAGAGATATCATATGAATGAGGAATTGGACTAATTCAATCTGCTCCAAGAAGGGAGAACTAGGATCAATGGGTGACAACTGGCCAGATACAAATTTAGGTTTGATGTTAAGGGAAAAAAGAAGAAAAATGTCGAAAAACAATGATACTTATCCATAAATGGAAAAGACTGATTGGCAAGAGGGTACATTCCTCCCCTTTGGAGGTCTTCCAAAAGGATATGGATGACCACTTGGCAGGTATGTTATAGTGAGAACCCCTTTAAGGGAATAAAAGACCTCTAGGGACTTTATAATGCTCAAGTGCTTTGATTCTCTTCCATTACTCTGTAAAGGCAGGGAGTATCTTGGGTTTGCATTTGAGCACTGAACAGCCTTTGTCCCATAGCAGGGGCTTAATAAATGCTAATTAATTAATGAGGAATACCTGGAGGATTAGAAAAGTGAGAAAGATGAGAAACAAGATAGTATGCAGGAAAATACTTGGAAATAGAAGGATTTTGATACAGCCAAATAATGACCTTAAGCTGACCTCTTTTACCTATAAAATCATTGAAAAACAGAAACATCACCTTCAGCATCACTAATAGATGCAGTTTCTTTCATGGATGGATTAGACTAGATATAATAATACTTTGGTCTTTTTTTTTCTTTTTCTTGCCCTTATTTGTGGTCAATCACAGTCTAATTACTCTAAATCTATTTACTTTCGTAGCAAGTCCTCATGTGTGGCTAGGTTCAAGTACAGCAAGAGTTGTCTGCCACATCTGCCATGGGGTTATCATTATGTATCTGAAAAGAGTCAGGATAGACATCTGTGGCCTCTTCACCAGAGGAGACTTTATTCCCTGCCAGAAGGGAAAGTAGGAGGGCAGAGAGCAGAGGCTGCCATTCTGCTCTCCTCAGAGAGAGGGGATATCAGATTAGAATTATATCTATATGTTCCTCTGAATATTTTTAATCTAGGGGGTGTGAGTTAGAAGTTCAAGGAAACTTCTTATTGCTGTTCCAATATTAAGGGGGAGGGAGAACCCCAAGCTCTATAACTGAGGCTTGACACCTTCCTTTCTAGATGCCAGTTCCACAATTAAACATATGTAGCATTTATCAAAGCAAACTCATTTACCAAAATCAGTAGTAAAACAGAAATCAGAGAAAGTATACTTGGGTTAATATATACTCAACAATGCAAAGAGACAGGGCTCTCCCACTGAGAGCAAAGTAACTCAGTTCAACAACAAAAAAAGGGGGGAAAAAGTATATCCCCAATCTCACCTAACAGGAATTTCCCTGAAGTTTCTAATGTAGCAATCTGGGGATAGGGATGTAATAAAGACTGACAGCTTTTCTCATACCAGCTTCTTCCCAGAATCTTTTCCTTTAGCACCTGATTTTGAGCTGACCTTGTCCATCTTTCTTCTTGAAGCTGGAAGCCAGAAGCATAAAAATGACTTCATGCTTGAAGTGAATTGAAGAAAGTTGAATACTCAATAAAGGTTGGGGCCCTTCCACTCTCCACAACTCTGCCACACCCCTTGCACAGGCACTGGACATTGATCTCCACCAATAAGGGAGAGTCCCATATCAAAAGGTACAAGAAAGCAAATTAGAAACTTTGAAGTATGATGTAAATGTGGGTAGTTATTATCACTACTACCGCTATTATTCCTCCTCCTCCTCGTCCTATTACACACACACACAATATCTTAGGGCCAAAACCCTTGGCTTTTGTCCTTTCTCCCTTAGTCTAATTACTTACAACCATAAGTCACTAAAACAACATCACCACCACCAACAAGGAAACATTCACAATTAAGACATGGCTTTTCACAAATCCTTCCACTTGGGCTTTTGGTAATTTTCTGAACAGCTGACCTGGATAAAGGACTTAATTTTCCCCTTAATATAAATGAAATGCATATGCTATCCTGGTGACAAAAAATATCTGACTTGTTAATTATGGAATTTTTGTTTTAAAATTTAGTAACTCTTTATTTATTAATTTTTTTGCTTTTTGTAGTGGGGAAAGACAGGGCAGTTGGGGTTTAGTACCTTGCCCAAGGTCACACAGCTAGTAAGTGTTAAGTGTCTGAGGCCAGATTTGAACTCAGGTCCTCCCTACTCCAGGCCGGTATGCTATTCACTGTGACACCTAGCTGCCTCAGTAACTCACTCTTAACTCCAAAAATGTAAACCACGGCTTTTTGTAGGCTTCATGTATATATCAATTCTATCTAATTGAATATATTTTAGGAAGAAAAGTAAATATGAATTAAAGGATAGAAAGCTCACCTCAGAATCAAGAACTATATTCAAATCTCACCTCCAACATATATCAGTTATGTGATCCTGGGAAAATCATTTAATTTCTCAATGTTTCAGATAGCTTTCTAGGACAATGGATTACA
>CM053590.1:201716842-201748839 GCA_028646515.1 Pseudochirops corinnae | reverse complement strand
AGGCTCCATGTGACCACATTCAGCCTATTAGGGAACAGAGTATACTTTCAAATATCCAAGGGTCCTCAGAGTCACGTAGCCACATTAGCAAAGGGCCTAGGGGCAGGGAAGATCTTCAGATTCCCATAACACAGGTAGATCTATTTTCAGTAATTAGCTGGCCATAATGAGATCTACAAACAGCAAACTATAGAACAGATATATGAAATTGGAGAAACACAGTCTGATAGGGAATCCTTTGCTAGGTTATAGCATGTGGCAGGTTCAGGTATGGGGATTACAGAAATTTAGACTTAGCTTGGTCTGGGGGCATTCGAAGGACTTCAGAGACAAAGAAAGATAGACAAAAGTCTAGGGCCAAAAAGTAGAGAAATTAACTTCAATATGATTGAGTGTCAGCCATAAAAATAAGCTAGATAAACTGTTTTAAGACAAACTAGCTAATGCCTCCACAGCCACTAAAGGATTTTGAGTGGCCCATGAAAAATGTAGAGGAAAACAACATGTTTTTCAGGCTGCCCCAAATCCTTTAGAGAGTCACAAGTTGTTCAGTCCTGAGTTAGACAGAAAGGGAAAGTCAAAACTTAGAAAAAGGAATTTTATGGAAGATTGAGGCCTTAAGATCACCAAAGACAAAGGATGAAATGGATGTTCCATTTCAGGGTAGATAGTTTGAAACTCAAGATTTCTTAAGATCTTTCTTACTCACATATCAAGATATCAGAATATTGTGTCTTCTCTGGCTAAGGTCAAAGAGCAAGGAATTGCTTGGGGTAGGAATGTAGAAGGTGGTTCATAATCATCAAATCAATAAGCATTTGCTATGTACCAACTCTTTACCAGGCACTGTGCTAAGTGATGAGCCTACAAAGAGAGATAATAAAGTCCCAGCTTTGAAGAAGCTCAGTCTAATGGAAGATAGATCTGTAAACAATTATGCACAGAGAAGATGTATGCTACATAAATTGGAGATAACCTCAGGATGAAAGGCTAACATTGAGAGAAAGACTGCAGAAAGCTGCAGAGCTATACAATGGGGAGGTGTTATTTAGAATGGCTAAGCCTTTCCACAATTTTGACAAACTGAAAGTTATAGCTAAAGACTGAAAATTGAGGTACTGTCTAACACAAATTGTGAGGTAACAGAATCTAAAAAAAGGAAAATGTGATCCAGAGAAATGGTAGTCATCTACAACCTATAGCATTACAGTTTTTATGAATGTTTAAAACCGACATTTGGAAGGAATCTAAGAAGTTATCCTGTCCAACATCAGACTTGATGCTGGTGTTATACAAAAGATATCAGTCATTTCTGGGATGCTTTTAGTGATGGGGAATTATTGCCTTGTGTGGCATTTAATTATTTTTTATTTTTAAAGTCCTGTTTATTATGTGGTTCGTCCTTATATTGAGTTGGAATCTGACCCGCCATAATTTTCACCCTTTGATTTGTAAGTAAAATAAAATTGTTAGAGGATAAAAAGAAAAAAAAAAACACCTTATGAAGGAATCTCATATGGAAACTTTGATACAACAATCTCACTTGACTAGAGTAAGAGGCCTAGGAAGCAAAAGTTACTGTTTCAGTCTTTGTATGCTCAAAAATGAGAGCTTCATAGGTTTCTTGATTACATACTTGATCTTGTATCCCCAATCTTGTAAATTCATATTCTTGGTGATAAGAAGACTGGGGTGAGTTGCTCAATATAGAATGAATCACTGTTCATAGGGAAAAGAAAAAGTCCTTAGAATTGCATTATTTACATAGATGAAGAGTACAACCCTATTTTAATGTTTTCATGAATAAATTTTTTGATTTTCAAAACAGAGTAGAGAGTGTAGTTGGCAAACTTCATGCCAATGCAATTGAATTAGAATTCCAGGAAGGAGATGGGGGAGGTATTACATATTATTAAAGAAAGATTAGTTAGTACCTTAAAAAAGGAAACATTAACCACAAAGAGCCAGCATATATTTATCAAGAAAAGGCTTTGCCAAACAAACTTCATTTCCTTTCTTGCCATGCTTATCAGCCTGGGGGATCAAAGGAATTATGTAGTTACAAATGACCTAGATTTTAATATTGCTTTTTGACAATTCCTCATGATATTCTTGTGAATGAGAAAGAGAAGTGGTTGTCCAGTCTTTGACTGAAAATTTCAAGAGAAGTCACTACCGCCTCAGGAAATCCATTCCAATTTTACATTGTGTTTACCTGGAGCTTAAATCCACCACTTTTAAATGTATCACTATGTCTCCTAGTTCTTCCCCGTGGAGCCAAGCAAAATAAGTCAAATCCTTTTTCTACACAACAGTCCTTCAAATACTTGAAGATATCTATATTTTTTCTCTTCTGTTTTCTCTTGTCCTCTTTATATTGCTTGCTCTAAAAATAATCCCAGTAGTAACTTTTAATGGCTGACACTCCATTATAATGGAGTTGATTTTTCTACCTTAAAACCCTAGACCTTCCTTGTCTCTGGAGGCTCTGAAACTTCCCAAGAATATTCTGAGTTTAAATGGCTATTTTCTCCATTCCTAAACTTGGAAGAGCCCATGCAGCCACCCATCACAGATTCCCCTCTCAAAATATGCTTCTATTCATCTATGAAATCTCTATTCCAAGATGTCCTTTGTATCACTGTCCTGTTTCCATATGTCACTATGGTCAGTAATTGGTAGATCTATGAAAATATATCTACCTGAGCACAAGCAATACCTTCTGAAATAAATTCTATACCTCCTAACTTTATTTATAGTTAATAAAAAACATAAAAAATAACACATGGAATATTTTAAAATTATTCTAAAATTATTTCCAAATTCAAATTTGGCATCTGTATTGATATCTGTCTTATGGTGTCCTCTGATTCATTTCTTATTTCCAGATATTAAAAACAAAACAAGACAAAACAAAAACAAATTGAAATCCCATCAGCACCTTTCCAAAGGTCTATGATATCTTTGTGGGCAAGATAGCAATGTGGCTAGATTGTGCTATTGTATTTCTGTTATATAGTTTTTTGTATTTAGAATTGTTTGAATCACTATATCGAAGACATATTTTAATAGTATAATGTCAAATTTGAAAATGGTATTTATTGAAATGTCCTAAAGCTCCTTAGCTTTAATATTTTAATCAAAGATCTAGATTAAGGCATAAGATTATCCAATTTGTCGATGATAAAAGGAGGAAATGCTTATGGTTTGGATAATAGAGTCAAGATCCAAAGGGATGTTAATTGTTTAGAAAAATGGACCAAATTTAGTCACCAAAAATATCTTAATTGTCAATTCTAACACTCTTTTTCTCATCTTTCTTGATCTCTTTGCTATATTTGACACTATTGACTTTCCCCCTTTCCTCTTCATGTGGATACTCTTTTCTCTTTGGGTCTTCATGACACTGATCTCTCTGGTTCTCCTTTCATCTACTTAAACTAGCTCTTTCTCAACCTCTTGTACTTGCTTATCTTTATTATCATTCACATCAGCTATTGTCGTACCCCATGCCTTTTTTTTTGTCTCTCTACAGTCTGTTGCTGTTGGGTTTAGTTACTAACTCTATGCAGATGACTCCCAGATCTTTGGGGATGCTCTGTACTGTCTTACTCTCTCTTCCAACCTCGTTGTCTATTGGGCATTTTAAATTTGATGAATCTAACTTTTGTACATCTTAAACTTGATGTTCCATGAGCATCTCAAACTAATCTATACAAAATAGAGCTCATTATATTTTATCCTAATCCTTCCCCTCTTCTCAAATTCTCTATCACTGTTAAGGACATCACCATCCTCCCAGTTACCTGGTTTTGCCACATTATTCTCATCCTTGACTCCTACTTCACCCCACATATTCAATCTATTGCCAAATCTTGTCATTTCTACCTCCGCAACATCTCACACGTATGTCCCCATTTCTCCATTCACATAAATACTACCTAGCACAGTCCAACATTATCCTGTCTGTTTTGAATAGCCCTTTAATTAGTCTTCCTGTATCGAATATCTCCCCATTTCAATCTATCCTCCACTCATCTACCAAAGTGCTTTTCCTAAAACTCAAGTCTGGCCATATCACTCTCTGATTCAAAAAACTATGGTGACCCCCTGTTACTTTCTGGATCAAATATAAATTCCTCCACTTGCCATTTAAATCTATTGGCAAACTTGTCCATTCTTCCTTTTTAAATCTCAAACTTTAGTCCTCACATATACCTTATGATTTAGCTACATAAGTCTATTTCATTTTCTTTGTATGCTATGGTTCATCCCCTACTTCACCTTTAACTGACTCTCCCCCTTCTTGAGGATGCTCTCTCCTTCATTTCTTCCACCTCTTATTTTCCTTGGTTTCCTTCAAGATTTAGCTCAGGCTCTATTTTTTTAGAGGAGACCTTTCCCCACACCTCCAGATCCTAGATCCTAGCTCTCTGAGCTGATCATTCCATTCTAGTTTTTATACAGCCTCACTGTAGGCAAAAACAAATTTTAGCTCAAATTTTAATGAGAAAGTCTTTAGCAAAACAGATGGGGAAAGTATAAAGGATTGATTCCTGATAATCTGATCAAACTAAGATTTATTAAGTGCTCCCTATATGCAAGGAACTGTGCTGGGTAGTATTTGGTCATACACCAGAATAGGCTGAGATATTTATACATAGTAACTAGCCATTTTTCTGGACTAGTTATATGGAATATATTACAAGAGATAGCTAGAGGAGACTTCTATTAACCTATATTTCCTGGACACATTGTTCAAATGGTGGGGTCTACTTTCATAACAGTTATAAAATCTATGTCAGCTAATCCCACCTGTGTATTCGCATAAAATAGTGTGTGTGTGTGTGTGTATGTGTGTTTGTTTTTTTAATGGCAGAAAGTCTGTGAGGAACTCTCACTCCATTAAAGTCAAATGAAAGACAGAAACCATCACCTTCATCTACTTCATTTTCATAAATATCTACCCATCTCTCTAGTCTGGAATCAGAAATTTAGTCTCTTCTTAAGAACACAATGATTTAAGGAATAGTAAAGAATCTCCATCTGTCAGTCTATAAGTTATAAAAGAATCATAGACTTTTGGAGTTAGAAAGAAACCCCAACAGTCCTAATAACCACTTGTTGCATGAAATAAATGAACACACACACACATATACACACATGTACGCATGTGTGTATACATTATATATAAATTCTTCCTATAACATCCTTCACAAGTGGTCATTTAACCTTTGCATAAATACTTCCAAAGAAGAGGAAGACTCTACTGAGCAAAACAATATTCTGGGACTGAACATAACTCTTCTAATCCCTCATTCACATGACAGACCTTCAAATACTTGAAGTCAGCTTTGATGTCCTCCCTATATCTCCAGTTCTATCAAATGATCCTGCTATGAGGAAGAAAGGCCCTTGCATTTGTTTTCTTACACATAAGGCAGTTTATCAAAGCCCTTCCTAAAATGTGGTCATCAACCCTAAACACAACACTTGATGTGGTATCTGACCACGACATAGAATGTTAGCACTATCACCTTTCTTTTTTTACTGGAAGCTACACCTTAATACTCTTCAAGATACCATTAGATTTTTCAGATGATATATCATGCTGTTGACTCACATTAAGCTTTCAGTCCACTAAAATCTCCAGATCTTTAAAAACATAAACCACTTTCTAAACATAGCTCACCCAGAAATAAACATGATAATATGATACTTTCTAATATTAAATGAATCAAAACAATACCTATCCCAGGGAGAACCATAGAACTATGTAATCTGAATTATAGGATTTGAATCAGAATTATGAGAAATTAAACACTAATCCAAATTCATTATATAATCTATCCATGACAAACTTTACCAACACCATCTATAAATCAAACAAGTAATCCAAACAATCACCTGAAGAGGATTCTTGCTCAAACTCAATGTCATTATATCCTACAATAAAACAATGCAGATTCTTGCATGTGCCTGGGAAATGTCACCATGTGAAGAATCCTAAGCATGTACTTGTCCAAGTGCTGCTAGCAATGGAGAGAGATTTGGGCGGCTGCTAGCCAGTTTTATGAAAATCTTCCCAGGAAGCACAGTCTGTCATTTGATATGCCTTTAAAGAGGGAAGTTCTTCAGCCATGTAAAAACGTAAGAGTCATTACCAGTAGTACCATAGCATTCTGAAAACCATTCCCTAAACTCAATGAGGTCTTCTGTAAAACAAAACAAGACAAGACAAAACAAGGTCAACTCAGTCTCCAAAAAAAGGTCAAGAAGCTTTTAAATGGATATAGACTTCCATGCATCAATAGTGATGGTCTACTCTATGCTTTAAAAAAAAAGAAAGAAAGAAAGAAAAGAAAAGAATGAATGAACCTAAACTTTAACTATGGATCTCCATTTCTAACTTGGAGGGTCCAAATTCTCTGTGTCTTGGTGAGGAATAGAGAATAATTTAAGATTGATCATGATTTCATGAAAGTTGCTTTTTATATGCTATAAAGTACAACTATACACTTCCCTCTGGATAACAAGAACAATAACAATTCATTTTTATATAGAGCTTTAAGGTTTGCAAAACTCTTTAAGGTAGGTGCTCTTTTTATCTCCATTTTAAATATGAGGAGGCAAAGGTAAAGTAATTTTGCCTAGGGTCACACAGTTAGTAAGGTTTGGAGGTTGAATTTAAATTCAGGTTTTCCTGACTAAAGGTCTGGTTTGTTATTTATCTGTAAATCTATATACACACACGTGTATAATCGTATACACAAATATATACATATATTTATATATATATATATATATATCTGTATTAACAAAGATCTATACGCAGATATGTGCATAATCATATTTGTAGAAGGAGGGGGGGAGAGAGAGAAGGAGAGAGAGAGAGAGAGAAAGGGAGAGAGAGAGAGAGAGAGAGAGAGAGAGAGAGAGAGAGAGAGAGAGAGAGAGAGAAACACCTTTATTGTTATTAGTTACAGTCCACTTGTAGAATATATAAAATACAATCCCTCTTTTGGCTTCAAAGCTACCAAGAAGTTTTCCGCTCCTCATTATCAGTTCCTCCTTAGCCTGTAGCTTCAGGTCTTTTCCCAAAGCAAAGCAAACAAAACCCTACATTGTTGGAGGAAGAGCAGCGAGCTGTCCAGGAATCACAATTTTGATACTTTCTTTTCATGTGCCATTTAGGGATGTGCTATTTATTTAGAGAGCAAAAGCCCTTTCCTCAATAATCTCAGCATTTGATTTTGCTTTTAATGGTAAAAAGTAATCCTTCCAGATTTGAATCCAAATGAAACCAAAACTGGCAACAGCAAATCAAGCCAAATTATATTTTTCAGATCAGAGATTTTCCTAATTTTTATTCTAATTAAATCTTCACTGTCATGAATGACAAAATTCGTCTTTCCTAAACAATAAACTCTACATGCCTTTGGGCCTGAAAAGCAAGTTCTAATGAAACCATTATAACTCTGGCTCCAAACTAGGTCCAGAGATAGAAAAGACCATCTGCTATTGTCAGGGTCCCATATATAGCCATATTCAAAAGGATCAGCTGCCCCTGTCTTCTTGCTGCTGCTATCAGCTGTAGCTAAAGAATTAGAATCCAGCCCAGAATACTTGACATTTTGCTAGAAAGAGGGAGTAAATGTGAACAATATCAAAACAGGATGAAGCAGAGAAGCAGGTGAAAGACTTATATATATATATCTCCACCATCACAGCAATACCACACACTCTCAAGTCCACCAGCATAAGGTTGAATGTCAAGAAACAGGTGCAAGCCCTGGAAACAACAGCACTCTTTAGGAGATGAGTAAGACAGGTTATTTTTAACATAACTGCTGTCTTGAAATTTTCTTGAGCTGTTTTAAAAGAAGAATAGCCTGGATTCAAATCCAGAACCTCTCCAAATCTAGGGCTTTTTCTAATCTGAGGAGAAACTATTCCAACACTTGAAAAGATAAGCACAAAAGTATCCCTCCAACCTCTGGCCTTTTGGGACTATAGCATTTACTCATTTAAATGAAGAAATTTTAATTTGAAAAATATCAAAAGTTACATAAAAGACATTAGCTAAATTCATACCCATGGAAATATTCAGTGTACAAAAAGTAGAAATATAGAAAAGACACATTCTGGGGTGGCTAGGTGGTGCAGTGAACAGAGCACCAGCCCTGGAGTCAGAAGGACCTGAGTTCAAATCCAGAGTCAGACACTTAACACAAAAAACTAGCCGTGTGACCTTGGGCAAGTCACTTAACCCCAATTGCCCTACCTTCCCCCCTCCAAAAAGCAAAAAAAAAAAAAAAGACACATTGTCTAATAATAAAAATAATAATGACAATGATAATCCTTCTCCAGGGCATTCATATTCTCTTCTGCCTCAAAGAAGTCTCCTTTGTACATCACTTCCCCCAAATACCAATGAACAAAGGCATATTTGGCATTGGACAGTTAGATGGCAAAGTCGATAGAGTAACCAGTTTGGAATTGGCAAGACCTGAGTCCAAATCCAATCTCACACAATTACTAGTAATGCAATCCTGGGCAAATCATTTAGCCTTGTTTTCCTCAATTTCCTCATTTGTAAAATGAACAGGAGAAAGAAATGGTGAATCACACCAGTATCTTTACCAAGAAAACCTGAAATGACATAATAAAAAGGCAGATATGACTGAAAAATGACCAACAACATATTGGGATACATGTCATCACACTTATGGTCCACTTGAGTCCAGGCATTAGCAACCGCTGTAGAGCTACTCAACATGCATATAGGCCCCTGAAGCTTAGCCAGGTAACCACAGTGAAAGGCTAGTCACTGATGAGTATTTTGAAGCCAATTGGGAATCAGTCAACAAACTGGAAGTGATGGTGATGAAGGCAGGATTGACATCTTTGGGAACTCTGTCACCATAATACAATAGTCAGCATGCAAGGGTCACCACCATCTGGTTGGTGGGTTCAAAGCAAGTACTGGTGATCTCTTGATATATAGTAGATTGTTTCAGGAGAGGTAAGTAGTATGTATGTGTCCAGAGGAAATTGGATATGGGAATAGGGCACTAGGTTGGTGTGAAATTCTAGTAACGGAGGATGAAATTTGGCTTGTAAAGGAATTCCGATCAGTCTTGGTTGGGCATGCACTATTACAGTGTTTTCAGATAGATATTGCCAATGGCTTCATTGTCTACCTAGAAGGTATAAACAAAGTATTCCAGGGTTGTTTGAATAGGTGGCAGCCTAAACCTGAGGATCCAGGTAAATGGAAAAATTCAATTTGTCTTTCTTGCCATAATCAACTGACAGATGTCCTACCAACAGAAAAGTGTAACCATAACCAGTTACAACAACCACATTAAAGAAAACAAAAAAGCCTCAAAGACCTGTGCACCAATCAGTAATCGTCTGGATCTTATCAGAACCAGGTGGATAATTTTCTTTGCCAAGAATGCGTGTTCCTTGCCAGTGATCAGCTTTCAGGGTGGTAGAATTAGAAGTAAGTTCAAGTATGAACTTCATTAATAACATTTGACCCTTAAACATTTATAGCAAAGAATTGGAAATTGAGGGGATGCCCTTCAATTGGGGAGCAGCTGAATAAGTTGTAGTATATGAATGTAATGGAATACTACCATGCAATAAAAATGATGAGGATGCAGATTTTAGGAAAAAAAAACCCTGTAAAGACTTTCATGAACGGATGCAAAGTGAAGCAAGAAAAACCAGGAGAACATTGTACGTAGTAACAGCAATATTGGACAGTGATCACCTCTGAATAACTTACCTCTTCTTGTCAATACAATAACTCAAGGCAATTCCAAATCTCATGATGGAAAATGGTAATCATACCCAGAGGAAGAACTGATGAAATGAGAATATAGATCAAAACATACTATTTTCATTTTCTTTATCATTTTTTCCCCCTTTGGTGTATTTCTTCTTTCACAATGACTAATACAGAAATATATTTTGCATGATTGCACATTTATAACATTTAAATTTCTTAATATCATAGAGAAGGGGGAGGGATAGTTGGGAAAGAGAAAATCTGGAACTCAAAATTTTTTTACAGAATGAATGTTAGGATTGTTTATACATGTAATTGAGAAAAAATACTATTTTTAGAAAAAAATAGCAGTTGGTCTCAGGTCTACAAACTGCTTGGGGAACATACTTGCTAGCCCCAACTTCACTCTGCAAGGTACTGCAGGAATCATCACCTCCCTTATAGATAATATCACTTGGCAACTGATCAAGGCTGGATAAGATGTTCCAGGCAGTAAAGCTTCAGGTAGGCTTTGCCAATTTGGACACCAGCCTGACCAATACCAATATAGATATACTCACACATGATGCCAAATGTATGCAAGGGCCTGCTGGATCAAGAAAAAAATCAAAAGAAGGATAATGCAAGTTTCTCACTGGGTAATCATTAGGGAGTGAAGGGGGGGAGGGGTGGATTCAGTCTAAGGTTTTCAAAGTACAACAACCTTGGGAAAAGATCCTATTGTGACTTCCTTTCTACAGATGAGAAAACTGAGGTGGACAGAGGTTAAATGATTTGCCTTGACACATATAGTTAGCATTTAAGGCTAGATTCTGTCTTCCTGGCCCCAAGGCTAGCACTTTATACACTATCTGCCTCAACTGACTGCATTGTTTGAGAATGGATATAGCTATTTTCTTGCCCAGCCTTTAGTATAAATTATCAGTCTTTAGTCACTCTAACATATAGTTTATTGCTATGTTTAGTTGCCATTATGACTATTTCTGCCACAGAATTTGGCTTTTTTTCTTTTAACAAATCTATATTTTACTGATGTATTACATAATGGAGAAGTCTTTCCCCTGATTTCAGAGTAGCCACAATTATTCTATACTTTATTTTTCCTATCTGAAAACACTTTTAAGTGGCTGCTGAACCAGGTCTCCATAGATATACAATAAGGGCAACCCCTGTCCTTCAGGTCCTATTCTAACTGCTTACAATGTATGCATATATATGTGTGTATGTATGTGTGTATATATATATATATATATATATATATATATATATATATATATATATATAGGTTATTAACATCCTTGTGTAACACATATGTGTTTATTGAAGCAATGTATTGATATCCATATCCATTTTGCTTATTGAATATTTATAAAACAATATTGCTTCAATATTGTTATTTTGTTATTTCATCTGCCACTTTTAAGTACAGGCTAGTTTCCCTGTTGTTTCAATTGACATTAGTAGTTTTCATTGTTTCTTTATGGTGGTGCAGTGGATAGAGCATTGTGCTTGGAATCAAGAAGACTTATCTTCATGAATTCAAATCTAACCTCAGACACTTAGTAGCTGGATGACTCTGGCCAAATTGCTTAAGTCTGTTTGCTTCAGTTCCTCATCTGTAAAAGGAATTGGAAAAGGAAATGGCAAACCACTCCAGTATCTTTGTTAAGAAAACCTCAAATGAGGTCATGAAGATTGGATATAATTCAACAAGAAAAATACCTAAGATAATGTTTGCAATTCCTACTTTTTAAATACAGTATCTTAAAATACACTAGGTGTGTACTATCAGTATCATTTTCACTCTATCCATAATTATATGTCTTAAATGTGTATATTTTTCTAGTAAAAATGACATGTGTCCTGTTATCCATTCCCTCCTTTTCTTTCTTTGCAATGTAGATTTCCATTCATTCACATTTAGCAGTTACTGTTATACTTTTTTCCCCCATTGTAGATCAAATATATGTCTGTTTGTGTTGTGAATAGATGTGATGGTTAATACCTAAGAAATATCAAACATAAAAATAAGGAGGTATGCATGGCACTTTTAAGTTTAATTTGCATTATAACATATCACTATCTATCTATCTATCATTTATCTGTCTATTCCTATTCTCATGTGTATTCTTTATATGTAATATAAAACATTATTATATTTTTCCATCACTTTGTTAATCAAGAAAACAATAAATCAAGCTACAAATTATGTAGCATTTGTCAGTTTCTGAGGAAGAAATGCTCACCCCCAAATTTGAAAATTCAGAGCCAGTAGGAGCTGGCTTCAGCAAATCTCTAACACATAGATACTTATGGTTTGAAAAAAAGTTTTTCAAAGAACAGAGAGTTTGCAAACTATATTAGCTTAATTGATCATATAATAAAAAAAGAAAAAAAAATACCTTAGAGTTAAAAGTTATTATTATCCCATCTTACAAATGGGAAAATTGAGGCTTAGAGAGAAGATGTAACTTGCCAGCGTCACATAGCTCATAAGCACCTGAAGCAGAGTTTGAATTAAGGTCTTTCTAAACTCTATGCCCAGCAGGTAATACACAGTGCTCAATACCTACATGTATCATGTTCGCATCTCTGTCTTCAAAAAGAAGAGAAGGAAGGTTTTCCTTGAGAAATTAAATTGATATGAAAATAAAGAACCTCAATAAAAGCTATTTTTAAAAGAAAAAAAAACAAATTCTAATGTTATGATAGACATAATAATCTTTTAATTTTAGTAAATGGACTCACATCCCTAAGCTCCTCTATTAGCTCTGAAGGAGGGATGATCAAACTGATAAGAATAGAAGGTGATAATTGAAATTAGTAACTGAGTGAATCTACTGCTCTCTAAGGAGATTGGTGTATTGGGGATGAATGAACGCAGATTTCAGGGTGATAGCTCCCAAAATTTCCTTCTCCTTGACTTCCTATGCCTGGAGTGTTTTCCCTAAGCAAGGGAATGATAGAAGATTAGTTATTCATTTATCTAAAGTCCCACTATAATGTATATGACTCATATACATGCCCTCCAAGTTTAAGGAAACTTTGAAGAGCAACAGATCCCCCAAAGCCATGAGAAGTAGGAAAACAGCAGCAACTCCTTCCTTCATGTACTCCATGTGTGGGGTATGGGGACCCCAAAAATGCCCTATCCCCTCAAAAAATGAAAAGTCAGAGATATCTTGAAGAAGGAACAGGAAGTTTTATTCTCTTCTCCCTTGGGAAGAGGGTCATCTCTCCATGGTGGGGATCAAGGAGAGGAGGTGTTTTACAAAAGACAGAACAAGATTTTATACCCTCACACAGTCAACACTTCCCCTCCCCCCCATCCCTTCTCCCATTGGCTAGGAGGTGGGTTCAGTCTAGGAGTGAAACCTTCCCCAATGGTGAACAAGACAGTAGCCCACCACTATCCCTCATTGGCCAGGAGATGGGACAGGAAACCAGGAAACCAGTTCATGTCCTCATTTGGCAAAAGCCAATGTGAAGAGGGGGGAGATGCTAAGAGATTCCTAAAATTCCTGAAGGGCTTAAGAGTGACTGACAGATTGACAGCTAGGAAAAGGGGGAAGGGTCCTGAACAATCTGAACAATTCAAATGTTCACCTCCTTATTTGGAAAACGACAAAGCAAGGGAGGAGAAAAAGTCACAAACTAGGCTGGAAGTTGTGAAAAACCCCAAAGGGCTCATTGCTGACAAGGGTGTGGCAAACAAGGGTGGAGGTCAAAAGACTCCCGACCTCCTGAAGAGGCCTAATGCTAATGCTAATGTGGCAGTAGCAAAGAAGGGGGAAAGAAGAGGGAAGCTGAAACTCCATCTTGCTCCCACAAAACTTATGAGTTAAGAAGTTTCACCTCTCCCATTAACTCCCTAAAACTTATCTCTCTAGGGCACTCTTCTACTGCTCTCAGACTAGGTTGTGATCAGCATCTAAGGGTATCACTCTACTGTTCAGAAAGGACAAGGATCTTTGACAATAAAACTGGCAGAGCTTCTCCAATCGAGAACCTTTGGAAATTTTAGCTGTTTGTCTGACCATGTCCTAGGGCAAGAGATAGGAGAGCAGTTCATCCTCACAAGGTAACGTGTCTTCCTTGTTGTTGTTGTTTTCAAATTCCTTTCCTTTCAACAATTATCCTTGGAACAGCTGAGACATCTAACTCCAACTTACAGTGACTGACCAGTCAGTTTCCAAAAATCTACATCTCTATGGGTTCTAACCAGGCAATGATGAACGTCTGCCCAATAATCACCAATTTGCTTTGGTGTTTGGTGTCCCTAACATTTTTTAAGCTTTTAGTCTCTCCATGTTTCGAGTACTCGGTCATGCCTTGAAGAGGAAATGTTAGAGATGGAATCAAAGACCAGGAAGATTTACTGTTTGCTTTAGCTAACCTGCTTTCCGGCCTTTTCACATTCAAATGAACAGCTCAAAGCCCCACCCTTTACAGCGTAAAAATGAACCTATTCAGTTTTGCATCCTTTACAAGGAGAAAGAACAATACATTAAAATCTAAAAGGTTTTTCCCTTTTCCAAGGTGCAAATATAGTCTGAATAGGGCACACCCTTACAGAGGGGTGCTGACTAAACTGCTTTTGTCCTTTGATAGCAATTCCACCGCTAAGCATGAATTTCAAATAAGATTAAGAAAAAGAAAAAAATTATTTCATACCAAAACATATGTGTAGGCACAGTTGTTGTTTGTCCTTCATTCTCAAACGGGACCTTGACATCAGGGAGGTGATGCCATGACATGCAAATTAATTGTATTTAAGTGAGCAAGAACTGGGCAAAATCACCAATCTCACTTTCTACTATAATTATGTAATAGCTAAAACAAATGAACAGAAGCAAAACTAAACAAAAACCAAAAAAAAAAACCCACTATAATACAGAAGTGCCATGAAATAGCCATAATGAAAAGAATGTATAGTAAAGAAATGATGAAGAGAATTCAGAGATACGTGAGATTTGTATAAAATAATGCAAATTGAAATAAGCAGAACCAAAAGAAAAAAATCTACAATGACCAGAATAATGCAAATGAAAAGACAATTAAAAGGAAATCAGGCTCTTATTAATTGGAAAAAAACAAAACAGTGAAGACTTTGGGATAATGAAAATTGCATTTTTCCCTCTGGGTAGAGAGGCAGAGGATGACCAGAATAGAATATGAGATGCATGGTTTCATATGATCTCTGTATTTTTCTCACCTATGACCAAGGGTTATGGGGATAAATAGATAATTTTCCCTATAAATGATTGTGATTTAAAGAAAAGGTTGTCATAATGTTTGGGAGCTTAAATCAATGTTAACAGTATCAGAGCCCCTTTTGGATTCCAAACATCTAGAAAAGTTGCTTTCATGAGAGGCCCAGTTAGAACAGGGAAAGTGCAATTGGTTGTTTGATTCTTCTATCCTGAAAATATTTAACAAAAATGACTTTTCTTCTTTTTTTATATAGGCCTCTAATTATGGTCATTCCCTTTCACAAGTCCATTTGACCTATTAAAATTCATGTTAGGTTTGTTTTTAATGTTTGTTTCACTCTGCCTAAACCACATCTGACCATTTCATCCCTTTTACCATTCAGTAAACTCCGATGGCTTCATATTACCTTCAGCATTATATATAAAACTTCTATTTGGCTTTTAAAGTCCTTTATCACCTAGATCCATTAGATCTAGTCTTATACCTTGCTCCTATCTCCCTCCATCCATATACCAACTAATCTGTAATAAAGTGACACAGGTTTTACTGCTACTTGAAGAAGATATTAAACCTCCTGACTTTAGACAATATCACTTCAGACAATATCACTCATGTGTACAACCTTCTCCCTCCTCATCCCTCACTCCTGGCTCCCCTCATCTCCTTCAGATCACAGATTAAGTCCAATTTCTCTAAGCAATTTTCCTAGTCCTTAAACTTAGTGCCTTCCTGCTGAGTTTAGCTACAATTGATCCTGTATATTTCTTGTTTCTACACATTAACAAACGTGTATGCTGTCTCCCCCACGAGACGGCAAATCTCTTGAGAGAAGGAATGTGTTGTTTTTCCTCTTCTTGTTGTTCTTTCTTTGTGCCCCTAACATTTAGCACAGAGCTTAAAACAAAGTGAGTACTTAATAAATTACTTCTTGACTTGATTTCTTATTTGTCAAACAAAGCTTTCCTGCAATTCAAATATTGTAGTTTACACTTTTTGAATAAGGATTGGCCTGAAGACATTGCAATTTCTGGGATAGGCTATGATTGAGACCATGGATATAGATATATACTAAAAATGTACAATGAGGGACAGGCCAATGAAGGCTCATGTCTCTATTGCAGTGCATAAGCAGATAAGGCTTTCTCTATTTTTTTTTATTGTAATTGCAAGAAAAATAGAATTATTTTTACTGCTATTCTTGTTTGAATTCTAGCTAATCAAGTGCCTTTGAGACTCACCTTTGATTGTATCAAGGGAATTTGATTGGAATCAGTATACATTGTATTGCCCTTAATAGGTCTACAGGAGTTTAAAGATCTACCTTGTACCTTAATAGGCTGAATGGAATCATGTGGGAGCCCACAGTGGGAGGCGTTTGCAAAAAGACTGGAACAGGAAGGAGCAGATGAGCACTTGCAGAGCTGTGAGCAGGGAGAACTGAGAGAGAGAAAGTTTATGATGTTGGTACTCTGTCTGTTGATTTGTTTTAATTTCTCAGACAGAAGCCCTATCTGTTGTTCTGTATTGGTTTCTCAGACATAAAGTGAATTGAAATTGAAGTGCTGGTAATGTGTGTGAAAATTGCTGTAGCCCTGTTAAACTCTGTTTTCCTAGAAATAGAAACTGCAAAGAGCTTGGAGTGGAGTAGTCCTCGTGAGCTGAAATAAGGAACAGGAGTGGAGAGCAACCTATGTGTGAATCCTGGCAAGAGTTGGGAGTGGTCAGCCCATGGAGGAGGAATTGTGGGTTTTGGAAGCCAGACTGGAAACAAGATGAAAGAGGATTTTACTTTGGATGCTTTGTATTGACTGATGAGATTTGTAACTTACTATGACCTAGGAGTGGATGGTGTTTGTACTTTTTGCTAAATTTTAAGGATGATTAGCTTGAGGATGATTGGAAGCCAGCCTCTAGATGAGATGAAAGAGGACTTTACTTGGATACTCTGTAATGACTGAGGAGATTGTGATTTATTGTGACTTAGAGGCGAATGGTGTTTGTATTTTCTGCTACCTCTAAAAGATTACTATGAGATATACTCAGTGAAATGTTTTGTTTAAGACTATGGAGCCAGTTGTTGTGAATGTTATGCTTTAGTTTCTTGAATGTTATGCTTTAGTTTATTGTTGAATAAATAGAGATTTCATCATACTATGCAATTAGACCCTTAAAGTTATTCACAGCAGTAGTCCTCAGGAGCACCACTCGTGGTTGCCTTTACATCTCTTGACTTACTTAATGGAGTAGAAAATACATTTTAGTTGGCTGCCGAGGCACAATGGGGTGTGCATACAAAAGGCATTATTCAGCCAAAGCTGTCTTTCTCTTTCCTGTTTCCTGATCGAGGAAAGGTCTGCAGTAAGTATAAAATACAATCGGGAGAAATGACATAAACAAATAGCTACAATAGAAAATAATATATGAAAAATGCATCTAAATATTATATATTTGAGAATGCTAAGTTAATGATAAAAATATTAGTGATATTATGCCAGCTCTTTTCCATTATTCCATCCTTATCCTTTTTCAAATACTATGTCTTGCAAATGTTCAGGCTAAATATTAATTGCTAATTACAGGTCCTTTTTGCTCCTGGTTCAAAAGGCCTATTATTTATTTACTTTTTTAGAGGGGGATTTGGAGGGCAATTGGGGTTAAGTGACTTGCCCAAAGTCACACAGCTAGTAAGTCTGTCAAGTGTCTGAGGCTGGATTTGAACTCAGGTCCTTCTGATTCCAGGGATGGTACTCTAATCACTGAGCAACCTAACCACCCCCCTATTATTTATTTTATATGACAGTGAAATGCTCCACTCGAGTCACTCCCCACTACAGACCCACTTCCATTCAGTCACCAAAGTGATTTTCTTAAAACACAAGTTCAGCCACATGACCCCACTACTTAATAAACTCCAGTGGTTCCCTATCCCCTACAGGACCAAAAATAAAATTCACCATTTGGTGTTCAAAGCCATTCATTACCTACTCCTCTCCCATATTTCCAATCTTCTAACACCTAACTCCCTGACACATATTCTTCAGTCCAGTGAAACTGATCTAACAAGAAGCTCAATCTTTCCACTCCAGGCATTTTCTCTGTCCCTTACTATGAGAATGCTCAACTGCCTCATCTCTACCTACAAGTATCCCTGGTTTCCTTTTAGCCCTGGATAAAATCTCATGTTCTATTGGAAGCTTTTCTTGGCTCCTCTTAATTCTAGGACTTTCCCCACCCTTAATTATTTCCTATTTTTCCTCTTTATAGCTTGTTTGTTTATGTTTACCTCACAGGAGGTAAAATGAATTACACAAAACTAAAAGTTGTTGGAATTCAAACTTTAAACAAATGTTTAAAAAATTATAAATTTAAAAATGAAGAAAAAAGAAAAAAATGGTGAGCTTTTGGAGCTGCCCTCACTGCTTTTTTTGCCTCTTTTTGTATCCCCAGTACTAAGCACATTGTCTGGAGCAGAGTAGATGCTTAATAAATGTCTCTTGATTGACTGTCTGAATTAACTTAAAGCAGATGGACTCATTGCTGGCAGAATTGCAAATGTGTACAGTTTTCTGGAGCATAAACTCAGTATACAGTAGAAGTTATGAAATAATAATTTCCTTTGACCCTATAATTTCATTGTTCATAATGTTTCAAGATTTTTATGAAAAAATATTACAAAAAACTATCTATTCAGTAACTTCCACAGGGACATTAACTTTAAGAGCAAAAAGCAACTACAGAAACAAGAAAAGAAAACTTTAATGTTTAATAAAATGTTAAAATTATATTAATATAATGGAATATGATAAGACAATTAAAACTAATCATATGAGAAATAGAAAGAAATTTGGAAATAATAATTAAGCAAAATTAGAGCAAAAGATACATACTAACTATATCCATAGAAGGGGGAGAGGAATATTAATGAAAGGACAGAGAATCCCAAATGAGGACTTAAGAGTGACTGAAAAATGATGTACTTTACACATGGAAAATTGGTAGAAAGTAAGTTTTCTAAAACAGTGTGGCATAGGTGAGAGCCGGTCCCAGAGACAAGATAATTTGGGTTCAAGGCCTATCTGGAAAAAAAAAGAATGTAAACCAGGGCAAGTCCAAACTTCTCAATGTTTTAAGAAATATTGCAAAATTATGTTTCAGAGAAGGTACCATTATGTATTGGTAGAAAGCATTTACTCTTCAGGGAGTTTTCTTTGGCAGTAAAACAACTAATCTAGTCCCTATCCCTAGCTGTATAGCATTGAAATTAATTCATTTAAATATAGCCACAAAAACTAAAAGAATAAACTCACGTACCCATAAATATATATGCACACAACTCTGTGTGTGTGTATGTGTGAGTGTGTGTGTGCGCATGCATGATGTAAGCAAAGAATCATGCGGAGTCCAAAAGGGGAATAGAAAGGTCATCAACAGCTTGAGGGTGGGGTAGATGAAGGTAAGTTGCCTCCCGCACTGGGGCTATGACATTCAATTTGAGTTTTAAAGGGTTGATTCTAATTCAATGTCAAACAAAAAGGGTCCCATTACAAACATCAGACATAACAAATCAAAAGCACTGTGATAAAAAAGCAGAGGACAGATGATGAAGGCTAGTTTATTTGAGCTAGAGTAATCCTATCCATTTGGTCTGAACATTATTTGATCCACCTTGCGGTTAGATCACCTGAAGAGGAGACTGTCTTCTTTCCCTGAAATTCTGACTATCAAGGTGTCAATATGTTTCTAAGAAACTTTCTCTTCAATTCCCCAAGGTAATAATCTCGTGTAAAAATGACATGTGTTGGCACCTTTTTTCATGACTGTCACTTTGTCTTCATTCCCACAACTAGCAGTCCAGTTCAGGACACCATCACCTCTCACCTGGACAACTGTAATAGCCTGCAATAGTATCATTGTCTCTTTAGCCCATCCTCAGCAATCCATCCTTCACATAAATGTCAAAATAATTTTCCTCAGGCACAGGTTAAACCATGACACTATACTGCTCAAAAGAACTTTAGTGGCTCCTTACTGCTAACAGAGTAAAATTAAAACACTTTAAGTTGACATTTTAAGGCCCTTCACAGAGCGGTTCCAAGCTTACCTTCCACATTTTATTTCATATTTCTGGCCATATTACATCTTTTGTCTACTCAAAGTTCTAGCCAAATTCCCAAACTACACTATTAGCTATCCTCCAGATTTGACATGCTATCTTCTCTCCCTCCTTCTTCAGGTAGGCTATTCTTCAAGTCCAGAAGGCATTCTAAGAGTCTAAAATGGCCCTCAGAGGAAGTGGCACAAGGAATATCTCTCATTCAACTATAAGGCTAAGATCTTCCTGGAGACAAATGAGAAAGTTGAATGAATATTTCTGGAAGAATTCACACTAGGTGGAAGGCATAGCCATCTAGTAACTGTCATTGTTCTTGCTAAGTAGAAGGTAAGCTAATTTTTTTTTTCCCTGTCAGGGTTGAAGGACTGCAAGAGCTATTGGCATTCTGTAATTTTTGGCACCCTGAGTCAAGTTTCTAGTTATCTCACTCTTGTTACAACCCTGTATACTTACTCCTCATACTTAACTTTATGTATGTGTGTGTGTGTATGTGTGTGTGTGTATATGTGTGTGTGTATGTGTGTGTGTATGTATGTATGTATTACATGTATATATGTATGTATGTGTGTGTTTGCATGTATTTGCTCTTCAAGGCTCAGATCACAGATCATATATTCCAGGAAGTCTTCTCCAAACCACTCACCTGAAAGTGTAGTCTCCCTAGCAGATTTTCCTTGGTCCAGCTCTCTCTTCTGTTCCTCTCACTTAGTACTGAATACCATATTTTTCTGTCTCACCAACAAATCTCCATTACTCCCCCTGTAGGAAACAATCTCCTTGAAAACAAGGCATGTGCAATTTTGCTATCTTTGTGTTCTGAGGAATGAGGCTTATTTCTAGAATTTAATGTATTCAATTAATGTCTATTGAGTAACTGAGATCTTTGCAAATGCAGACCAAATTATGTGGTTCTGGTTCTAAAGAGTACATAGAGATGGGATGGTGGTTAGGAAATGCATGATTTAAGCATGTTACATTCTAATACGATGATACCATGCACATATGGGAGCTAAGGCCAGAAGAGGGAATTATCTAAAGAGTGACAGGTGCTATAAGAGGAAACACAGAGCCGCTAAGTGTTCACTTCCTTTATCCTTACAATGGTATTACTTTGACATTTATGGAATTTATCTTATTACTGTTTTTAATTTGTTTTTATACATGTGATGGAATACAAAATAGAAAGTCACCTAGATAGTCCCTAATTTCCTGTTGGATATTTGAATGGGATGTGATCAGTGAAACAGGTTTTAGATGGAATTTTGGTTACTCACACACTCAATCAGAAGAGTTCACCCTCAGGGTTCAATTTCAAAATTGAGAGCATTAGCTCCCCTGAAGTGGGCATGGTCTCTGAATGGTTACTAAGGGATACATTCTTGTCACTGTCTGAATCACAGCTGTGTCCTCATCTGGTCTTGGAGTTTGTCTTCTTCCTAGAATACCTTGTGTTCCAAATGACATTAATATTATTATTAACATTAATATTAATATTAAGAGATTTAGGAACTTTCTCACGATCAAGAATTCATCTTTCACCAAGCTTATTTTTCTGTTCAATTCTACATTTATTAAGACCTCCCCAAAATGAAAAAAAATATGAATTCAGGGAATTATTTTTCTAAGCAACATACAACCCCTTTTGCACGCTGCTAGCTTGCGTATTTCAGTTCATGTTGATGTCAAATTTTTCTTTTGACAGAGTATTATGCTCATCGTCCTTAGTGTATTCGTTTTTTACTGTTGTCCTTAGTTATTTAGCCTATAAAGTCACTGAATTTAAAGCTATTCTGCAATGCAGTGCTGTGGCAAACGATACTGCTGTATTTGAAGTCAGAAGGCCTTGGTTCAATTCCAAACTCTGCCATTTTCTAGCCTCGTGATCTCAGCTAAGCTGTTTCCCTTTTCTAAGACTCAGTTTCCTCAATTTAAAATGGAGAGACCAACTAGAAAGACTTCTAACATCTCTTTTAGTGTCGATGATTCTGTGGTCCTTCCCGAGGTGTCTATATGCAGCTACATGTAAACAAATCTAAATTATATGGTATTTTTAACTGAATTAACTAATCCTGACTATTTGAAGTCTCACTTAAGTATATATCCAGAAGGGCATTATCAGCCTGCTCTGAACCCGGTAGTGGTTTGTGCTTCCTTTTTATTGACTCTTTCTTGACCCCTCCTGTGCTAACTACATTTGGGTCCAGTGTGGCTCCAGGCCATTACATATTTGGAGTTTCCTCCCTGTAACGCTAAGCAGCACAGCTTGGCTTGACTACACGAGCAATGACTGCACAGCAGGGCCTCAGTGGCCTTGTTTATTTAGCTGTGAATTAGCTCGGGTTGCCTGTGGAATTGTTTCTTTTCATCCTCTGGAAATTTTACCCTACCTGCTCCTATTGCCACTCAGAGACATGTAGCCTGCAGGCAAAATTATCCAACAGAATTAGCTCAGCCAGCTTTCATTTATTTTTCCAATGTATTTTTTTTTTTTAGCTTCCACTGGTTCATTTTTTTTCCAGTGTTTTCCTGTTTGATTTTCCTAAGATAATGTATAACAAACATTGGAAACCCTCTCCCCCTATTACTGTAATGTGCTTTTTATCTCTCTCTCTCCCCCCCACCCTCATATCCGAAAACAACTTATGACAAAAATGACAAGAAAAGGGGTTTTATTGACTTTGCTAGCATTGGAACCAGGGTGAATTTTATCTGTGAAAAAAAATATACTTTTTAAAAATCACATCCAGTTATAGAATGGACAGTTCAATAACTTGGATGTGACTCTATAACACCAATGTAGTATTCACAGCACCCATGGTGGTTATGGATATGCTGGTGTAGTTGTGAATCACAAAATGTAAAAGGCTTTCCACATGGAAGAAAGAACCAAAGCATTTATTCAAATACCAAAAACCGAAATTCCAAAACCAGAAAGCCAAATTCGTTACAGTAACCATGATGTTGGTACACACAACCAATACAGTGCACAACAACATTCCCAAGCTTTCCCAAGCCTCCCCTCTGTCAGGCCTTAAAAATAAACAGGTACCATTAAGCAAGAATGCTCCTCTCTGACTCACATTAGCTACTTAGCCACCATGCTGCTTGCTTCCAGCAGTTCTGGCTCTCTCTCAGCTTGTGCTCAGCTTTTTATTCTGGTCATTAGCTCCCCTCTGTTCTTCCCCTTCCTGTTGCATCAGCAAGTTCCTCCAACTGTGGGATTCCCAAGTCCAGTTTCTTAACAAAGACTTGACATAATTAAGGGCAAGGGTCAACTTGAAACAAGGCCCTAAGTACTTGTTTGCTTGCCATTACAAGGGGTAGGGAAGTTCTTCAAATCCTCATTGCCATTACAGACTCTTCTTTGAAGTAGACGGATTCTTAAGTAGTTGTGTCCGAACACTGAGAAGATATACGAATATTACTCTTCTTACATTGAGAATTTTGAGTCTCTATCCCAATCTAAGGATCTTTCTCCATTAAGGTCAAACTTCATCCTAAGTGACCATAATGCAAGGAAGGATCCATAGTTGGTATCATATCCACTTGGTAAAGCACTCTGTCATCAGAAGACTCAGCTTCAGATCCTAGGTGTGGTACTTATTATCGTGTGATTGTGGGTAAGTTACTTTATCTCTCTGTTACTCTTTTTTTCTTTTCTGTACAACTGGAAAGAGTGGGATTTGACATAAAAATAATCTCTAAAGTCCCTTTCAAGTCAAAAATTCTATGATACTGCAAAACTAAGGAGATTCTACTTTTGTTGCATATCGCACTCTGTCATGTGAAACTTTGTAATAGTACTGTACTATATAAGTACTATAAAGCACATATTTTCCAAATTAAAATGGATTCATTAATCAACTTGCATTTTATTTATTTGTTGTGGGCTCTCTAGTATTTAGCACATATTTTAGTACCAATAAGAGTCCCTTATTTGCTTAGAAGCCTAACAAGGGCATAAGCCCAGTCCTTGGATTGAGTTTGAACTTTGATCTGTTTTGTTTCTCTGTAGTAATCGTGGTCGCTGGCTCCCCTGTATAAGCAATCTCTTGTCTGTAAATAAAGAAACCTACGTCAAGAATTCTTGTTAGAATTGGTTGAATTTTCTTTAGGTGACAAAAATTCCAATGACTTAAGTTAAAAGGTGATTTTTCAGAAGAGAAATAAATATTAGACTAAATCTATATCATTCTAAGTAGAATAAAGAATTAGTAGAAAAGAAGTCATGTTATTTTCTCTCAGATCCTTTGAAGGAAGTAGCTAATTAATGTTTCTCTTCCTTCCATCCACACCTCTCATCAGGGTCCTAGCAGGAAGATGCATTGGTCAAGGCCAGTGGAGGGAGGGAAAGAATCTCAATGTCCTTTCACTAGTCCCCTAATTTAGTTCTAACTTCCTCTCCTTGCTCCCACTCACTCAAATCTAAAACTTATTGCAAGAAGACTCTTTTATTTATGGTTCTCTGAAATGATTGTCCATCAGTTTCTACCTACTCATCAAGGAGTCCAGGTTTGTTGCTGATGATTATTTTGTAGGGCCTTTGAAAGTCTTTTGAAATACTTTGTAAATAGTCAAATTACTCAGTGTCTCCAGAAATAGTAGTTCTCCATCTGTCCAACAACTTGTTTGGCCAAAGAAATTTCTTGGCAATTTTTTTTTTCCTCATCTTGTTGAAGGCGATAGACTCAAGTATCCTAATATAGTTTATTTAAGTTGGCATTCTTATGGGCTGAAGTTGTAGCTAAGTGGTAAGTTTCCTTAACTTCCTCTCTGAGCCAACAGATGTTTTGATTGTTGGTGTCTTACAATGTTTCTAGACTCTGACACTTCAAAACACAAGTCAATAGTTAAGTGTTGCTCTTGCCCCAATTTCAGAAGCTGTGTTATTAATCCGCTGACATTATTCCTGGTAGAGTTGTATGAATGTATTGGGAAAGTTCTTTGTTGGCTGAAATGAGATTGGTTGTTTCAAAAATAATAAATTTGCATGCCTTGGAGATAGGAAAATATTGACAATTATTTTAGTTAATTTGATCAATCTAGTTAGTCAAGCAGGTAAATTTCTTCTTTAAAATACTTTTAAATTTAAATATACACAAAATAAATGAGTGAACATATATTTTTTATCAAGATTTACATTTCTTCATATATAGAAATTCTCCAGTGTAAAAACAACAAACAAACATTAACTTTCTCAGATTTTAACTTGACATAAAGATTGCAGGATAAATTAATTTTTATTTCTTTATTTATTTAGGCTTAGTCAGTTGTATCATACTGTCTTTTCTTATTATGACAGGGTCACTGTCATATAAACAAGACTACTTTTCCTTTAACAATATTAAAGCTATTCTTGGTCCTTAATTTTTCCAGAAGATTAAGGCTATAACAATTGAAAAATCATCTTGGTGGCCAGAGTAAGAAAGTCAGTTCATGAGAAGAGAGGTATTCCTTCTTCAGACTTAACAATGGAACTCCATCTTGACAAATGAGGAAGGTAGAAAAAACTTTTGCCAACTGAATCAGTACTGTACACTTGCTGAACACGTCTTCCATGATGAGGGTAATTAAACTTCCTTCCATTCTGAGGTGGTCTATGAGAGTTTTGCTTTGTTCTGCTCCTGAACTTGAACCATCAGTGTGACCTGAGTTAGGTCTACCCTACAACACCTATTCACATTTGGATATTTTCATCATGTTTCATGGGACTGTAAGGAACCATAAGAAGATGAATTTTGCTGGAATAGAGAGTACAGGAAGGAGAGTAATGTATGATGCTGGACAAGTGGGTATGTGAGTAGAAAGAAGGGACAAGATGTTTTGGAAATCAGAATGAATGGATTTGGCAGTTCTTTGGCTAGGTAGAACAAGCGAAAGTGAAAATTGAAGAATGGTAGCAAGGTTGTAAACTTGAGTCCCTGAAGGAATGGTGGTGTTCTTAAGAGAATAAGAGAAGTTTGAAAGAGGACACATATTAGAAGAAATAAGATGTAATGAGAGCTGACACAAAGATTATAACCCATGCATGCTCACTTATTCTACGTGACTCACTGTGTCCGAAAATAAATGGGCAGGGGGAAAGTCACTTGTCACTGCTCAAGAGCATATAGCCCACTCTCCAAAGGGTACCTGCTGTGTACATGAATTGATCTGCAATTTAGTGACTGGATAATTAGGAGCAGAAGGGAAGAATTTTCCCAACAGTGTTTATGCAACTACTGGTATGTATGCCTAGGACAGAATTAAATGATAACTGCCCTGGAGGGCTGATACTCAGTGAAGAAAGAGGTGGTTTGGATCTTGTGTAGCAATGAGAGAGAACAAATAGGTAATATTGTGTAGTGGTAGCAGGTGAAGGATTCCTGTGGTTGGATTGGAAGTAATTTTCTTCAGTGACTATTGTATTTGCACTGGCCCCTGGGAAACCTGACCTGGAGCCCTCCTTGCTTCCTTAGTGACTCCATTTCCATGCCCACTAATTTAAGAAGCCCTGCAGCCATGCTTCATTTCACTCTTACCTTGGGTCTCCTTCTTCTTCTCTTGCTGCAGCACAAGCAGTATCACCCTTCACCCTCTGCTTTAATCCCTCTATATGATGCCTTTCTCCATTAAGATGCTGCTTGAGTGTAGGGTCTTCCTTGGTTGCTGGTTTTCATTTTCCCAGAATGTATTATAACGCCTGATACATACTAAACTCTTAATAAGCTTCCTTCTTTCCTTCCTTATTTTCTTCTTTCTTTCCTTTAATCTATCTTTTTTCTTTCTCTGTCTTTATCTTCCCACGCTCTATTTTGTTAATAACATAGCCTTTGGCATCATGTCACAAGCCAATGGAGGATATGCCATGGGCCACTTGAGAGGCCATTTATCTATATGATATTTCAAACACTTCTCATGATACAACTACTACTTTCTCAAGGAGGGGTAGCACCTACTCTCACTGTGGCTACCTGAACTCTATAGTCACACACACATGCACACACACACACTACACACACCCCCTCCAGACTCCCCCCCCACACCCACCCACCCACCCACACCCACTCATATCTACACGAACACCCCCTCCCCCCCACACACACTCACACACACACACCAGGTTGAGTCCTGGAAGTTCCTGACTTCCAAAATGTGGAGCAAGGTTATTTTCTCATTGTTTCTGACTCTTTATGCCCCAACCCCAGAACCCCACAAAGAATCTCTTAAAGCGTGTATTCAGACTTATTTCCTGGGTCTCCCCAAAAGGAAGTAGAAAATTAAACAATGTACAATGTACATGAGGTATAGTATTGCTGTTTTGTTTCTTCAGTGCAAAGGAAATGCCTGAAACACAAAGACTACATGCATTGAAACCTTAAAATATAATGTAGCAACCCCTAATTCCTAATATATTTTTTTAGGGAGTTGAGATTAAAATATTAAAACATGAGACATTTAGTGGCATTTTTGAATGGGCATTTCACAAGTCTTGGATCTGTACTGTCTGCATAACTCCTTTAAGGTACACTGAATGGGTTCATCAGCCTTTAGGTGGACATCTACTCTGAGAACAGCCCCGGAGATGAAAGGTGCACCTTTCGTAAGTGCAGCCAACACTGCCTGATGGATCCGTTCTCTCCTAACCTTCCACATCCACTAGGTTGCCTTCCCAACCTAAAATACTCAACTTGGAGCTGCTGTTCGGCCATCTGTTCTCAGGAACAGAAACACAAATCAGAGCAAGCTGCCCGAGCCTTGAGATCATTCATGACTCCGGCCTGCCTCGATGTTCAGATGTTCTATTGGCTTTGCATGTAATCAACATAGGTCATGCAGGGGCACTGCATCCCTTCTCGCTTTATCTTTTCACTGAAGATGAAAGGTACAGCGAGATAGATAGATAGAGACCAAGAAAGAGACAGGGAGAGCTCCTTGCCACATACTATTCTGGGACAAGAAAGGAGAGAGAAACTGACCTTTATTTAAAGTCTCTGGAGTGGACAGCTCAGCAGGGAGCACACATGCACCCAAAAGTGCCCAGCAATGCTCAGCACATACCTCATGGCATAGCCCTGGTAGACTCCTCTTTGCACTTGTTCTTCCACACTCTCCTCTCCAGCTCTCCTTTTGACTTTCTCTATTTCACTATTATGTCTTAGAGGCTTGTTCACTCTGGCTGCCCTTGTGGACTCTTACCCCTTCCCCTCCCCCCCCAACAGCCCCCACTGATGAGTTCCTCCTGGAACCTTCATTTGGAGAAAAGGCCTAGTCCAGTCTTTGGTGACTCCTCTGAGCTCTGCTTCTTAGGCTTCATGTCTTCTTGTAGCTACCTTCTGCATTTCCATTCCATCCCTCCCCATTTCTCAATTTTCTTTTACATGCTATCTTCCTCATGTAGAATATAAACTCCTTGAAGGTAGGAACTGTTTTTCTTTAGCACAGAGTCTGACACAGATTATATGCTTATCAAATACTTACTGACTTTGCCTGGTCTCCATATGTACACATGCCAAATGCAACACTTGTCACACATCAGATGACAAACCTTTTCACACTGTCTTACAATTCTATGACATCAAGCTTTCTTATTAACTGCGTCGATGAACATTTCATCAGCTTACACAGAAATGATCTTATCTTTATAGCCTTAAATGTAGTAACAGGTACTCAACCAGTCTTATTTGATGCTGATATTGCTGATACAGGCGCAATGCTCTTTATGTCCAGAAGTATCGCATTTTCACATTCATTTTCCCTTTTGTTTTGAATCTATTTTAAAAATTATAATTCAGCAGCAAATAGTGTTTCGTATATCTACATGAAACAATATATATCATGATGTTTCTGTTCCATGATCTTTAATAAAACCATATTTATATAAAGGCCTTCTTCACCTTAGCAGGACACTGTGTTGCTCTCACTGGTCTAGATGCTTTGCCTTTTAATATCTGGCATGATGTCAAATCTACCTTGTTGGAAATAAATGATGTTCCTGAGAAATACAGTGAACATCAGCAAGTAAATTGAAATTCTAGTAACTACTGAAGTATAAGCTTTATTTCTGTCATCGTTATGGTGATGTAAGGCAAAAGATTCTTGCTGGTTCTTTTCATCTCCCTGATTTCACCTCTACACTTCAACAAAGAAATCTTTAGACTTCTAGAAATCAAGGTGCTATGACAGGTTCTAATCCAGTCATGCTCCCCTAAGAAACACTTTAGCAAATATAACAAAGAACACTAGATCTGTCAATGATCAAAACAAAGAGAAAAACCATTAAACTCCTTCATTCTGTTCAGGACTACAAAAATTTTGAACCTTTTTGGTATTCCCAAAGGGGCCTCCACAGAGAGACTTTAAGCCAGAACAATCTCCAGTAAATGGGGACTAAACTATTCATCTCTAGTCAATCACTACTAAAACCAAGAATATTTTGGGTACCCTCCTTTTGCAACCAAGGTTAGGTATAAGGTTCAATTCCAGTAGGTTATTGTCAAGGGGATAAAGGACTGAGAGGCATAGGCATCATATGTCTCAAAGTCCTCTAAGATTCCTGAAGCTCATGCGATTTCCAGTCATTAGTGTCTGCCAGAGCCATACTAGTGGAGGACACAGGAATGAGTCACCCAGTGAACACCTCAAGCCACCACAGAATATAAACAGAATCTATGGATCATGGCAGAAGTTTGTGCTGGTCAAAGGCCTGGGTTCAGCTTTCTGTCATGGGTCAAGGGTGTGGAAGAAGACAAGGACAAGGAACAGAATACATCCCATCCAAAATTGTTAGGAGAGGAAAAAACAGTATCAAGACTGGTGGAGACAGGAGTTGCTCCTAGTCACTGACTCCAAGAATTCAGGACAGGATAGAGCCTTGTCCTGACAGAAAATTCCAATCTTAGAATAAAAAATGGAAATACTAAAAAAATACAATTCTTCATGCCATGAAGAAATACTAAGAGCATCCCAAGAGGTAAATCCATATGAAGAGGAACTTTGCATTAAGTAAAATTAAATAGAACTTCAAGAAAAAGAATATATTACCCCTAAAGACTAAGACTGATCAGCAATGAAACAACAACAACAAATTTTAGCTCGAGGAAAAAGGGAGGAGCTTAAATAGTAAGTGGAATACTTTCCCTAAGTAAGGGGACAAATTAAAAAGTAGACTAGACTAAGCAAAAGTCAACAATTCAATGAGACAAAAAATGTTAGAACAAAATCAAAAGACAGAATCATTACAAGAATGTGTGTGTGTGATTTCTAAAACAATTTACTTAGAAAGCGGGACAAAACGTAATTTAAAAAGCATCAGAATCCATGAAAACCACAATCAAATAAATAATCTGATTGGTATAATTTAAGACAGCAAGAAAGATTTCCAAGTAAAATTAGAGCAAAAGGCAAAAAAAAAAAAAAAATTCTCTGGTCAAGAAACTTTTAAAAGCAAAACACCCAGAAATGTTTGAGCCCATATCTTGAGCTTTTCCATCAAAGGAAAACATTCTACAAAAAAACAGCAAGAAAGAGTTCAGATAGCCAGGAATCACAATTAGTTAACACATAAGACTACGCTGAAATTACACTGAGATCTTTGAATACGGTATTACACATTACTAAAGAAAATGACTTATAAACCAAAAAAAAAAACCCAAATTTATAAACAAAAATTTATAAAAAAAAGTCATGCCAATGGAGGAAAAGCTATTTAATAGAATTGAGGGTTTCAAGTTTTCTTATTAAAAAGATAATATCTGGGTAGATTTCCTCAAAACCACTGAAGTCCAGAGAAAACTAGACATATAAATACATCTGAGGGACTGAAAGGACCATTTTTTCCCCATAATCTTTTATTCTAAGAGGAAAAAAAGAAGCAATTGAGCAATTGTCAAGTTACAGAGAATAGAATGAGAGTTGCCTGTAAATTGGGGAGAGGGAGACAGACAGACAGACAGACAGAGAGAAGGGGTGAGAAAGACAGAGAGACAGAGAGAGACAGAGAGAAAGGGAGACAGAGATAGAGAGACAGAAAAAGATAGAGACAGACAGACAGACAGACAGAGAGAAAGAAAGAGAGAGAGAGAGAGAGAGAGAGAGAGAGAGAGAGAGAGATTAAAGGGGTGTGTGTGTGTGTGTGTGTGTGAAAGAATATGGTCCAGAAATTTGATTCTGAGCAGAATAAAGACAAGAGAAGAACATTATCGTATAATTTCAATGATAGCTTATTACTACTGTCAATTTCACTATCTTTCTTTCCCCCACCAGTTTCTATTTGTAAAAAGGACATCTTGGGGCAAAAAGAAGAAGAAGACTATATGATGGAAGGAAAAGGCTCACCACAGCCGTAACCATTAACATAAATGGGTTGTCCTCACACGCAAAAAAATGGAGGCAAACAGAATGGATTAGAAAGTAACCAATTAAAAAAATTAGAATTAAAGAAGAAAAATTAATGAACTATTTTTCATCGAACTGACCAATTGAATAGGAGCAGGATTGACTGAAAACATAGCTAATTTAATAAAATATGGGAAAGCCAAATTACCAAAACTAAAGCAAAAATTAAATAGAATTCACAATAGACTAAAAGAAAAGAATAATATAGTTGTGTATCAGCAATGCAGTATTCACAATGCCTACAGTAACTATAAATATGCTGATATAGTTATTAATCACAAAATGGAACAGGCTCTCTAAATAAGAAATATAGATAGTGCATTCATTTAAATACCAGAAGACTGAGTCCCAAAACCAGAAAGTCAAAGCCAACCCAGTCGTGATGAAGTTGGCACATGTGATCAAAGTAGTAAACACCCACATCCTCAAGCCTTCAAACAGGACAGGCTACCTCGGACAAAGATCCTCCTCTCCTCACACACGCAACTGCTCAGC
>CM053590.1:201700260-201716342 GCA_028646515.1 Pseudochirops corinnae | reverse complement strand
GTGACATAGGAGAGAATAGACTGGGGGAGGGGGAACACACTGGGATGGCTGTTTTGGGGCGGTGGGTGGGGGAAAGAGGGGGAGAAAATATGTAACTCAAAATCTTGTGGAAATGAACGATGCAAACTATAATAAAATTAAAAAAAAAGTGTCTGAGCTCAGATTTGAACTCAGGTCCTCCCAACTCCAGAGCTGGAGCTCTATTCACTGTGCTACCTAGTCTCTTTTTCTTCCTTCTTAAAGTACACAGGGACCCTGTATCCCAGATGGTGGTTCAAAGGTCCACAGAGGCACAGAAATACTATTAAATATGGAATTGACTGAGACTTCTCTGTGCCATCTGAATTGCCACAAAATGCATTTTTGGGCAGCTAGAAGACCAGTGATTAGAGTGTGGTACCTGGAGTCAGGAAAGCACATCTTTGTGAGTTCAAATCTGGCCTCACACACTTACTAGATAAAAGATCCTGGGCAAGTCACTTAACCCTGTTTGCCTCAGTTTCCTCATTTGTAAAACCACTCTTGTACCTTTGTCAAGAAAATCACAAATGGAATAATGAAGAGTCAGGTGCAAATAGGTGAACAACAGAATGTATCTCCTCCTTTTTTCTTCAGCTGATAATGCAGTGGCTCCATATTAAATTATGTAAATAAATACCTGTGTAAACAAAGAACTAATGATTGTGAGCACAGAGTCATGTAATATATCCTTTTTTAATACTCTAACAGGGTAGGGTAACTGTGGCCCTCTAGGTCCTCAATAGCAGCCTGTAGACTGAATCCGGACTCCACAGAACAAATTCACCCTGTATCTAGTACAATCTTATAACATGAGTAACCGTGACTTACCATGAGAGCTGTATGATTGATCTAATGAATACTTTTCTGCATACCAACTCGTACAAAACACACAGGCAAAAAACCCTAAAACAGAATAAATTGTATTAAAAAATTACATGAAGAAAGACTGCCATTTGGCATTATATATTCACTAAGGAAGAAAATCAAATAGTTATTTCTTTTATATGAACATGTTTGTTGGAAGTAGACAATCAGATAAAATGTTACTAAAACAAAAAACAAGAAATCCCATCCTCCATTTCATTAGCTAGCTGTTTTTGAGGAAATGTTAGAAAATAATTATTGAATAAGGAGAGTATTCTAGTGTGTCCTGGTAATAAGCCTCTCTGGCATTACCTGCCCTTCAGCAACAATGGCATAACATTTTTCTGTCCCCCCCAGAAGGAATTGTCCATTAATTTGTAAGTCAAGTTCATATAAAGATAAAAGAGAATAATGAAGCATTTACAATGCTCAGTTTTATAACTCACATGTCAGCAACTATCAATCCAGACACCTTTCATCTACAGACCAAAAAAAGAAAATGAACCCAGATAACTGAGCCCCAGAAAGGCTGTGTGAGTGGCATAGCCAGTGAGAGAATTCAGATCTAGATCACAGTGTGTATTCTTTTCACTGATGTTTGACCTTTTATCTCTGAATCAAATTGGCTTATATTTAAAAATGTTCTCTATGTTTTGTTGAGAGGTGTGATTCACATGATCTGTGGGAAAACCCAGCTCCAAAGGACAGCTGACAGAAATTTAATCATGATGTCAGAAACATAGGCAGTTGGGGGTTCAATGCATAGAGAGCGTCAAGTCTGAAGTAATAAAAACATGAGTTCAAATTTGACTCTAGATAGTAGCTATTTTTTTTTCACCATGGGTGAGTCACTTCTTTTCAGTTAACCTCATCCACAAAACTGAGATAAGAGAGACAGCAGATGCTTTATCTTGATTACTGAGGTGGAGTTTTTGTCCTCCCTGAAGTCCTTGACTAAGGGTATTTGAGCTAAATGAAAGAATATTCTTCATTATTTTATAAAGAACATTTATGTGGTATAAGGGGGCTGCTTAAAAGGAGATACTTCCTTATGAGGCAGGTGTCCCAAGAAAGCTTTGGGTTTTTTTGATTGGTTTTCTCCTGGCCTCATTGACACCTTAGCGGGGGTTGCAACATTTCCTAAAGTGGGTGATGCTGCCCCCTGAAGGGCACTGAACAATCTAAGGTAGTGGTAGTAGCCTTGCTGCAATTGGGGGGCATTAAATAAAAATAAGGGAGCTGTGGAAGCATAAAGAAAGGAGAGAAGACATTTTTTAAAACCCCTTCATATATGTTTCCTTATTGTGTACCAGAGGAAAAGTTGTAGATTTAAATAATTTTCCAAATAAACTTACAAAATGCAGTAATAAATGATCAGTGGCCAAGTTTCTGTCTCTCTTATCTCAATTTTTTGGATGAGGTTAACTGAAATGAAGTGACTCACCCATGGTTAAAATAAAATAGCTAGTATTTAGAGTCAGATTTGAACTCATGTTTTTATTACTTCAGACTTGATGTTCTCTATGCATTGAACCCCCTAACATTACAAAACGCAAGTAATAAATGATCAGTGGCCAAGTTCCTACCAAGTTCCTGGTAGGA
This sequence comes from Pseudochirops corinnae, assembly GCA_028646515.1. Classification (NCBI taxonomy): domain Eukaryota; kingdom Metazoa; phylum Chordata; class Mammalia; order Diprotodontia; family Pseudocheiridae; genus Pseudochirops; species Pseudochirops corinnae. The sequence goes on along the minus strand of CM053590.1, from coordinate 201,713,855 downwards.
AGGCTTATCCCACATTGTTGGGAAGTCCAGCACGTGTTGGCAGTAATATGTGCCTGTAATGTCTTGTTTACAATATGACATTACATGGTTACATGATGAAATACTGCATCATCAACTTTTCAATGCAGGGAAAACACCAATTTACAATAAATTGTTGAAGTTAAGAAGCTTTGTTTTAAAGGAAATAAATGATGCAAATTTTTTTTTAAAGTTACAGTTAAAGAATGTAGATTTCCAGAGACCACTGAGAAAGTTGTTTTTTTTTTTTTAAAGGGGGTGGTAGTCAAAATAAGTATGATAACCCCTGGACTTTAGAAAAAGATACTACTTCACCCCTTGGTTGAAGGCAGTTAGAGAAGAAAGGTTCTACCTTTAAGAAGACAGAAGCCAGATAAGAAGAATCTGTCTGTTTTCTTACTAAATCAAAAACATCCTGTCCTTGCATACCTGCATTACTTTATATGTAACATAAACCAGCTTTCAGTCACTTTTTTTAGACTACAGTAAAAATCATATTTCAAGTACAATTTTTTAAATAAGAGATTCAGTATGCCCTTCAATTTCTTTCTTCAGTTGATTCCCTTTTTTTTCTTTCATTTCTTTTCTGTTTTGATGAGAGTGTAAGCAAAGGGTATGTTCCCCTTTGTCCAGTCAATCTTCTTAACCTTGTAATTAATTCAAATTTACAGATGGGCAAAACTCATTTTGGCAAAGTCCTGAACTCACCTAAAATTTGAAGATTGTAGTTGACCCTGAAATACATGTTATTTGCAGTTGTTTATTTTTTCCAAACATGATGTCCTGCTTTTTTTTTTAGGTAAATAGCTTAAAAATCTTCCTGGGAAATTAATACATTTTTAAAATGTAGGGATGTGTTCAGGGACAAGTGGTGTTATTAATGCATTTTATGATTCTTCATCATTATCTGAGTTTTGTAGATATACTACATAATTTTGGAAAACGGAGGAATTCATAGTCATATTTCTCAAGAGCATTATGCATATGTTTGTACACTCACATTATAAAAATTAAGAGTAAAGCTATTAAACACAAATACAGTTGGCTTTATTTGAGGCCAAAAGATTTCAATAATTGAGGCTTTCAAAAACAATCCCAAAGATAATGTTTTGTTTTTCCTGGTGTGCAGTCACAGACTGATTTAAAACTGGATTTTCTTTCCCAGCCAAATTATACACAGAGGATTAAGGTTGTTATGGCAAGACAAGGCAGAAAGAAAAGTGTGGTTTTGAGGGTAAAAGTTTTCTATTTAAACACATTTCTTCAATAAGAGAAGAAACAAAGAAATTGCTTGGCTAGGTAAATTGGTTGGGGTACAAATGTTATTTTTTTTTTTGAAATTTTTTTCAATATATATCTATGTGTACAGGAGGGTTTTTAAATGATTTAAGCATACAGTTCTCTGTTCATTCATGAAAGTAGTAATGGAGTGAAGGAGGCAAGGCATGAATGGAATTCCTTAAAGCTCATTTCTAATCTCAAATCCACACATGCTTAGCTCTAAAGAATAGGGAATTATAGTCCACATTTTTAAAAAGTGCAACTCTTATGCTTGTGCTGACAAAAATGAAGTGAGATTTATGTGTGTGTATGCACACATATACATATATGCACACGTATGCACATACATACACATATGCACACACATATGGAAGTATATATGAGTATATACACATTCATATATGTATATAGACATATTAGATATTTGCATGTGTGTGTATTTGAAATTTTAAGCTGGAATTTTTTTCTGCAAGATCAGACTTATAGTAGCCCAAGTAGTTAAAGTACCTTACCAGTTTTTTTTCATATTTTGTTAGCATGTGGTAGTATGTGAAAACATATGTTAAATGTTTTATTTACTTTGATTAATGCATATTTTAAAATAAAAATGTTTCTTCACGAGACAAGACTGTTTTCCCCCTGTCTTTAGGCTGATGCTTCAACATTCTTTTTAACCTGAACACTGCCTTGATTTCAAATTGTAGAACACATATCTATGCAGTGACACAGGAAAGGGCTTAGCAACAGCTGTTTTGAAACATGGAGGTGTGCTGCAAATGTAATTTCCACTAAAATGTCACTGAATATATTCAATGAGATTCTATTGAATGTCTAATATATGCCAGGTACGGAATTGATGCTATTTACAGTTATATGTAAATTAACTGGGACAAATTAAAATAACTACCATAGTTGTTATATTCAATAATTCATAACTTTATCATCTTTAAAAAACATTGGTATGAAATATTCCTACTTTTGCTGTACTCATTTTACATAATTTTGCAATGGGTTCATAAGATTTTAACAGGCATTCTTAAAATATTCATTGTGAAACTTTGCTTCTCTCTTATTGTGTAAGTTTGTATTTGATGAATTTCCATTTTTCTAAACCTAAATCTGCTTACAGGCAAAGAATTTTTTTCTTTTATATTTCTTTCTTTCTTTTGAAAATAAACCTTTCTTTATTTTTTGTACCTATTAGCATAGCTTTGCAACATGATTTCTAATTGGATAGATCAAAGAGTAGTACAGAATGGAATAAAATGATTTATAGAGTAGTCACTACAGCTATGTCTGTAAAAAAATATCCAACTTGATGGAGTATTTCTTCCTTAGGGCTAGAAGCCCTGAAAGCACATGGCGAGGCTGCATTTGTGCATAAGACCATGCTGTATGGTACAGATGCAGCATGAGTAAGATCCTTGGCTGAATTTCTGTGAATAGAACTTTAATGGATAAGTTTTTTAGTCACCCCTCTTGTCTGTAGGAAAAACAAAATATAAAAGATTGTGTTGGTTATAAATGTAGTTTAAATCAGATAAGTTCCCAGACCACTGAAGCATATTTAGTTCTTGAAAAAGAAAAAAAAAATCTTTTGATCTTTCCTGAAGTATATCATGGTATAAGTTTGTATTATATGTTCTATTTTTACTTAAGAATTCCTGCAATCATAGAACAATTATACTTCTGAAAATATAAATGTATTTATGAGTTCATTTTTCTCTCAAAGGGGTCTAGACTTCTAAACCCAAAGGAAGTTTTTAAAAAAGAAATGAGGAGATGGATCAGAGGAAGACACCCAGATCTTATAAGTTCAATTGCATTCGTTTTTCTGATAAAAGCTTTTTCCATAGTCTTGAATAGAAAAGGAGTTTCATTAGTAAAAATAATTTTTTTTCCCCATTCTTAGGTATTCCATTCTTTGTGTTGCCATATCCATGACATCCGTTACTTACCACGTTAGCTTCTGTTCAAAAAAGAATGTACATTGCTCTTCCAGCCTCAAGAAATTTATTCTGCAAAGTAAGTAAACCAATAACTGTTGCTATTTCCTTTTGAAGGTCTTTCATTATTTTTTGATAATCAATTAAAAATTTTTGAAATGGTAGTTTTTATTTTGACCAAACTTTCCATTGTAATTAGGTGTAACTGATTCTGTTTCATTGCAGGACTTAAATGGTATTTGAAATGCTTTATTTCCTCACATCAACAGCTGCCACAATATGCCTAATAGTCAATGAAGTGTATACTTTACAAGTATGCTACAAATTTTGCATGTTTTCTTGAAGTATTATCCATTCTGAAATCATAAAATTAAAAACACAACAAAAGAAAACAAATAAAACACAAGTATTCAGCACCAAATTCAGCACTAACTAATCTAGATAACAAACTAAGATTGGAGAAATCAGTTCAATCTAGTTCCATTTGGTCAAGGTCAGATATCCTGAATCTGCTTAGTTCTATCACAAAACACTTCCCCTTTGCTGTCACATTCCTGCCACAAAATGGAATAAGAATCAAATTTATTGCTTGTCCTTACAATTTGAAAATGGTAAACTGACTATAGTCATACATCTAGGCGAGGATGGATTGGCATCTTTCTAGGACAAAAATAATGACATCTCAGGGAGAGGGAAGGAGGACTTTGAACAAAAGAATCTGGCATTAAGTAATACTGTATATGAGTTTTTCTGATAATATTGTTCTCTAATTGACTTCATAATGAATATCCCATACTGATGCATAAACATCTGTTTCACGAATTTTGCCTAGTTCTTGGGGTTTATTTAACACAGTAAACCTTTTGGCTTCATCAGACCATAGCCCAAGTCATAATTTTTTTTCAAAAAAAATTCTCTTTACATATGAAACTGGAACTGGCCCTTACTCAATAGCATAGGTTTTTTTTTTTTCACTTTTTTTCCCCAGAATTTTCACTTTTCATGTTTTATTTTAAATATGTTTTATGGCATTGTTGAAACTCATTTGATATAAATTGACACTTAGCTACAACAGCCTCTGGAAATCACATAAATAATGAAGTCACTTTAAAAGAGATCCTATTTTCTCAAAGGAGATACCATGATAGATAGTACAACACAGTGTACTGAAAAGAACACTTGATTTGGAGTCAGAAGATTTGAAAATATCCTTCTATTCCTGTATTTCACTGCTAGATACTAGACACATGAGTAAATAAACTCTGCAAAGAATGACCCCAAAACTTCTCAAACTAAAATGAAGGTCTTAAGGAACAGAATAAATTAGATGATGACATTTTAAGAACAAAGGGAGGAAGGAATGAGGGAAGGAAGGAAGGTAACAGGTAACAAAGAAAGAAGGAAACAAGGAGGAAGTAAAAGTGGAAAGAAAAAAAGGAAAGAAAAAAGAGAGAGAAAGAGAGAGAGAGAGACAGAGAGAGACAGAGAGAACAGAGAGAGACAGAGGAGAGAAAAGGCAGGCAGGAAGGAAGGAAGGCAGGAAGGAAGGAAGGAAGGAAAGAAAGAAGGAAGGAACTACTAAAACTGTAAGGAATTGTAAACCAAGGAACTATACTTGGAAAAGATGAATCAAATGCAAAAAAAAAATCAGATATGTATTTCATTTCTCATCTGAAATAATTTATTTATTTGTAGTTCGATGCTAAAAGTTACAACTCTGAATATTAGCTAAATCTATATTCTAATTATTTAGAGGCCACTTATCCAGTATCTGAATACCCTAAATTATTTCATTCTTTTTGTTTCTTCAAGACATGTCACAGCTTGTTTGGAGCTCCCTCAGAGAAGTGAGGCAGAGGGCAAAGGTAATTAAAATTAAAATTATAACATCTTATTCTTTCAATAAAATCTCAGCATATGTTTAAAGAAATGACAAACTTTAGGAAATAACTATTTTAGCCAGAGGCTGGAACAAGCTCTAATGCCATCAGCTTGCTTGGTTGTTCTAACTCTTCATGTATAGAGGCTAAGAGACTGCTTCTGGGACAATCATAATGACGTGTAAGGAAAGTGTGCTGATGAGATTGTGGAGTATTCACAGATATTATATAACTCGTTCTGATCAGCTAACCATGTTTGCTAAAGAAAGATCCCTCAAATGTAATGAGTATGCTTTTGCCTACTGTTCTCACGTTAGGCAGCCTAAATATGCACCTGAGGATTCTAGGATACTGTAAAAATGATGTAGAGTTCCTCTTCTTTATTGCCAGTGCCTTGTATCCTCACTGGATATGCCCATCCCACTCCCAGTTTTTAAGTTTCCCATATTTCCCCATTTCTTTTTGGGTGCCTCTTGTTAATTCTCCAGTTCATTCTGCCTTCTTAGTTTTTCAGTCATATCCAGTTCTTCATGACCCCATTTGGAATTTTCCTGGCAGAAATACTGGAATGGTTTACAATTTCCTTCTCCAGTTCATTTTTCAGATGAGGAAACTGCGGCAAACAGGGTTAAGAGATTTGCCCAGAGCTACATAGCTAGTAAATTTATGAGGCCAGATTTGAACTCAGGAAAATGAGTCTTCCTGATTCCAAGTCCTGCACTTTATCCACTGCACCATCTAACTGCTTAACTTTAATGTTTTACAAGAGGATATTTACTTCACAAATATAATGAATTAATGACAAACCTTTTCCCCTAGAATGAGGCATATTCTTTTCTATACCATCTTATTCTTTGGTGAGAAAGAAATTTAACTCAGTTCTCACATAGAGAACCCACATGATTTATGAATGAATCTACATCTCATCTAAATCTGGCTTGACTTTGGGTTCCTTGGGGTTGTAGACTTTTGTCAATACTGTGGGTCAAAATCAGAAAGATATTCAGGGACCAGGATAACACAGATGTAACAAAGTATAGACATATGCATGGTTCAAAGCCTAGGCACTGGATAATGTTTTCCTAATGCAGTAACAATTGAATTCAACCAATATTTAACTGCCTACTATTTACAAAACCCTTAACATACATTTTTTTAATTGAAAAGGCTATTCGTTTCACTCATTCTTTGCTTTATATTTTTAGTTTAATTCTTTTTTGGAGGGGAAGAGGTATACACTGTTCTCAACTCTTGTCCAAGATCTTTGAACAAAAAAAGTATCTCAACAATTCTCAATGTAATAGAGTCTGTCAGAATGATTTGAAAAAAAGGTGATCAAACATTCATTGGTTATTTTTTTCAAATTGCACCTCTGAGTCACCTATTTTTTTCTTATCACAATTATATACTTGAATTCAGCATTTATAGTTCACTCCATCCCTTCCAGTATTCTGAGAGTTGCCCCCAAATCCACAATGATCTGTTCTCTCGTTCATCTTCATGCAATAGATACAGCTTACTCCATGGTGACAGACATAGCAAGTGTATCTTTAAATACTAATCTTTGCAAGTGACTCAAATAATTGGATATTGTGTGCGTATACATATATACATGTATGTATATATATATATGTATGTATGTATATATCTAGATAGCTAAACGTGTGTGGTGTGCATTCTAATTTCAAGAATCATCCATAATTTTGAGTAACTAATTTTCCCAGAATCTTGTTCAATATCACTGTCATTGCTGTTATTCATCTTACCTCAAGGCTATTAACATCCTTCTCAAAGCTTAGACTTTAGGTTCAATAGTAAATACTATCTTCATGCTCATCTGTTCATTACACACATTTATTCCACAAAATATTGAATTATATCAACCATTTCCATTAGTATGCATGGTGGTAATTATATAAAGTCTACAATGGAGAGATTAATTAAAAGTTGACCAATTTTTTTCCTACAGACAAATTTGTCACTTACTAATTTAAACTCAGGTTATCAATAGTTATTTTCATTTGGCTGGAGTGAATTCAAATGCATCCAGCACTTCAGAAATTTCCATGACCAAAATACTTTGAATTCTGCTGAGTTATACTGCCTGAGTGTGAATTATAAAATCATAGGTAATTCATACATTATCTGAGGGATGGAATTTATCTTTCATTGCTATATATGTTTAAGATGAAAGTGTATTTCCAAAGAAATATGAGGAAGCACATTCAACCCCCCTCTGATTTTGGATGATATGACTTACTATCATCAGTTGGACATATTTTAGATCAGGACTATGTTATTTTTAATTGTTTTTTTCCCTGGTGCCTAGCACAGTGCCCTGGACATAATTAATGGTCAAAGATCTGGGGTTTCATTGGTATGATCATTTTTTTCACTAATGCCATTTATAACTGTTCCATGAATTAACAAATATGCCTTCTAGAGTTACATTGATTCTCTCCCCATACAAAAATAAAAAAAAAAAATAACCCTAAATTGACACTATTAACCTTATGATAATGTGCCTCTGAAATTTTCTAGAGTCATGTTTAGTCTAGAGACACAAAACCAGTGTGTTATAGTGGATTCGGAGCTGTACTCAGAGTCAGGAGGATCTGGGGTCAAATCTAGACAAGTAACATTATGTTTTTGTGCTTCATTTTCTTGATCTGTAAAGGGAGAGGATTGGTTAAAATGACTTTGAAGTTTACTTTAAATTCTATTCAATGTTTGCAAATAAAGGCTTTTATTTGAAATCTTTCTAGCTTGGTAAAGCTTATATTCCAGGCACCAATGGAAGCTCTACTCTTTGAGGATCCAAGGTCATCTCAATCCCAGTTCAAGGCACTGGATGCAGACTTTCAGTTTTGAGTCTTATATCTGAGGTCACAGGATCATAGGTATCAAGTCATGTGAATTTTTCTCTGATTCATCTTCACTTTCTTACTGAATCTCCCTTTTGATTTAAAAAATTAGAATTTTTTTTTGCAAATTAACTAACTCATGGGTTAATAATTCATCACCAAGTATCCAGCATATTAACAAAGAGTCTTTCACTACCAGACTAGTCCTTAGAAAGCTGTCATAGTTTCTTACAGGAACCATCTTTGAAGACTTTCCAGATTTGAGAATCTGATTGAGGTAATGCAAGATTAGAATGGTCTTCAGACACTTAGTGGTCACCTTTGAAACTCTGTCATGAATAGGAATAAGACAATAGGAGATTTTGAGCAATCCCACCTACATCGAGTGTATCCTGCATGTCTAATTTATGGATGGGCATGGAGAATAATCACACAAGAAAAGGATTTAGGAAGATGCTGATATCTGTATTACTGAAGGAATTATCCATAATGATAGGATTATAGATCTATTGGAACATTTGAGTAGGGACCAATTTATGTAAATAATTTAGCTTAGTCTCAACAGTTGGCAATGTCAGGGGATCAAATTTTCAACCTCCTAGTTCAGTTTCTCAAAAACAATATATAGGGAAACATAGAAAAACTCTGACTTTCTTCTCTTCCCAAGCTGCAGTGCTTTTAGCTTAAAGCTTCTACCATGTTTTATTCATCCTTTAAGATGCTCTTTCCAGGGAACATACTTAAGTAAGTTCTTGCAAATAATTGCTTGGTGCTCACTCTAGTCTTGATTTTTTTTCATTTGAACCACATGGAGCAACTCTAATCGAAACAAAGATGAAAAATATCTTTTTCCGACTACGATTGGGTAAAGTTTAGAGATTTTTGTAGTTATTTGCCTTCATTAGAAAAGAAGCAGTGAGAGTGTGTTAGCTTGAGATCTTAGAGAAATAATCATCTATAAGCTGAAAATAAGTATTTAAAAAAATCTAGAGATAAGGTTCCTTTACGTGTTGTTGAAAATACTGTTTAGACCTTTTTTCATTTCTCCTTTTTTTAATTAGGTGGTGGTAGATGTAAAAGCCAATTAATAATATTCACAATAAAAACCTCACATTTTCTTTTTGGAGGGCAATTGGGCTTAAGTGACTTGCCCAAGGTCACATGGCCAGTTTTTGTGTTAAGTGTCTGAGGCCAGATTTGAACTCAGTTCCTCCTGACTCCAAGGCTAGTGCTCTATTCATTGCGCCATCTAGCCACCACATCACATTTTCTTTTTCTAAGTGTACCGTTCAAATTAATTATATTAACATTTAAAAGATATACCATTTTGTCAAGTAGTGTTTCTTTGTTGAAGTCACCATTTCCTTCCAAATCATTCAGCAGCAATGATCTAAGGGACAATCTTTAGATCCCTGTATTTTGATTAGTTCCCAATCTACCCCCATTTGCTTTTCCAGAAGTGACTATCTGTATGCCCAAGAATATAAGTATGTCTTTCATTGAATTTGCCTGGAATGAGACAGAGACTGAAAAAGACATTAAAAGACTGTAATCCTGCTTTTATCTGATAATGCTCTGTGACACTGATGGTCATCATTGCTAACTTTATAGGCATGGAGCCTTCATGGGGAGGATAGATTACATCAGTAAGCAAGCCGATTAATCTTTGCTTGCTAAGCAGCTTGGATTCTCATGATGACAGTAAGAACGGGGCATTTTGCTGGTAGTGAAACAAGAAAGGAGGAAAGAAGTATTTTGTCAGTACCCATTATATGCTGTTTTAAGTGTTTGCAAATACCACACCTAATCCCCACCACAGTCCTTTCAGGTAGGCACTATTATTTCCAATATTTGAGGAAATTGAGGAAATCAGAAGATAAATCACTTGGCCAGTCACATAGCTAATAAGTGTCTGAAGCCAGATTTCAACTTAGGTCCTGACTCCAGGCTAAACTGTGCCACCTGGCTCCATTTCATGAAGCAATGTTTGCACTTTGGAGGAAAGTACAAAATGATTTAATTTCTGACCTTTGTAATAGTGAAAATGACTGGAGAGCCAAGCTTTAACTAAAGTCTAGAGCAAGGGGAGAAGGATTTTGTCCATCCCACCTCCACCCTCACTTCACTCTATTCCCATGCAAGACTTTCTCCAGATCAGGTAAAGCTCCTAATCTCCTGAATATTCTTATGTGAGGCTCACTTCCTGGGGTTTCACAGGTCCTAGTATCACCACATTCCTTGCCATTGAGCCTCAAGGGAAGACCGGGTCAAACTAATCACATTCCCTTCAATAGACTTTGCCTCAAACACTGGCACTATTCATGGACTTAATCCTCAATAGTTGCATTCTCCCATCCCCTTATACCAGTGGTTCTCAACCTTCCTAATGCCGTGACCCTTTAATACAGTTCCTCATGTTGTGGTGACCCCGAACCATGAAATTATTTTTGTTGCTACTTCATAACTGTAATTTTGCTCCTGTTATGAGTCGTAATGTAAATATCTGATATGCAGGATATATTTTCATTGTTACAAATGGAACATAACCCACAGGTTGAGAACCACTGCCTTATATGCTACATCCTTGTGATTCTGAATCCCTGACTGTCACTATGCAAATTCCATTTTCCATTCCCAAATGTCAGCTTTATTACTCCTATCTACCTCAAACGTATTCCCTTATGTTCCACTCCATACCTGCCTGCATTTTGTGCCCTTTGAAATCTCTGCCCTATAATCGAAAATAAATTCTTTTCACCTTAAACCTCTTTCTTTCTCATTATTTTTGCCTGAAACTCACTAAGACAGAAGTGTTTAGATTCAGGCAAAGGGCCACACTTGAGGAACTGTAGCCTTGAGGTCACAGGTTCTCCACCTCTGCACTAAGACCTGGTCCCTCCTGATGACACTGCTTTTCTCACCATCCTTTCCATTAATAGATACACTTACGCTCATAAACCTATCATGGAGGAGTCAGATGCTCATTGAGTCAGAACACTTCCTGTTCCATATCACCATTTCCAGGTTTTCTCTCTACCGTGATCACTCAGCAACGCCTCTTCCTCAAATTTATCACCCAATCCCAATCATGGTGGTTGTTATTGATCCCTTCCAGGATATTCTTTTTTCCTTTCTCATTGAGTTCAAAGTCTGACTTATAGTATTCTCTGCTTTTCATGTTCTTCCTTCATTCTAGGGAACCTCAGCTGAGATATTGATGCTCCCTTGAGTGCCCTAAATTCCAAGTTCCTCAGTTTTCTCAATGACATAGTCCTTTATTGAACTTTAGCATTCACGAATGATACTTTGATCTTGCCATCACCCATAAATGATCTAGTTCCATGTTCATAAGGTCTGACATTTCTTTATCTAATCATTTATAATCCTTGCTTTTCTTTTATCTTAAAACTTTCACACTGACATCCATTCATTCTAAGACACAGTTCTTTATCAAGTCATCATTTCTGCAATGTCTATATTTGTCATGACTCCTTGGTGAACTAGATAAATTCTTTCCTATTCTCTCTAATTGAATTCCTTCCTTGTTTGATATCATTCATCACTCCTTTTTTGAGAATGAATTTCTCTATCTAGTTCAAGGTGGAAGTACAACAACTATTAAAGGGCTAGAGTGCTGAGAGTTAGTGGAGTTAGTCCCAGAAAGGGGCATGACACAAGTAATGTCTTTAGGAGGGAGCCAGGTCTCATTGAGTCTCAAAAGATGAAAATAATAAGAAAGGAAGAAAAAAAACAAATTATGGGGTTGGCATTCCAGAGGGCACCATGGCAGAAATAGGCAAAAATTTACTTCAGACAAAAAGTTTTTTTGTTTTTTTTTTTGGAGGGCAGTTGGGATTAAGTGACTTGCCCAAGGTCACACGGCAAGTTTTTGTGTTTTGTCTGAAGCTGGATTTGAACTCAGGTCCTCCTGATTCCAGGGCCAATACTCTATTCACTGTGTCACCTAGCCATCCCCTAGAAACAGTTTTACTATTGTTTTGAGTAAATATATTCTGGAATTATGAAGAAGAAACTGAACAATTATTTATTGGATGATATTTTTTTACATTGTCTACATTTAATTTGGTTATTTTCATGGGAATGATAAGTTTTCTTTTATAGTTCATTTTTCATACCACTGTTATTAACTGTATTTTGCTCTATGCTATCTATCTTACTTGTTGGTCTCATCAGATTTCATTGGCATATCATCTTTATTTAGATGATTTCCATATATTATATTACATACACATATGCATTTATAATATGTTATATATGTGTGTATTTGTTGTATATATTTGATGTTTATATGTATATGTTTATGTATATGTGTATGTATTGCCCTAGTCTCTCTCCTGAGATATAGTCCTGCATAACATGACTCGATCAATCACCAACTTAAACTGGGTGTCTGGATTCAATGTGTCCAAAATAGAACTAATTGTATTTCCATCCTAACAATTTCCTTCTTCCCATTTCCTCTATTACTATAAATGTAACCACCATTTTGCCAGTTACTCAGGTTTTCAATCTCAAGTGTCATCCTTGACTTGAACCTTAGATCTTACACAGTATCTCATTGTACATTGTGATAAGGTTGAAAAATTGATTTGACTGTGAACTTCTTCAAAATTATTTAAGTGAATGCTTCCAAAGTTATCTATTTATTTGTCTGTCACTTTTCCCATTCTTATATATTTTTTTAATTTTTTGAAAAGATCAAATGTGGAGGGATTCCTCTTTGATTTTTTTAAATTTTATTTCTATTTTTAGTTTACTAAATTCATTTTCACAAGATTTTGAGTTATAAATTTTCTCCCCATCTTTCCCCTACCCACAACCCTAAAATAGTGATCCCATTGAATACCCCCTGATCCAATCTGCTCTCTCCTGTATCCTCCCCCAAACTCACTCCAAATTTCCAGTACGGCAAGATGGATCTCCATACTCCAGTGTCTGTATATCTTATTTCCAAGTTGCATGTAAAAAATAGTGATATTATTTTTTCAATATTTGATTTTAAAACTTTGAATTCCAGATTCTTTCTCTTACTCCCTTGTCATCAAACCCTTACTGGGAAGATAAGCAATTCAATATAAGTTGTACATGTATAGCTATGCAAAACATTTCCCCAGTGGATATATTGTGAAAGACTGACTATCTTTCCCTCCATCCTATACTGACCCTTCTACTTGTTCTATTTTCTACTTTGATCCTGTCCTTTTTCAAAAGGGCATGCTTCTAACTAATCTCCCACCTGAATCTGTCTTCACTTCTATCATCTCCCCTTTTAGCCCCTTCACCCCTACTTTCCTGTAGGGCAAGATGCCCAATTTAGTGTGTATGTTACTCCCTCCTTAAGACAAATTCAATGAGATTAAGGTTGACCCATTCCCTTTTGCTTTCCTGTTTTCCCCCTCCACTATAACAGTTTTCTATTGTCTCTTTTCTTTGAAACAATTTGTCCTATTCTGTCTTTCCCTATCTCCTCTCATTACATTCCCCTTTCACCTCTTAATTTAATTTTAAAAATTTCCCTCCCTATCTAATTGATCCTGTGCCCTCTATCTATGTATACCTGTACACGTATATACACACACTAACGT
>CM053590.1:201679930-201699760 GCA_028646515.1 Pseudochirops corinnae | reverse complement strand
TATTAATACATATATATGTATATATATGCATATGTATATATATACATATATATGTGTATATATATATATATATGTATATATATATATACACATTTATATTGCTTTCAACTATCCTCATACTGAGAAAAGTTTCATAAGCTACAATTGTCGATTTTCCATGTAGGAACATAAATAGTTCAACTTTGATAAGTTCCTTATGATTTCTTTTCCCTGTTTACCTTCTCTTGCTTCTTGTATTTGAATGGCAAATTTTCTATTCAACTTAAGAATGCTTGAACATCCTCTATTTCATTGAATGACCATATTTTTCCCTGAAACATTATACTCAGTTTTGCTGGGTAGGTGAATTCCTACTTTTAATCCTAGCTCCTTTGATCTCCAGAATATCATATTCCAAGCCCTTCAGTTTCTTACTGTAAAAGCTGCTACATCCTGCGTTATCCTGATTGTGTTTCCACATAATTCAAATTGTTTCTTCTTGGCAGCTTGTAATATTTTCTCCTTGATCTGGGAACTCCAGAACCTGGCTATAACATTCCTAGGAGTTTTCTTTTGGGCATCTTTTTCAAGAGGTGATTGGTTAATTCTTTCAATTTCTATATTTCCCTCTGGTTCTAAAAAATCTGGGCAATTTTCCTTGAAAATTCATTGAAGGATGATTTCTAGTTTCTTTTTTTGATCATGAATTTCAGGTAGTCCAATAATTTTTAAATTATCTCTCCTGGATCTATTTTCCAGGTCAGTGGTTTTTTGATAAAATATTTCACATTGCCTTCTATTTTTTTAGATGTTTGATTCTGTTTAATAGTATCTTGGTTTCTCATAATGTCATTAGCTTCTATTCACTCCAATCTAATTCTGAAGGAATTATTCTTATCTGTGAGTTTTTGAAATTGTTTTTTCCATCTGGCAAACTTAACTTTTTAAGGCAGTCTCCTCCTCTTTGGCATTTTGGGACTCTTTTGCCATTTGAGTTAATCTATTTTTTAAGATTTTATTTTCTACAGTCAGTTTGTTGCCTCTCTTCATGATTTTTTTGCATCATTCTCATTTCTCTTCCCAATTTTTCCTCCACTTCTCTTACTTGAATTTCAAAATCCTTCTTGAGCTCCTCCATGGCCTGTAATCAGTTTATATTTTTCTTGGGAGCTTTTGGTGCAGGATTTCTGACTTTGTTATCTTCCATTCCATGCTTTGATCCTTTTTGTCCCCAAAAAGAAATCCAAGGTTGGATGGCTGTGCTTTCTTTGCTTCCTTTGCTTGCTCATGTTGCTGCTTAATTACTTGACTTTTGAGCTTTTTGCCACAGTAAAACGCTGCTTCCAGAGAGCAAAGCTTTGTCCCAAATTGCTGGGATTTTTACAGGTGCCAGAGCTATTAGTTAGGTTCCCTCTCTGCTTCCCCCACAAACTCTGGCCCATTTTCCACACACCCCAGGACCTCCACCCAAGGCAACTATCCAGATCCAAGCAGGTTAAAGCAAGAGTGATTACCCTCTAAATTGTTGCTTGGTTCCCATACGATCTACAGGCCAGGAGCTATGAAGCAGCCACACAGGGCAGCTTCATGTCCAACACAACTCCATCACTGATTGCTCCAGGGCAGGGGCTTGACCATGCTCTTGTGTCCCCACTAGTTCCAATGGACATGTACACTTGACCTTTTACTTTGTCTTTTGAATTTATGGGTTGATTATTCTGGAAACCACTACTGCGGCTGGTGATCCATTCTCCAGAAGTCTGTTCCAGCCACTGCTGGTTGGGGCCTGCCCTGTGGCTAAAACCATGGGCTCACACAGGGCTGGGCTCAGCTCCCAGCACATAGTGATGGACCCTTGCTGTCTGCCTGCCAGGTTACCTTCAGCAGGAGAGTTATTTCTGTCACTCTGTGGGTTCTTTTGCTCAAAAGTTTATTTAGACTCATTTTTTATAGGTATTTGAGGTGGTTGTGCTGGGAGTTCATGGAGTCTTCCTGCTTCTACGCAGCCATCTTGGCTCTGCCCCTTTTCTTATTTTTTGAAATAAAAATAGAATATTGATTCTTGTTCAACTTTCTAATTCTTTATATCTAAGATTATTCCCAAATATCTTCCTCCTTCCCTCACTAAATACTGTATTTTCAGCACCAATTTTAGAATATAAAGCTAATTGGAACCAACCAAATTCTAAAAGTGAAATCAACTTAGCCTTTCATACAAACCAATAATTTTTTTTTCACCTTCAGTCTTTCTGCATGCTGCAGTACACACTTGCAATGTGTAAATCCCATTTCCCCCTGCAAATCTGTAGACATACATTTACAAGTGGCTTTCAAAAATTTGCTTCATTATGTAAAATAATTTCTGGAATCATACTAAACTATTTGCTTCAATAATTTCCTTTGGGAACAAGTTCCACAGGCTAATTAGATGATATGCAAAGAATTGATTTTTATCCATTCTTAATTTGTTCCTTTTTAATTTTATTGTTTCTAATTAACATGAGTTATCCAGTTGGTATTCTCTATGCCATTGTTTCTATTATAGTCTGCATGTATGTATGTATACATATATGTGTGTATGTATTTATGTATGTATGCATTTTCATTCCAATATGTGTGTATATACACATAGTTGTATATAGAAAATAAAAATATAACAAATAAGCTATATAATAATATTATGTCAAAGCACACACACAAATATTTGCCTCAAAGTATCTTAGCACTGCCCAATTTATACATGGAGTTATTTTTCAGTACAATTATGTTATGGATAGAGAATTTTATCTTTGGTGTTAAGAAACCTGAACTTGAATAACAGTTCAAATACCTTCTGTCTATGTGATCATGGAAGAGGCTCTCAACCAGGAGCCTACTGATAAACGTTTAACAACCCACTTTACAAACAAGCCAAACAAACATTTAACATTAAATGTTAACATTTTACATGTTTTTCTTCAGTTTCTTAAGTCTAGATCAACAAAGTAATAAATTAAGCTATGATTTGTAATATCTACCAATTTTGAAGGTGTATTTGTTCACAATGAAAAGTTGACAATCCTGTCTTGCAAGCCAATTTAAGTTGGCTATAGAACAGCTCTGATTCTACCTGTTCACAGAGTAGTGATGGAGTAGAAATGCAGAATAAGGCATATGTGCTCCCATGTCAAAATCAAAATATCCAAAGTAGAGCTGATTATCTTTTTCTCAAATACATCTCTTCCTTTTTGCTGAAAATTCCTTAGTATTGTCTAGGATACCAGTACATGTCAGTCACTCAAGCCTACACTCTCAGTGCCATATTGGACTCTATTCTCATTGACTTCAAATGTCTAATAAGTTGTCTAATCTCATCATTTCTACCTTCTAAACATCTCTCATATAATACTCCTTCTCTCTATGAACACAGCCACCACCTCCATCATCTTCTGTCTGCACTATTTCAGAATCATTTTTCGTCTTTCTACTTCATGCCTAACTCCAATCCAAAAACATTACTGCTGAAGTGATTTTCCTAAGTGGAAAGTGTGGCCATGTCAATAAACTATAGTGTGTCCCTAATACTTTTAGATCAGGTGTAGGGATCCTGCATTCTCAAGACCACATGTGGCTTTCTAGGTCTTTGGATGTGGCTTTTTGACTGAGTCCAAGTTTTACAGAATGAACTCTTTTATTAAGGGGATTTATTCTGTAAAGTTTGGATTCAGTCAGAGTGCCACCCTTCAGTGTCTAGAGTGCCACATGTGATTTTGAGGTTGCAGGTTACCCACCTCAGTTTTAGATCACAACCAAACTTTTATTTTCCATTTAAAACTCTTCACAAATAGGGCTCTTCCTATTTTTTCCAATCTTAGAATTTTCTCTTCTCCATACATTGTATAGTCTAAACATACTCGCCTGCTTGTCATTACTCATATGTACTTTTCCCATCCCCATGTCTTTCCACTGGCTCTTGACCATTAATGTAATGATTTTTTATTCCTTTCTTAAGTTCTAAGAACTCCTGGATTCTTTCCAGAGTTAACTCAAATTCTACCTTAGAGAGAAAGGTCTTTTCTAGTCCCCTCAAATTCTATTGATTTTTTCTCTTATGTTACCTATCTGCAACTCTGTATTCACATTTTTACACATGTTTCCATGTATAATATGAGATCCTGAGTACAGACACCTATTTTTATATTTCCTTTTGTACCCAGTTCTAAGTGCAGAGCCCAGCATATAGTAAGCATTTAATAAATATTTGTCAATTGATTTTAATGGTCAAATGGGACTGGGAATCAGGGTTTCCAGTGGAGATGATGGGTAAGCAACTGCTGCCCACTAGTACCATATATGTCTATATTGACATAAAAAAGGAACTTTTCTAAAGTAATGACCGAGTTAAATCATAGAATAACTTATTAAATCACTCACCAAGCATTTATTGAAGATGCTCTTTAAATAAGACAAAGTCATTTTTAAAATTGTGCTAGAAAGGTGAGATGGTATCTAAGGAAAAGTGGGATGGTTTAAATTTTAAGTTAGATATATGGAAGTCAAGGCTTCTTCAAAAATATCCATGGACCCTTACTAGAAATCTATGTAAGAACAGAACCAAGAAGATAGAATACCATTAAATAATGACTCTAAACAAATTTTGGAGTGGCAGAACCCTCTAAAAGACAGAGTCAAACAATTTTCCAGTCCAAGATAACTTAGAAGAGTGGCAGGAAAGTAACAGGCCCTGGGAACCACTGAATCAGCAGCAGAAGTGGCTGCTTTTGAAGATTTCACACCACAAATGGAAAGGGGGTAAAACAACTGGTCAGAAAGAAACTACTGGGATCTCTTTGGTGACAGTGGGGGAAGTACTCTTTTTCTTTGACCACACCCAAATCCTGGTTGTATTACTGAGTGGCAGTCTCAGGGCAAGGAACAGCACTAGAAAAAGAGATTTTTTGGCCACAGTGGAACAAGAACCCTCATCACATTTCTAGGGCAGGAAAATAAAAGTGTTTGTGATCACTCACAGACCAGAGCACAGTCCAGGAGAGCAGAAAACACCTCTTCTTAGATCATATGACCTTGAAAGAACTGAAAACATCAAAATATTTCTGAAAATAGCTTGCACAAAACTGCTAAAACTTGGGATAGTTCCCTCTCCACCCTAGAAACAGAACTCTGCTTTAACAAAGAGTTAAACGTCAAGTAATTGGCTGAGAAAATGAGCAAACCACAAAAAAAAAAAAATCTGACCATAGAAATTCACTAAGGTACCATTAAAATCAATTGGAAAAGAATTATTAAATGCTTACAATATGCCAGGTTCTGAGCTAAGACCTGTGTACAAAAAAGTCAAAACACACACTCATAAGGGCACAACAAAGTCAAAGCTCGTATATCCAAAGCCTCTAAGAAAAATATGAATTGGTCTCAGGCCATGGAAAATCTCAAAATGTATTTTGAAAATCAAGTAAGAGAGGTAGGAGAAACATTGGGAAGAGAAAAGAGAGTGATGTAAGAAAATTCTGAGAAAAATAATCAAGAACCTTTTAAAGGAGACAGAAAAAATATTGAAGAAAACAATACCTTTAAAAACAAACTAGGCCAAATGATAAAAAGTTTGAAAACACTAATGAAGAGAAGAATGCCTTAAAAAGCAGAATTTATCAAATGGGGAAAAAAGAATCACAAAAATTCACTAAAGAAAAAAATGAACGACTCCTTAAAAAGTACAATTATGAAGTGGGCTGAGCCAAGATGGCAGAGTAAAAGCAGGGACTTTCTTGATTTCTCCCTCCAAATATCTGTAAGAATTACTCTAAACAGATTCTAGAGCAGCAGAACCACAAAATGAAAAAATGAAGCAAATTTCCCAGCCCAAGATAACTTGGAAGGTTCACAGGAATGGTCTGTTGCACCAGTCTGAAAATGAAATGCAATTCAGTACAAAGTATGCCAGCAGAGAGTAGCCCCAGCAAACCTCTAATGTCTCAGGGGACTTAATCACTGGCAACTGTGGCAGTTTCCAGGTTTCTGAACTGATAAATGCCAAATATAACTTAGGTCAGTAGAAAAGACTGGTGGTGGCCCATAGCAGCAGCAGAAGCTGCTGCTGCTTCTGGAGCTCTTGGCCCACAGACCTTGGGGGGATCTAGTGATTGATCAGAGTGGGATTTCAGTGATACCTTTGCTGGCACTGTGGCAGGATTCTCTGGCTTTGCCTGTGCTTGGATATGGGTCATTGTCCTGGGTGGCAATCCAGAGTAAGTAGGAGCACTGGCATGGTGGAGCTTGTAGTGGTGGTAGAGAAGGAATCCTCCTCACAGTTCCAAGGTAGAAAAGAGTGCTTGTGGTCACTCACAGACCAGAGCACAGGCAAGTAGAAGAATAAACCCCTCTTGTTTGATCATGCCAACTTAAAAGAGCTGAACATTTTTAGATGTATCTCTGAAAACAACTACACAAAACCCCTGAAGTTTGGAACAGTACACCCTCCAAACTGGAAGCATAGCCCTGCCTCAGGAAGAATTAATTAAAAAGTTAAGTGATTGACTGGGAAAATGAGAAAACAGTGGGGGATGGGGGGCCCTCAGACTATAGAATCTTTCTTTGTTGACAAAGAAGATAAAAACAAACAACCAGAAGAAGAGAACAAATCAAAGCTCCTTCATCCAAAGTCTCCCAAAATATGAATCAGGACATGGAAGAGTTCAAAAAGGATTTTGAAAATCAAATAAGAAAAATAGAGGAAAAAATGGGAAGAAAAATGAGAGTGATGCACAAAAATCATGAAAAACTTGTCAACAACTTGCTTAAGAAGAACCACAAAAACAGCGAATAAAATAACACATCAGAAAACACACTAACTCAAATGGCAAAAGAGGTCCAAAAAAGCCAATCAAGACAAGAATCCCTTAAAAAGCAGAACTAGCCAAATGGAAGAGGAAATCCAAAAGCTCACTAAAAAAAAACAATTTCTTCAAAATTAGAATGTAGCAAATGGAAGCTGATGATTTCATGAGAAATTAATTAATTATAAAACAAAAACCAAAAAAATAAAAAAAAAAGAGAAGACAATGTGAAACATCTCATTAGGAAAAAAAAAATTGACTTGGAAAATAAATCTAGGAGAGAGTATTGAAAATTTACTGGACTCTCTGAAAGACAATTTTAAAAAGAGCCTAGAAATAATATTTCAAGAAATTATCAAGTAAAATTGCCTTGCTATTCTAAAACACATAATTTAATAGAAATTAAAAGAATGCACAGATCACCTCCTGAAAGAGATCTCAAAATGAAAACTCGTAGTAATTTTAGGGCCCAATTCTGGAGTTCCCAGGACAAGGAAAAAAATATTCCAATATTCCAAGCAACCAGAAAGAAACAATTCAAGTATTGTGGAAATACAATCAGAATAACAAAATATTTAGCAGGTTCTACATTAAAGGATTAGAAGGATTGGAATATGGTATTCCAGAGGTTAAAGGAGCTAAGATTAAAACCACAGCAAAACTGAGTATAGTCCTTCAAGGGGAAAAAAATGGACATATAATGAAATAAAGCACTTTCAAGCATTCTTGATGAAAATATCAGAGCTGAATAGAACATTTGGCTTTCAAAGTCAAGACTTAAGAGAACCATAAAAAAAAATAGTTCTTGATAACAGTGCAAGGACTTAATAATTCTTGTTTACTTGGACATATGATGAACTGATTATGGTGAGCCTGGTGAGCAAAAAGACTGGGTGAAACATTATTGTTTTCTTCAAGAATTTCAATACTTGTCTTATAGAAGACAAATTAGACATGTTCACCTGATTTCCCATGAGCTACACTATTTTTGTTATGCTTGGACCTCTTCATCATCCCATCTTTCCATAAGAAACTCATCATTAAGAGATCCCACTATTGTGCAGAAAGAATCTACCTGTTCCTCACATCTTTTCAGTACTCTCTGGCTCTCTAATTGAACCCTAAGACTAGAACCTCTATTTAAAGAGATGTATCAGCATTGTTTTTCTCTTCATTTCCCAACAATTACATTACTTTTGGACTTCTTTGGAAATCTCCATTATTCCTCTGTGGTAGGTTAATAGATAGCTTTTTTCTTCCTCTGGTTCTCTTTTATCCTTTCTGCTTCAGGGTGTGTGTATGTGTGTGTGTGTGTGTGTGTGTGTGTGTGTGTGTGTGTGTTGCCTTCCTCCATTAGGTTGTCAATCCCTGAGGACAGGAATAGTCTTGTTATATATGCAATTGCATTCCCAGCACCTTGGTACAGTGCTATCTCTAACATGTTAAAAAAAATTTCTAACTCCCTATTGATTGGAGAAATGCAAATTAAAACCATTCTGAGGTACTACACCGTACCTATTAGATTAAAAAAAAACAGGACAAAAAGAGGAAAAAGGCAAAGGGTGGAGGGGATACGGGAAGAACGAGACATTAACGCATTGTTGATAGCTTTATGAACTGATTCATTCATTCTGTGGAGCAATTTGGAACTATAAACATAAGAATTAATATCATGCACATCCTTTGACCTAGAAATACCACTACTAGGTTTGTATCCCAACAGAGATTTTTTTTTTTTTAATGGAAAAGGACCTATATGGACAAAAATATTTGTAACAACTCTTTTCTGGTGAAAAAAAGAATTTGGAAATTAAGGAGTTGTTCATCAATTGGGGAATGTCTGAACAAATTGTGGCATGTGATTATGATAGAATACTATTGTCTATAAGAAACTGCACACATGATGCTCTTAGAAAAACCCGGAAAGAATTAAATGAACTGATGCAAAGTGGCATATACTGTGTACAAAATAATAGCAATATTGTAAGATGATCAGCTGTGAATAATTTTTTTTTATTTTCAGCAATACAATGAAACAAGACAACTCAGAAGGACTTATAATTAAAAATGAGAAAGAACTTATGGTGTCTGAATACAGATTGAAGTATACTTTTTATTTTGTTGTCTTTATTTTTCTTACGTTTTTTTTTGGGGGGGGTATGTGTTTTCTTTTGCAACATGACTATTGCAGAGATGTTTTGCATGGCTACACATAAATATTCTGTATTGACTTGCTTGCCTTCTGGGTGAGGAAGGGATAGAGAGGAAGGAAGGGAGAGAATTGGAAATTCAAAGTTTTGGAAATGAATGTTGAAGATTGTTTTTGCATTTTACTGTGGAAAGTAAAATACTAAATTAAAAGAAACGTTGAGATTAAAAAAATCTAGCTAATAAAAGTAAATGAAAAAGTCCTTCCCTGCAATGATAGATACTCAGTTGAATAGCCAGTCCATTTAATATCAGTGTATATATCTTGATGAACACTATAAATGCATCATGAGTCATATTCAGAACTTAATAAGTGGAAGAAGCCAGACTAGATTACTTTGGGGAAACTGTGACATGCCTTTATTAATTCAAAATTCTTCCTAACATAAAATCTTGTCTTTTAAATGTAAATATTCTTCTGAAGATGAATGTATGGTTGCGGGTTCTTCAAACATATCAGTCTCTAAATATTCCAATTTGGGGAGATTGCATACAAGAGAGAGATGCATGAGTGGTGAGGGGATGAGGATTGTAGGAGAGGACAACAATTGGTGCTGCTGCATGTTTTCAGTGATAGCTTATAAGCAAGAAATTGTGCAAGTGATATCACATGATTAGAAAAGGAAGTGGTAGACCTGTGTAAGAGATAACAAAGGAGAACAATTAGGCAGCCTGAGCACTGTGCTTCTACCCACACACTTAAAAAGCAATAAAAGAACAAAAAAAAGGCCTCTTTTGACTTGAATAGATCCTTTATGTATTTTTCTTATTTAACAAGAGCTGGTAAGATAGTAGATAGGATGCTGGGCCTAGAAACATGAAGATCTGAATTCAAATCCAGTCTCAGATGTTTAATAATTGTGTGATGCTAGACAAGTTATTTAATCTTAATCCTTAATTGTCTCAGTTTTCACAACTGTAAAATGAAAACAAAAATAGCGCCAACACCCCAGGATTGTTATGAGGATCAAATGTGATATTTGTTAAAATGCTTAGTACTTAGTGGATCATTTTACAGATGAGGAAACTGAGGCAAAAAGGCTTAAAGGACTTGCCTAGGGTTACAATGCTAGAAGTGCCTGAGGCCAGATTTGAAATGAGGTGGATGAATCTTTCTGGTTTCAGGCTCAGTGCTTTATTCACTGCACCACCTAACTGTCCCACATAGCACACAGTGGGTGCTTAATCCTTACCTTCCCCTTTAATGACGAGCTATGGAGGAGAAATTAGACAACACATGGTAGGAAAACAAAGATGTGAATCAGTTTTGATCTCTGCTACTGAGGAGAGACATGAAGTTATAGGTTTAATAAAGTATAAAAGTTGAGAATTACCTTGATTATGCACCAGAAGGTCATTAATATCTAAAAGGATTGACAAAAGAGAAACAAGATTAAGGAAAGGCATTAAGAAAAATAGTAGAACTAGTAAAAACTACTATAATAGATTTTATACTTTTATGATTATAAAACACAAGGAGGAGAAGTAGTCTGCTGAGAGAAAGCACACGAGTATGAAATTCACATATGTTTGTATACACACAGAAGCATGCATATGTGTGTATAGTTGTATGTATGTGTGAACTCTCTGATTTAGTGTCTAGATAGGGAAGAAGGAAGAAGTAGGAATAGAATTTGGCATCAGGTCACATTATAATATAGTGATGAGGATATCAAATTTAATGGAGACATTACAGGAGAAGGAATATTTAAAACACTGGCAAAAAACCAAAACAAAATAGCCATAGTGAGAGAATAAAGACAGTAAGTGAAGAAACATGCATGCATCTAAATAGTCAGAATGAAATCGGAAGGGTTTCTTGGGAGGGCCGGAGTTGACTCAGAAGAAGTATCATTATTTATCTCTCGATTACATGAGTCTCTAAGGTGCCATAAGTAATAACTGTAAATATGCAAACATAATAGCTAGAGTTATGATTAAAATCTGAAAGTGTATTGGATTTGATTAAAAAATACCTTAAAACTCTTTGATAATCTAATTTCACAAGAACAATATTTCTTATGAGATTATCTCCTGGGGACTAGACTACCTAATCACGATGAAAATCTTATTGATGATTAAGAAACCTCACTCTCTTCGTTCCATTATCAACTCCTATTGGAAAAAAAAAAAAACACAAGTTGAATTTATGTGAATGTAAATGGTCAATGTTATGGCCTCTGAAATTACTTTGTTTATACTATATGTATTTTTATTTATGTATTTTTATGTATGACATTTTAACCCCAGGAGAATGTAAACTACTTGAAGGCCAGGACCACTTCATTTTTCTGTCTTGGTTTCATCAATACTTATCACAGAACTTGGAACATAATAAGCATTAAATAAATTCTTATTGAATTGAATTATGTTAATTCAAAGTAAATTCATAGTCTTTATTTTTGAAAAGTCTGGGTTAGGTTTTTACCAAATAATCTCTTCTTTACTCATAATGCTTAAAAAAACTAGTATAAATATAAAATTTTGGAAAAAAATAGATATCAAATAATTGTGATTGTGATTGGAAAAATAACTAACATGATTGTTGTAGTACTTCAGAGGGATACAATTTCCCTCCTAACTCCACAGATTTGGACTCTTGTGATCTTTGAACAGGGAAGTGGATTTGAATGACATCCCAAGATTTTTGTTTTGTTTTGTTTTAAGAGGGCCAGTCTTGGAGAGAGATTGAAGTGATGTAGATGGAGCAACAATGATACAGCACACAGGCATCCAAGGTACTTATGAGAGAGAGAAGTTCGAAGACCATTAAGGTTTGAAGTAGATGGATAGTGTCTATTCATGGTTAGGGGGAGGTGGCAGAGATCAGACTATGGGTTCCTTCAGGGCTCTTTAAGCAAAAAACCCATGATGAGGTTCAAATTGTAATCCCTATTGAAGAAAGAGTCAAAAAGGTTTATTGCCTTCTTCCTTTAGCCTACCAAAATCCCTTCTCTATGCCTGTTTGATGAAAGGCATTACATTTTTTTTTCCTTAATCTATGTTGGTTTGGTTTATTTTGGGGAGTTACTTCAAATAAAAATCCATGATTAATAATGAAGACTTAGACAGTATGTCTGTGTATCTAAGCATCCTGATCAAATGGGGCTTAAAATGAACACATAGGGTTTTTTAAATTTAATTTAATTTAGTTTTCCACTTTCATTTCCACAAGATTTTGTTACAAATTTTTTCTCCATCTCTCCCTTACCATCCATTCCAAGATGGCAAGCATACTGATTACCCCTTCCCCCAGTCTTCTCTATTTTCTTTTCCTGCCATCCCTCGCTTACCCCCTTCCTGCTTACTTTCTTGTAGGGAAAGATGGATTTCTATATATTATTAACTGTATATATTA
Organism: Pseudochirops corinnae; assembly: GCA_028646515.1. Lineage (NCBI taxonomy): Eukaryota > Metazoa > Chordata > Mammalia > Diprotodontia > Pseudocheiridae > Pseudochirops > Pseudochirops corinnae. The sequence goes on along the minus strand of CM053590.1, from coordinate 201,687,382 downwards.
TTTCCTGCTCACGTGTAGAAACAATTTTTAACATTTGTTTTTAAAGCTTTTACCTCCAGATTCTCTCCCTTCTTTCATCCTCATCCACTTTCACTGTGAAGACAAGCAATTCAATATAGGTCGTACATGTGTAGTTTTGCAAAATATTTCCATAGTAGTTATATTGTGAAAGACTAGCTATATTTCTCGCCATCCTATCCCACTCCCCATTTGATTTTTTGGAGGGGGAAAGGTAGGGCAATTGGGGTTAAGTGACTTGCCCAAGGTCACACAGCTAGTTTTTTGTTAAGTGTCTGAAGCCGGATTTGAACTTAGGTCCTCCTCAGTCCAGAGCCGGTGCTGTATTCACTGTGCCACCTAGCCTCCCCAAACCTGTCCCATTTCAAAAGTGTTTGCCTCTGACTACACCCTCCCCTTCCTTTCTATCATTCTCTCTCTTATCCCTTCCCCCCTATTTTTCTGTAGGGTAAATATCCAATTGATTGTATATGTTATTCAATACTTACACCAAATCCAGTGAGTATAAGGTTGACTTTACCTTCATCAGCAACACTTTCTGATATTTCAATGAATCAAATTAAATTAAAATTCACTGTTAAACTCTGAGTCTGTGACGCTAATCCTTAGATAATGAATATTTAGGAATGATAAAGTCCTTATATATCATAATGATATGCATTATAAATTGTATTTAAAGAAATCTCTTGCCATGGTTCTACATATCCCAAAGATTTAATTTATAGTAGGCACAATAAAAAAATACAGTCCTAAACTCAGAGGTAATGACTTACTATGTGTGAACCAATCTTTTTTTAAAATGTATTATGTGTTTTGTCATGTTTGGGTCCATAAAGTTTCATTGAATAAGAGACTAGCAAGTGAGGGTGTCCAACCTACCTAATGTAAGAGAAGTAACTGAAAAGAAAAAAAAAAACAGAATTCTGAGGCCTGTGTGGCCAAATCCATCTTAATAATGAATACATAACCAGAGGCAATTTTGAAGCACTTATTATTTTGAATTAATATTAGTTTAATATCTCTGGTGATAACAAAAATCAGAATGGCAAAATAATAAGAAAAAATTTAAAAAAGGAAGTTATATACAAGCACCCATTAGAAGCATGACAAAAACCACTATAGAATGAGGTAGAAGGGATTAATGTTAAAACATGAATAAGCTTACTAAAGAGAAAGTTACTTTATCAAAACTAAGCTAAATTTGCATCTTCATGAATTCAAAAATTCCCTGAATACAAAAAGAAATTGAATTTTCCATCATTATGAAGATAATGGCATTATTTATATAATGCATTATAATCATAAAGTACTTCAGAGGCTTAATACTTTCTGTTTAAGTAAAAACTTTCTTACTTTTATTTTTAAAAACCTTTTATTATTCACTTTGATTTTTCCCCTAGGGTACACACATACAGTGGAAAAGATTTTATTATTCACATGTTAACTATTGTTGAAATGGGAACATGGTGAAATTGGCATGCGATCAGTAATAAATTGATAATTATGTAGTACTTTAAGATTTCTAAAGCATATTGTATACATTAAGCTTACCTCAGGCTCACAACTGCCTTTTGAAATTACTATCCTGAAAGGTATTATCATCTTCATTTTACAGATGAGAAAATTGAGATTCAGAAGAGTTAAGTAGCTTAATATCACACAGTTAGGACATAGAATTCAAATCCACTGATCTTTCCAATACATTGTCATACTGTTCTTTAAAATTAAATAAATAATATAAGTCATAGAGCAAGGACCTGAGCCCAGATACATTGACTCAAAATAAAGGCCCCTTTCCATTTCATAATGCAGCTGCTAAAAGGCTCAGAGAGACTCCCCTCCTCTTCAAATCTATTTGACACCAATAGTGAGGACAAGTTGTGACATTGAAAGTAGCCACAGCACATTTAACCTGGCAGACCACTTTATCTGCATGATCTTGCTTCCCAAGACTGCTGGGAGAGATCATTCTTATTAGTTTAGCTTTCTTTTGACCTTTAAGCTCTGGCTCCTCAGAAGATTGGAGGACGGTGAGGCATTGAGGGCTTTCAGATTTTGTGACTAAATCCTGGGGCACAGCACATCTCCCCTTCTTCTTATTGTTGGTGTTGTCCATTTTGTTTTCTTTTATTTTTTTGGTTTTAGCAATACACTTCATCTGGCTCCAACTAATTTACACTGACTAAAGCTTGGGTCATATCTCTGGCTGGAACTGTCTTCTATCTCCTAGGAAGAAATGATTAATAAAAGTATGATGCTCATAAAGATTCAAGGTTGATTGAAAGCAAAAATGGATTAAAAATTGTTGCATTTTAGTCACTTCTATTTTGTTGTTGTTTTTGTAAGGATATTGAAGTAGTTTTGCCATTTCTTTCTCCAGCTCATTTTGCAGAATAGGAAACTGAGTCAAACATGATTAAGTGACTTGTCCAGGGTCACTCATCTAGTATGTGTCCAAGGCCGGATTTGAACTAATGAAGCCGAACTTCGCTGATTCCAAGTCCAGTGCTCTAGCCACTGCACCATGCAACTGCCCCAGGATTAAAAATAGGGATCATCCTTGAATGAAAGTAGAATGTAATGTATTCTTTTGTGTGTGTATCTTTTTGGAGGGGAGAAAACAGGACATTTGGGGTTAAGTGACTTACCCAAGGTCACATAGCTAGTACGAGTTAAGTCTCTGAGGTTGGATTTCAACTCAGGTCCTCCTGACAACAGGGCTGGTGCTGTATTATATAACAGCATGCCACCTAGCTGCCCCTTTGTAATGTATTCTGACCTCTGAGTTGACATTAAAGTGAACCATGACATTTTGGAGAGATGATGAGGCTGTCTACATTGTGGTAATTATAATGGGAATTTGCACTTCAAAGATCTGTAGAATTATTGACCTTTATTGATGGAAGAAATTGTTTAGATCAAGTAGTCCAAGCTTTTCATTTTTTTCAGAAAGATGTCAAAAGGGTATATATACGTAACTATATTGACACATGCACACATGTCAGTTACTACAGCTGCTAAATCACATGGCAAAAGCACTTGAAAAAATCAGGAGGAGTTAGTCAAGTTAGAGCTCAGTTCTCACATTTATCCTCTGTTTGTTGAGTTGTATCATACGGAAGTTGCACTTTTTGAAGGTGAATATAAATGTCTTCAGAAGCATGCATTGGAAGGCATATGTATAGGTCCCTTTTAAAACCCCTTTTAAAACCCTTTTAGGGTTAAGGTTAGGGTTAGGTAGGGAGAGAGGAAAGAACAATTTGACAAAAATTTAGAGAGAAGAAAGTATCAAGGAGAAGAAGATGATTGACAGTATCAAAGGTTGTTGAGAGAGAGAAAAAAAAAAGAATGAAAAATAAATACCCCCAAAGTCATTAAAGTATACATAATCTTTGAGAAGCCCACTTTTGGCTCCTACCTATAAGGGAGAGGTAGTAAATTAATTTTGTGTAATATATATGCATATCTACATAATTACATATTACATGTAATATATAATTATATGTTATATGTAAGACTATTGTTTATATTATATCCATCTATGCATATTTTTTTATAGTAGTAAAGAACTTGAGAGAAAAAGGGTGTTCATTGAAAGGGGATGACTAAACATATTTTGGTATACAATTGTCATTTAATATTTCTCAATCAATTAATTGTTATGCATTTATTTAGTGCCTACTATGTGTCAGGAACTATGCTAATCATTAGGGATACAAAGACAAAAGTGAACCAGTCTCTGCTCCCAAGATGTCTACATTTTGGCCAAGGGGATATTCTATATTTACATATATAAGTTAGAAAGCATAACCCCTGTCCCAGAGCCCATTAGTATGATATTTTCTCTTTATGGTTGGAGATGACCATCCTGTCCTGCACTGAAGGGCTTGGCAAAGTCCATACTGGGCTTCGCACCTCATCTTTTACTTCCCATTGGAGACTCTCCAAGGGAGAGTCTTCTTTGAGGTTCAAGTCAGCTTCCAGCTTTGAGAGAGAAGATGGAAAAAAAAATCAACTCTACTTCTTGTTGTTGAAGGGAAAAAACTCTGTAAAACCATGAGAGCAGTGAATGGTTTCCATCGTGTTCTATTACTAGCTTGCTACGCTACAGACTTTTCAGAGTTTATTCTTGGGTGACATCTAGGACGCTCTGTCTTGGTTGAGCTAAGTTGTCTCTCTCTCAAAAGGGGGATTCCTTCACTATGAATTGTCCCGTTCATATCCTTCTCTGGATACTTTCTCTGATTTCTGTTTTGTTATGATTTGGATAAATGGGATTCTTTGCTAGTCTCTGGTGTATGTTCATTGTGGATTTTGTATCAGGTGGGAAAGGGGCCAAGTCTTGGGTATAGAGTTTGGAATCTTCTCCCCCCTCCAAATGATAAATAAATTAGAATCTAGTTGGAATCCAATCACATTTGTAAGCAAACATTATTTAAGGAAACAGATAGAATTACTTCTAATCTGGCACTCCCTCTTTCTGAAGAGCAAGCTTCTGGCTCTAACCTTCTGCTTCCCCTCATGGCAAGAATAAAAGTCTCCCCTGGAGAAGTTTGCAGGGAAAAAATGGGTAGAAATGAGTATTCTTCTCTTTGAACCACACATAAAGAGATGCCCTTGCCATACGTGGAGCCTCACTACACGTGTGATCCACACACTACTTCTGCTACAACAGTTAATACAAAAAGAATCCAAGGTAGTTTTTGGAAGAAGCACATGAGCAGCTTGTGGAATCAGGAAAGATGTTATATAGGAGGTTAAACATAAGGTAAGTCTTGAAGGAAATAGGGATGCTGGAAGGAATAGGTGAAGACACAGCATTTTCCAGACAAAAGAATAGATACTAGAGAATTAGAGTACCTTGTGTTTGAAATGGCAAGTAGTCCATTGTGCCTCTTAACACAGAGGGAGTGGAAGGGACTAATATGATAAAGAGACTTCCACTGAGTCGTGTGACCAACAAGATGGAGGATTAAACACTTTTTCTGATCCTTATGACCTCTCATAACTGTTGAAAATAGAAATTAGGAATAAGAGATAAAGTAATTTCAGCTGCCTCCGTAGTCTAAGACAATAAGAAGAAACCTAGTGGGGTAACATCCCAATGAGGACACACTTATTAATAATTCCCTTTCTGTCAGCCACCACATTATGGAGAGATTGCATAAGATGACACATGGGCTTTCAACATAATTCAACACTTTCCCCATCCCCTTTCTTCCTCTAATGTCAAAGTAGCACTTTGCTTCTTGTTTCAGCTTTTGAACCAAACTTTGGTTTGTATAAAAAGGTTTTGTTGGAAAAAGAATACATTGTGCTGTTCTTCATAGGCCTAAGGGAATTTGAAGTCCTTTCCTCCCCTTTATAGGCCTAGCTTAATGACATGGAACCCACAGTGGGAGGAGCTTGCTAAAAAAGTGATACAGGAAGAGTGGAACAGGAAGGAACAGAGCAGAGAAAAGCTAAAGCAGAGATGGCATCAGGCAGAACCTGAGAGACAGAATGCTTGTGATTTGGGCACTCTTGATCTATGTTACATTCTGAGAACTGAGAGAGTTTCACATCAGCACTCTGTTATTTTATCAGACAAAAACTTTGTCTGTTGTTCTGTCAGACAGAAACACCCTGACTATAGTTCTTAGACAGAAGTCCTTAAGGAGGACTTTACTGTTACAGAAGTCCTGAAAGATGAGTTTACTGTTGATTTCTGTGTAATTTCTCAGAAGCCTTGTCTCTTGATTTGTGTTGCTTTGTTAGGCAGAAAGTGAATTCAGTGATAGTTTCGGTAATGTGTTTAAATGTTGTTACAACCCTGTTGAGTTTTGTTTTCCTAAAAACAAAAGCTGCAAAGAGCTTGGAGTTTAGCTATCCTCATGAACTTAGATATGGAACAGGAGTGGAGAGCTACCTATGTGTGAATCCAAGCAAGAGCTGGGAGCAGTCAGCCACTGGGAGAGGAGCAGTGGAGTTTGGAAGTCAGCCTCAAGTTAAGATGAAAGAGGACCTTACTTGGATACTCTGCATTGACTGAGGAGATTGTGACTTACTGACCTAGGGGTAGATGTTTAAGACTATGTGGCCACCTTAGTAATAAGTTTTTATGTTGTATTGTTGTGAATGTTGTGATTTAGCTTATTGCTGAATAAATAGAGAGTTCACTATACTATGTGATTAGATGCTTAAAGTAATTCATATCAGCAATCCTCAGGAGAGTTGCTTGTGATTGGCCTTAAACCTCCCAACTAATGGCACTGAAAAACCAGAAGGCAAAAACTTGCTGTCATTGGGACTGAAATGTGGGAACACTGTTTTAACAGTACTCAACCAGAGAACTGAGAGAACTTGAAGAGTACTTTGGGTGTGTTTGACTCTACTAGGTTTGAAGCAGAGGATAATATAATCCAGCTGAAACTAGTTTTTCCCATGCCTAATCTCCCTTCATTTGGTGGATGTCATTTGGAGACAGAGACCTAGGCTATTGCAATATGCATGACCCACCTTGGGAGGAAACTGATATATCTTTAATATACAACTACAGTAGAAATTGCTATCAAAGGGAAAAGAGTGAGAAAGTGAGAAATAGGAAATAAAAAGGGAGTGAAAAAAAAAAAACAAAACATAAATTACCAGAGATCCCAAAAAGAAACTCAGTTAAAAACCTCTTAATAAAACAGATAAGTAAACATATAAGATATTTATAACAGAAAGTAATGTGGTCTCCAGATAAGGTAAATGAGTCCAAACTTCTATGAATAAACATTGCAAGACAAAGAAAAATAAATCAATACCTAGTGGGACAAAGGACCCTGTGAATTCTAAAGAGAGCATGGAATCATAGCAGTATATCCCTAAATGGTTTAAAAGAAAACAAAAACAGAATTTAGAAATTAAAATGTATAGGGCACACAGCAGACATAATTGGCAAAAGAGAAAAAACTTGGATCCATATTGTCTTTTTTAGACACATTCCACCTCACCTTCTTACGCAGGTCATCAGGTCCTCGGGGCAGGGTAAGGTACTGTGCCTCACATAGTCACAAGAACCCAATAAATCTGAGAGATCCTGATCACCTCCCCCCCCCCCCCACTACAATACCACAGGTAGGGCTTTTATGATCTTAGATGATAGAGGAAGTGTATTATCCTTGTTCTCCTTTTAGGAAAAATTGTGGTATTGAATTAGGACTCATGGACATAACGTGTTGTAACAGCAAGCACCCTAGCATACCTAGGGTGGCTACTAGCACAGGTTCTTAGATCTGCTTTTCTAAAGGAAAGCAACTCAAAATGGGTTAACAATCTCACTTTAATCAAACATATCATTTACCTAGTTCAGGAGGAAAAGTCAGCCCCCTGAACTTCAGAGAATACAAACAGAAGTTACAAACAAACAGAAAAACAGATCAGCAGACAGACGGCTTCCAGCGTCTGATC
>CM053590.1:201659206-201679430 GCA_028646515.1 Pseudochirops corinnae | reverse complement strand
TTCAGGGTGCTGACTTCTCCCCCTGAACTAGGTAAATGATATGCTTGATTAAAGTAAGATTGTTAACCCATTTTGAGTTGCTTTCCTTTAGAAAAGCAGATCTAAGAACCTGTGCTAGTAGCCGCCTTAGGTATGCTAGGGTGCTTGCTGTTACACACGGATAAAATGTTCATATTTGAAAGAATGAGCTATTGTCAAATGGAAAATTAAAATAAAATGCCAAAAATTCAGGATAAAAAACCTCATCAGAAAAAAATGTATTATTGGCAAAAATACCATACACACACACATATATATGTATATATAAATATATACATACACATATATACATGTACATATATATGTATATATATGTAAGTGTATATATAGATATATAAATATATGTACATATACTAACATATACATACACATATACATGTGTGTGCATGCATGTGTATCACAATATATGTGTGTATGTGCATATGCATATATACATATATGCACATGCATATATGCATATACATACATATACACGTATACATACATGCAGTGTGTGTGTGTGTGTGTTTGTGTGTGTGTATACTGGACACATAGCAAGAGTAAGGAATAATGAACAGACAGCCATTGTACCCTACTGGTATCCAGAAAATGTCAAGAGTTATGTAAGAAAGTCCCTTTCACAGGGACTCTTTTGAGATAAGCCACAAAGTATACTGTTAAGCATTTGACAACTCACCTCTGAAAAGACAGGACAGAATTTGTAGCTTAATTGGCATTCTTAACATTTTTCCATCACTTTTAAAAATCTAGATAATAATCAAAGCAAATTAATCTATGATTTGTAGTGGTTTTTGATTTCTTACATATAAATGCTCATGCTAAAAAGTTAACAATGAGCTCATTAATTTGCATAAGTTGGCTCCCACCCACCACTGGAGGAGTCCAGATTTCTGCCAGGATAAAAGCAAGCACCATAAAAAAAAAAAAAAAAAAAAAAAAGGAAGTCAGGAGTGGGTTGCAATCTGCATAGGTAGGAGGAATGTGTGTAGCATGATTACAAATTCATTCAACTATGAAAGAGGTACAAAATTAGATGAGAATAGAAAAACTGGTTCATTTATGTATGATTCCAGTTACAACACACAGACTCAAAGAACAGCTCTCCCTCTATTATCTCTACTTTCTTGGCCCTCTCACTTGCAAGGTAGATTAGGTAAGAAAAAAAAAAGAAAAGAAAGAAAGGACATGCAGCTGCAGTTTATTATTCCTTTCTATCTTTTTACACCTTCTGGGAATACAGGTGCAAATTAGATAAGTCACCAGGAGGATACCTTTTTCTATCGCACACTATAAAAAGGCTTAATCACTGTGCATCTTGCTTGACAGTTTTTTAAGGCTAAATCAGCTCCTTCATTGTCTTTGAAGGCCTTTTCATAGGGACTTGTCATTACCATGTTTCCTTTCTATGATTTTTATGTCTTTGTCCACATGCTAAATAATTGGTCTTCTCAACTTCCTTTATTTGATACATTTCTGCAAAAGAGAATAATTTTGTGTGATATTATCTCTCAAAAGTTGTGAATCCCCCTTCTAAACAATTTCCACAAAGTGAGGTTGTATTCTCCCTTAAATAAGACACTCCTATCCTCCTGTGCTCTCTGTCTTTCCTCTTGACAATTTTTTCAAGTACAATAGTTACCTCTAATTATCTTGAAAATGGAAACGTCTACTCTCTTATGTATAAATCATTTATGGTACAGTTTCTTTCAGAAGAGATTCTACATACCTATCATTTGGCTAAAATTTCATCATCCCAAAGGACTGCTTTAGGCCATCTTGTCTAGAATTACACTTCCAAGGCTTTACATAAGTCAATGTTTTATATAAGCAATAAAACATGTATTCGTATGCTTCTAATAGTAATAATAATTATATATAATGTATTATATTATATAACATATGGTATATAGGAATAAATGAATGAATAAATGAATATATACATATATGTGTGTATATATATATGTATGTATTTTTTTCCTCTTTGGACAAAAATAACTACTGATGATGAAGGTTTTGGTTTTTTTCTGTGTAAACAATGGTGCTCATTGGATTGTAATTAGGCTTATCATATCAGATATGAGAAACAGCATCCGATATTCATGGTCATGTATTTTCTTGGAATTTATTTTCATTGATATGACATCTTTTCAGCAATTACTTTGGAAATAAAATTGTTTTTTTCTATTTGTTTTTCTTCCTCTCCAATTTCTACCTCCATCCCCTTTTTTTCTCGCTGTTGTTAAAGAGGAATCTCAGACCGAAAAGCTGAGCCAAATTGGCTTATATTATCAGTGTGCCTTTAATCATGTTATATTTTAATAATTTATATTATTTATGTTTACCTTTGCTATTACTCTTAGTGTATCAAAATATTAGTATATTTAAAACTGAAGCTAAGAAATTAGTATAATCATTATAAGAATAATTTGGGGAACAAAAAACACTCACTTTGAACTGGCATGGTCATATAATTTGTATAATTATTTGTTCTGCAAAGATACCTTACTTTAAAATTTACTCCCCTTTTCCCCATATTATTTTATACCCATTTATTTTGTGTCAGAAGAACCAAGTAGACAATACGTAAATGTAGTGCAAAAGGCAAAGGAATTTGTTTCATGGCCTATCTCAAATAATGTCCATTTGGAAAAAAAAAAAAACTGTATATGCAACTTACAGGAAATATTAGAGTTGTAGTAGAGCTAGCAAAGTTCTGCAAGTCTTTCTTGATGATAGGATGTTTGATGAATGTGCCATTTAATCTATATAGGTACACAATAAATGATCAAAGGGTATGAACACACAATATTCTTCACAGCACGCAATTTTCTTAAGTGCTGGGCCAAGGACTGCGATCTCAGAATATCCTGACAAATACCAATGAACAAAATAATAAACTTTGGGAATTAGAGATACACGTGCAGATCCTTACATTTTCCCTACTTGATCTTAAAGAAAAAAACCTTTTTAGAAAATTACCAAATATCTTTTGGCAGGAGGTCATAACCTTGTGTGTGTGTGTGTGTGTGTGTGTGTGTGTATTTCACTTAATTTTATATGCACATACATGTTCATATATTTCCCTTAAATCAGATTTATACAACTCCAAACTAAAACTAGAGTGAGATGACTGGAAATTGTTTTGGTTTTTTTTTTTTTTTTCCCCTAGGGTAACATAACTTAAAAGACCTCAATCTAGCAGGTGTTGAAAAGATCAGTCCTTCAGTGGGAGAGAAACATTAGAGTTTAGAATATTATTAGCAAAAGAATGAAATGCAGTTGGAAATGCTATCTACTTTGGCCTTTTTTACCACTCCCCCCCTATTGTTCTAATTTAAACATATTTGTAATAGTGTTTTGTTTTTCCCAATTACATGTCAAGGTAATTTGTAGTCTTAGTTTTTATTATAAGATTTTGAGTTCCAAATTTCTCTCCCTCCCTTCTCTCAAAAATGATACATAATTTGGTATAACTTTTATATGTGCTATCATATAAAACATATTCCCAGTTCTAATCACAGTTGGGAAAACAAAATTTATCAAAAGAAAAAATAACTTGAAAAAGAATTAACTAAGTGCAAAATATGTGCTTCAATTTAAATTAAATCTTCCTGTTCTTTATCTGGATGTGGATAGTATTTTCCTTCTTGAGTCCTTTGTGCTTGTCTTGAATCATTGCGTTGCTGAAAACAGTTGAATAAATCATAGTTGATCATCACACAGTTTTACTGATACTGTGTGCAGTTTTTTTTTTCCTGGTTCTGCTCATTTCAATCTGCATCACTTCATATGAGTCTTTCCAATTTTTTTCTGAAACCTGCCTGTTCATAATTTGTTATTGTAAAATAGCCTTCCATTATATTCATATAACACAGCTTGCTTAGCCATTCCCCAATGGATGGGTATACCAACAATTTTGTCCTTTTCCCTCTTTTTTATGATCTCTTTGGAATATAGACCTAGAATTGGTATTGTTGCCTTAAAGAAACTGCACACTTTGTCTGAGTTTGGGGTATAGTTCTGAATTGCTCTCCAGGATGGTTGAATCAGTTCATAATACCACCAAGGGGATCAAAGTGTGCCAATTTTTGAGCATCATCTCTAACACTTTTTATTATTATTTTTGGTCATATTAGACCATCTGATAGGTGTGAGGGAGTACCTCAGAGATTTTTTTTATTTGTATTTCTCTAATCAAAAGTGATTTAGAGAACTTCTTCAGTATGCCTATAGATAGCTTTGATTTCTTCATCTGAAAACTGCCTGTTCATATCCTTTGATCATTTATCAATTGGGGAATGGCTTGTATTCTTATGAATTTGACTTTGTTCTCTATATATTTGAGTAATGTGACATTTATCAGAGACACTTGCTATAAAGATTGTTTAGCAGCTTTCTTTTTTTTCTTCAATTTTAGTTGATTAAATTTGTTTATTTGCTTTTAGTTTACAACATTCAGCTTCATAATCCTTTGAGTTCCAAATTTTATCACCCAAACTCTTCAACTACCTCCCCCCTCAGTGGTATGCAATCTGATATAGGTTCTACAAATACCTTCACATTAAGCATTAGTCAGGTTGAAAGAAGAATTATAACCAATGAAGTATACAACGAGAAAGAAGGAATGAAACAAAACTAAGCACAAAAGAGAGAGCAAGTAGTTTGCTTATATCTGCATTCACACTCAACAGTTCTTTTCTTTGAATGTGGATATCCTTTCTATCATGAGGTTTTTTTGTATTTCTCTTATAACCTTGCATTGCTGAGAGGAGCCCAGTCTATCAAAAGTAGTGATCACACATATGATATGTCTATAATTGTATAAAAAGTTCTCCTAGTTCTTCACTTTTCACTCAGCTTCAGTTTATATAAGTCTTTCCAGGTTATTATGAAGTCCTTCTGCTACTCATATCTTATAGCACAATAGTATTCCATTACATTCATATACTTTTTTAGCCATTCCCCAATTGATGGACATCCCCTTGATTTCCAATACTTTGCCTCCACAAAAAGAGCTGTTATAAATATCTTTGTGCAAACAGGTCTTCCTCCCATTTGTCTGATTTCTTTAGGATACAGACCTGGAAGTGGTGTTGCTGGGTCAAAGAGTATGCACTTTTTATAGCCCTTTGGACATAGTTCCAAATTGCTCTCCAGAATGTTTGGATCAGTTCACAATCCCATCAACAATGCATTGTTTTTTGAATTTTTCCACATCCTCCCCAGCATTTGTCATTTTCCTGTTTTGTTATCTTAGCTAATCTGACTGGTGAGATGTGGTACTTCAGAGTCATTTTTATTTGTGTTTTTCTAACCAATAGTGATTTAGATAATTTTTTTCCATATGTTTGTATATATCTTTAATTTCTTCCTCTAAAAACTGCCTGTTCATGTCCTTTGACCACTTATCAATTGAGAAATGACTTGTATTCTTATAAATTTGACTCAATTCTCTGTATATTTTTAAAAAATGAGACCTTTATCAAAGACACTAGTTGTAGAAATTATTTCCCATTTTTCTTCTTCCCTCCTAATCTTGGTTACATTAACTTTATTTATACAAAAACATTTCAATTTAATGTAATCAAAATTATCCATTTTGCATTTTGTAATGCTCTCCATCTCTTCTTTAGTCATAAATTCCTCCCTTCTCCATAAATCAGACAGGTAAACTATTCCTTGCTCTCTCAGACTGCTTACAATCTCAGCCTTTATATCTAGATCATGCACCAACATAGATTTTGTTTTGGTATACGATGCAAGATATTGGGCTATGCCCAGTTTCTGAAACACTATTTTCCAGTATTCCCCAGCAGTTTTTGTCAAATAGTGAATTCTTATTCCAGAAGTTAGGATCTTTGGGTTTGTCAAACAATAGATTACAATTGTCATTGACTTCTGTGTCTTGTGTGCATAATCTATTCCACTGATCCACCACTCTATTTCTCAGTCAGTACCAAGAAGTTTTGATGACTGCTGCTTTATAATAGTTTAAAAACTGCTATGGCTAGATGACCTTCCATAAAATTTCTTTTCATAAGTTCCCTTGATATACTGGACCTTTTGTTCTTCTAGATGAATTTTATTACTATTGTTTTCTAGCTCTATAAAATAATTTTCTGGGAGATTTATTGTTATGGCACTAAATAGGTAAATTAATTTAGGTAAAATTGACATTTTTATTATATTAGCTTGACCTATCCATGAGGAACTGATGCTTTTCCAATTATTTAGATCTGACTTTATTTCTGTAAAAAGTGATTTGTAATTGAGTTCATATAGTTCCTGGGTTAGTTTTGGCAGGTAGATTCCCAAACATTTTACAGTATCCACAGTAACTTTAAATGTAATTTCTCTTTCTATTTCCCACTGTTGGACTTCATTAGAAATCTATAGGAATGCCAAGGACTTATATGGGTTTACTTTATATCCTGCAACTATGCTAAATCTATTTATAATCTCAAGTAGTTTTTTTTACTTGATTCTCTAGGATTCTCAAAGTATATCATCCTATCATCTGCAAAGAGTGATAGCTTAGTCTCCTCTTTGCCAAACCCAATTCCTTCCATTTCATTTTCTTCTCTAATTACTCCAGCTAACATTTCTAGTACCAAAATGAATAAGAGGGATGATAGTGGACATCCTTGTTTCACCCTTGATCTCACTGGAAATGCTTCTAACTTAATATCCATTACATATAATACTTGCTGATGGTTTTAGATAGATGCTACTTATTATTTTAAGTAAAACTCCATTCATTCCTATACTTTCATCCTATACCTTAGCCTTTGCCCAGCCACACCCATGGCCTTCCTCTAGGACTCCCAAACCTGCCTAGGGCTGCGCTATTTCAGGATTTTACCTTGAGGCAATATTCTCTGGGTTTTCAGGATTTTAGGGAGACAGTGGAGTGGTCAGGGTTTACTCCACCATCTTGGCTCCCAGAAGCTCAGGTAGTTGATTTTTAAACATCCAAGCTGTGGGTTGGTAGCCCCAGAATTACCTTCTTCCTTCAGGGGCCCTGTGCTTTCTTTTACCTACCTCCTACAGATCCCTCATCCTATGGTGAGAGGTCTGGAAATTGCCCCTGTGGTGGCTGAATCAGCTCATCCAGGCTTGCTCTGGCTCCACTATGGTTGGTTCTCAGGTCTGCACTGTTATAGCCCCCATATCTCACCCTTTCCCTGCCCAGTACTATGTGCACACTTTCCTGGACTGAAAATCTGCCCTACTCTCTCTCCCTATGGATTCTGCCACTGTAAAATCTCTTCAGGTTCACTTTTTAGAGGTTACTGAAGGAATTCACAGAGTTAAGGTGAGTTCTTGCTTTCACTCTGCCATCATGGCTCTGCCCCCCTCTGCTTTCTTTTTAAGCTTGGTTGCATTGATTTTGTTTGTACAGTAGTGTTTTTATTTTAATATAATCAAAATTATCTATTTTATGTTTCATAATGCTATCTCTTGTTTGGTAATGAATTTCTCCTTTCCCCATTGATCTGATAGCTAGACTATTCCTTGCTCTTCTAGTTTGTTTATGGTGTCACCCTTTACATCTAAATCATGCACCCATTTTGACCTTATCTTGGTAAAAGGTGTGGGATGTTGTTCTATACCTAGTTTGTGTCCTAGTGATTTCCAGTTTCCACAGTAGTTTTTTTTGTCAAATAGTGAGTTCTTACCCCAAAGACTAGGATCTTTGGGTTTGTGAAACAATATGTTATCATGATCATTGACTACTTTGTCTTGGGTACCTAATATATTTCACAGATCCATCACTCTATTTCTTATCTATAACTAGATAGTTTTGATGATTACTTATTTATTTATTTATTTATTTATTATTACTGCTTTAATTTGAGATCTGGCATTGTGAGGTTGCCTTCCTTTGCATTTTTTTCATCAATTCCCTTGATGTTCTTCTGTTTTTATTCTTTCAGATGAATTTTGTTGTTATTGTTTCTAGCTCTGTCAAATAATTTATTGGTAGTTTAATTAGTATTATACTGAATGAGTAAATTAATTTAGGCAGAATTGTCACTTTTATTAAGTTGGCTCAGCCTATCCATGAGCAATTGATATGTTTTGAGCATTTAGATATGACTTTACCTGTGTGAAAAGGATTTTGTAATTTTGTTCATACAGTTCCTGCATTTGTCTTGGCAAGTAGACTCCCAATTATTTTATATTGTTTATAATTATTGTTAAATGTAATTTTTCTGTCAATCTCTTGCTACTAGACTTTGTTCATAGTATGTAGAAATTTTGATGTGTTATGTGGGTTTATCATTTATCCTGTGACTCTGCTAAAATTATTAATTAATTCAAATCTCTTTTATTTGATTCCCTAGAATTCTCTAATTATACCATCATATCATCTGCAAAGGTCGATATTTTGTTTACTCATTGACTATTCTAATTCCATGGAATTATTTTTCTTTTCTTATTGCTATGACTAATATTTCTAGTACTATATTTAATAATAGTGGTGATAATGGGAATGCTTGGTTCAACCTTGATCTTATTGGGAACACTTGTAATTTATCCCTATTATAGATAATGCTTACCAGTGGTTTTAGATAAATAGTGCTTACCATTTTAAGGTTAAGTCCTTCATTCCTGTGGTCTCTAGTGTTTTTAGTCAGGATTGGTGTTGTATTTTGTCAAAATCATTTTCAGCAGCTATTGAGATAATTATATGATTTCTGTTGATTTTGTTATTAAAACTGCCAAATATGTTGATAACGTTTTTAAACCAACCCTACCATTCTTGGTATAAATCCCACTTAGGCATAGTATATACTGCTTTTGATATATTGTTGTACTCTCTTTTTTTAGTATTTTATTCAAAATTTTTGTATCAATATTCATTAGGGAAACTGATCTATAATTTTCTTTCTCTACTTTAGCTCTTCCTGGTTCAGGATCTGCACAATATTTGGTTACAAGAGGAATTTAGTGGAATTCCTTCACCTATTTTTCCAAATAGTGTATCTACTATTAAAATTAATTGTTCTTTGAATGTTTGGTAAAATTTACTTTTGACCCCACCTGGACCTGGGATTTTTTTCTTGGGGATATTATTGGCTTGTTTTATTTATTTTTTCTAAAATGGGGTTATTTAGGTGTTCTCTTTTTTCATCTATTAATATAGGTAATTTATATTTTCATAAATATTCATTGATTTCTCTCAGATTTTCAGATTTATTTGCATATAATTGGACAAAATATTTCCAAGTGATTGCTGTAATTTCTTCTTCATTGGTAGTGATTTCACCTTTTTCCGTTTTGTTTCCTGGATATTTGGTTTTCTTCTTTATTTTTAAATGAATAAATGCCTTACGTATCTTAGTGGTTTGATATAAATCCCTTCCTAGATTTTTTATTATATCTTTTTTTTTTTTAAATTTTCAGTCTTATTAACTCACCTTCCATTTTTTAAGGATTTCCAATTTGGTGCTCTTTTGGGATTCTTAATTTGTTATTTTTCTATTTTTTTTTTGTTTAGTTGAATTGTTCTGTTCTTTTTTTTTCTATTTAGTTGATGTAAGAATTTAGAGAACTAAATTTTCCATTAAGTTTTGCTTTTCCTGCATCCCATAAGTTCTGAGATGTTTTCTCATTGCTGTCATTCTCTTTAATGAAATTATTGATTGTTGTTTTCAAGGAGTCAGGATGACAGAGTAAGCAGTAAGTTGCTATCATTCTCTATTACTGATCTTGAAAAACCTAGAAAATACCTTGACAGGAATAATCCTGAAACAGTGAAGCCAGAAGAAAGAAGAGGTGCGCCAGTATTTTAGCTTGGGAAGTTAGGGGAATTAGAGAGAAAGGTTGCTTTTGCTGTGGCTGAAGGAGACCAGTACAGGACAGAAGGTGCCCCAGCAAGCAAGGGCCAAGCCCCACCTCAGCAAAGCAGCAGGAGATCCTGGGTCCCAGAATGGTAAAGCCAGAAAGCACCAACACCACCCACAACCCCTCTTTGTGTGTTTGGAAAGAGAAAGGAATTGGCAGGCACCAGTGTGGAGAACTGGCAGACCCCAGGGCAGAGAAGCTTCACTTGCACCATGAATGGGTGTCCACCAATGGCTGAGACCACCTATGCTCTATTACAGTCTATGGGGAGGAGGAGAGCTCCATTGCCCAGACCATCCCTCCCTGACATCTAACACTATGAGCTTCAATGCAATCCTGGGGTAACAAGAAAGACCTCATCTGGCCTTGGCATGCACCCAGTCAGCTCCACCACAGCACAAGGTAAACTATAGAATTACAGAGTTTCCAGATGCCAGAACAAGAGGCCCCAGCACAGAAAGCCAGTAATCAGGCCCATAGGCCCCAGCACAACAAGCATGGAATGGAGCCCTCCATTCCCCAGAAGCAGAGATCCACTTTAAAAGCCAGGAATAAGGCAAACACAATAACCAAAAAGCCATTTAGAAAAGCAGATTGTAGATTCTAACTATGGGGACAGGCAAAATTAATTAAAAATTCAGAAGAGGAGAGCCTTGTCAGAATACTCACATCTGAAACCTCAAAGGGGATTAAAAACTGGTCTTAAGAACCAAAAAAAGCCTTTTTGGAAAAGCTCAAGAAGGATTTTAAAAGTCAAATTAGAGAGGTAGAAGAAAAATTGATCAATTCTTTCAAAATTACAATTGACAAAAATGGAAAAAAATCACTGAAGAAAACAACTCCTTCAAAAGTAAAATTGGACAAATGGAAAAGGAGGCACAAAAACTAACTGAAGAAAACAATTTGTCAAAATATAGAAATGGGCAAATAGAAACTAATTACTCCACGAGTCATCAAGTATCAGTCAAATGATGAAAAATGATGAAAAAATAGAAGAAAACATGAAGTACCTCATTGGAAAAATAACTGACCTGGAAAATAGATCCAAGAGAGATAATTCAAGAATTATTGGTCTACCAGAAGGACATGATGAAAAAAGTAGCCTGGGCAGTAACTTCCAAAAAATCAAGGAAAAGTGTCCTGATGTCCTAGAACCAGAGGGTAAAATAATCAGCAATGAAATCACTAACCACCCCCTCAAAAAGATCCCAGTTTGAAAATGCCAATTAATATTGTAGGCAACTTCCAGAATTATCATTTCAAGGAGAAAATAATGCAAGCAACCAGAAAAGAAAAAAAATAAATACATCTATGGAACTATAGTAAAGATCACATAGGATCTTGTAGCTTCTACATTAAAAGATCAGAGGGCTTGAGACATATTATTCTGTAAGGCAAAGGAGCTTGGGTAACAACCAAGGATCAAATACTCAGCAAAACTGAGTATTATGTTTCAGGCATCAAGATGAATATTCAATGAAATAAAGGACTTCCAGACCTTCCTCATGAAAAGACCAAAGATCATTGGAAAATCTGAACTTTAAATTCAAGACTTGAGAGTGGCACAAAAGGATAAATAGGAAAGATATAAGGGCAAACTGCTTACATTTTCACATGGGAAAATGATATTTGTAAACCTTGAGAATTATAAAAATAATATGATATTTAAAGTGATATACATAGAGAGTGAATATAACTGATATGATAATAAAAAAAACATACTTAAGGGGTGAAAAGGGATTGTAATGGGAGAAGAGGAAAGGAGGAGGGAGAAAAGGAAAATTACATCACATGAAGAGGCACAGAAAATATAATAGATGGAAAGAAGAGAGGGAAATGAGTCTTGTTTGAGCTTTACTCTTATAAGATTTGGTTCAAGGAGAGAATAATATTTTCATTTAAGTAGAAATCTAACTTACCCTACAGGCAATAGGAGTGGAAAAGGGAAAGAAAAGGGAGGGGGTATGTTAGGACAGAGGAAAGAGTGCGGCAGGCAGTGATCAAAAGAAAAACTCTTTGGGGGAGGGGAAGGGAGAAAGGAGAAATAAAAGCAGAAATGGGGAGAGAAATACTATGGAGAGAAAGACATAGATAGTGATCTTAACTGTGAAAGTGAATGGTATGAACTCTCTCATAAAAGGGAGGTGGATAGCAGAATGGAGTAAAAAACCTGTTGTTTACAAGAAACACATTTGAAGCAGGGGGATACACATAGGTTAAACGTGAAAGGCTGGAGTACAATATATTCTGTTTAAGCAAAAAAAAGGAGGGGTAGTCATACTAGTCTCAGACAAAGCAAAGCAAAAATAGATCTAATCAAAAGAAATAAGGAAGGAAACTACATCATGCTTAAAGGCACCAGAGACAATGAAGTGATATCATTACTAAATATATATGCATCAAGTGGTACAGCACCCAAATTCTTAACAGAGGAGTTAAGGGAGTTTCAGGAAGAAATAGACAGCAAAATAATTCTACTGGGAAGCCTCAACCTCCTCCTCTTTGAATTTGATAAATCTAACCTCAAAATAAGCAAGAAATAGGTTAAGGAGGTGACTAGAATTTTAGAAAAGTCAGATATGCTAGATCTCTGGAGAAAACTGAATAGAAATAGGAAGGAATATACCTTCTATTCAGAAGTATATGAATGGCACATACACAAAAATTTGCCATGTACTAGGACATAAAAACCTCACAATCCAGGGCAGAAAGGCAGAATTATTAAATTCTTCCTTTTTGAAATCATGATACAATAAAAACAATATGTAAAAAGGGACCATAGAAAGGTAGACTAAACATTATTTGGAAACTAAATTATCCAATCCTTAAAAATGAAGAAAAGACCTCCCCTTGGATAAAATTGAGGTTTGCTAGATACCGAGGGGTGGAGGGTTTGTGTGGTTTTCTAATGACTGTATTTAGTGACTGATTGCTACATAAGTGACTGAGTTGATCTATGATTGCCCCATGAGTGGAAGATTGATTATTGTATTGAGAATTGAATGAATGATTAAGTACAGAGGGTTTCCCCCTTGGGGAAACCCAATGATTATTCTTTTGTTCTTTGTTCTAAATATTGTGGCCACTGTAGTGAAAACTGTGTGGCCATTCTAATGTTAAGCTGTTAGGAACACTATATTGTGATTTGTTGTGACTGTTTGCCTTGATTTGTAACAGAATAAATGGAGTGTTCCCTATACTGTGTAATCAGAACCTTAAAAGCTGTTCACAGTAGCATTTTGGGGGGGAATCTGCTTGTGCATGGTGCTACACACTCTCAAGGGAATAGGTTGAAAGAGGGAAGAATACATATACATATTCAGGTGGGTATAGAAATATATCTTACACAAAGGGAGGCAAGGAGGTAAAAAATGGGAGAAAGGAGATGGGAAATAATAAAAGGAGGGCCAATTGAGAAAGACAGCGGTGAGAAGCACGACAGACTTTTCCGGAGCGACAGGAAAGGGACAGAGAGGGACTGAGAGTGAGAAAGAGAGAGAGAGAGAAAGGGAGAAAGGGGGGGGATAGAGAGAGGGGGGAATAGAGAGATAGACACATACACAGAGGTAAACAGAAGAAAGGATATATATGTTATATGTATATAGTACATAAGTAAATGATATGTATATAATACACAAATAATATACACACATATATGTATATATACATAAATACACATATATACATATAAATGTAAACATATACATACATAAATACACACACATATACACACACACACATATATATATGTAAACATACCTATTTGTGTCTAATGGTATCCATTTTTATGGTGGGGGTAGGGAATCAAAAAAAGGGGAAGAAGAAATTCACATGATAATTTTGTTGTATATTTCAAGGAATAGCAAGTTGTACATATTTTCAGTTTCATTTGCCAGCATCTTTTTTATTGTACCATAATTATACTATGGAAAAGCTTGTTTTATTTCTTAATTAAAAATAAATTTTAAAACAGACTTAGCTACTCTAATTAACACAATTATCCAAGACAATTCCAAAGGACTCATGGAAAATGCAATGTACCTCCAGCCAGAGATAACTGATGAACTTTGACCAAAAAAGTAAGTATAATTTTCTCACTTTCTTCGTTATTCTTCCTTTTTTTTTGCTTCTTTTGCAATGTTGCCAACATGGAAATTTATATTTTGAATGATTTCCCATGTGTAATAGATATATTTCTTGCTATCTCAGTAAGCGAGGAAGTGACAGTAAAGAGGGAATTTGAAGCTCAATTTTTATAAAGAATGTTAAAATTTTTTAAAAATATTTTTTCAAAAGATCCAAGCTCCTATACCTTGAGATTTTGCAATTTTTCATCATTTTGAAAGAATTTCCATTTCCTATGTTATTTCTTTGGTATGCACAAGCAAAGGACTGGATCTTATCGAAGTTAGAAAGGGCTTTTCAATCCACCATACTTTTACCATTTCTATATACACTGTCTATTCCTTGCAATAAAAGAAGCAAAAGCATTAGTTTTTGACATACATGCTTGATCAGAAGATGAAAGAAGAAAACAAAATAGAAACAAATCAGTTTTGAGACTTGGCCCGAATACCAGGAAAGAAATGAAGTAGAAACAGAAGATATGTAAACTTTCTTTCTACATTTTGTATGTCTGTTTATATACATTTAAGAAGAGAATTATCTCACATTTTCTAGCAGAATCTCACTGTGCCATGTGTTCCTGTGCAAGAGCTCAACATATTGATGCTTCTGAAGAAATGTATGTGTGTGCATGTGTATGCGTGTGTGTGTGTGTGTGTGTGTGTGTATGTATCATTATCTAGCAGTGTATTACAGGGCTTGAAAAGAGGGGGGAGGGACTGTGCTCTTAAAAATAAGAATGAAAATAAAAGCAGAAGGAACTTAAGCCATATAGTTTTTTTTCCTCTTGTGAGTCATACTGTATGTTGCTTACATTACGTTACAAATACAAATTTTTATACATTTTCTTGGAGTCAGATATGATTAATACAATGAAAAGATATCACAAAACATCCCTTCATTTTGATGCTAATTATCTGTCTGTCTGCTTTTGATGTTGTTGTTCTTAGGGATTTTTTTTCCATTGCGAATCTTTAGTAATGAAATTCTAGGGAAGGCACTCAATGGAAGTCTTCAAGTACACTGAAAACAGAAATGGAAGTGGAATAAGTATTCATACACCACTTGCTACATGCCAAGTATTGTGTTAAGAGTTTTCCAAATATTATCACACAGCTCTCTGAGCTAGATTCTGTAATTATTCTTATTATTGTGGAAACTGAGGGAAACTGAAGTTAAGTGACTTGTTCAAGATGATACAACTAGTAAGTGCCTGAGGCCAGATTTATCCTAAGGGCTTGCTGATTCTATGCTTGATCCTCTATGAACTGAGCAAGTTAGCTTCCAAAAAGTCTGCATGACCATTTTCTGGTTATGGTACAAAAAGGACTTTTGTTTAGCTACAAGTCAAATTAGAACGTCTCCGAGATCCATTTCTGTGATTTAGAGGGCTCATGTCTAACGAGTGAGCCATCATTTACTCTGAAGAGCTTGGAGGAACTGGTAGACTGAGTCTAGAACTGGGCAGACTAAGCCCATAATGTCCTTTAATTGGGTTTAGAATATATCAGTCTTCCTAGGTCTGTAAACGAACTCCCTCCTGGGTGAGTCAATGGGGGGGAGTACTCATGAGACACTTTTAAATTTAATGTGCCTTATTAATTTATTTTTCATCACTTTCTTACATCTAGATAATCAACAAAACAATAAATCAGGCCCTGGCCTGTAGCAATTGGCAATTTCTGAGGAGTAAATATTCACACAAAGATGTGTCTCTCAGCAGAACCATTCAAATTAGCTCCAGTACACCCCGGATTGTAATGCATTCCATTATGTCTGGGTTTTGATTTATAGTATCATATATGAGCATACGTCTAAAGCTAGGAACGACCTTGACCACTGATTCTATGTTCTTCACTTCTCAGACAAGGAAACTGAGAAACAGAGTGGTTGAGTGACTTGTCCAGAGTCATGTCTATTAGCAGATGTCTGAGATAGGATTTGAATACCACTTCTTCTAACTTCATGTCCAGTGCTCTGTCCACTAAACCAATGGCTCTCCATTTTAAAATTTTTTTTGGCCTACTGATCCCTTTCCTCTTTTAAAAATGATTAAGGACTATGTTAACATTCATTAATGTGATAATATCTATCCATATTCATTATAAATTAAATTTTAAAAAAGTTAAACAGAATAATATTATGAAAACTATTTTTCTCACATGATCTCTGGAAGGGTCTTGCAAATCATATTTTGAGACTAACTGGCCTAAAATAGTTTCAGTAACACACTCTTTCAGACTATATAAAATCATGGTTATTACTTAAGAATTTTTGTAAATTGATGTAACATGAAAGCAGTATTCACAATGCCTATGGTGACTATAAGTATGCTGATATGGTTATTAATCACAAAATGTAACAGGCTTTCTACATGGGGGACATAGCTAGAACATTTTTCCCAAATAATAAAAAAAAAAAAGACTGAGTTCCAAAAGCAGAAAGTCAAAGCCATCACAGTAGCCATGGAGTTGGCACACATATTAAATGCAGTAAACACCCACATTCTCAAGTCTGCAAAACAAAACAGGCTACCTCACACAAAAATCCTCCTCTCCTCACTCACAGAAACTACTCATCCTCCATGCAGCTTGCTCCCAGAATTTCTGGCCCCCCAAAGTTCCCTTTCCCAGCAGTCCTCAGCAGGAGTCTTTAGCAGAGGTTCTGGCTGGCTCAAGAAAAGTTTTCACCTCCATCACCACTGCCACCACTTCCAGTAACTAAGCTGGCTCCAGCCTGGCTCCTACTACACTCCAGCTCCTTCCTGCCGTACCCCTTCCTGAAAGTTCAAGGGGCCGTGGAACATCTTCAGATCCCATTACCATTACAATGGAAAAGGCTAACTTTTGGGGGCGGAGTTATGATGGTGGAAAGGAAGCAGTAATTTTTCTAAGCTCCTCCAAAAATTCTGTCACTAAACTTTAAAAAGTGAATTTGAACAGATTTTAGAATGACAGAGAAAGAGAGAGTGTGGTGAATTCCCAGCCCAGGAAAGTGCCCACATAGGTCTGCACAGGGGGAATGCAGAGCACACAGGGGCTGCACCAGGGTAGATCTAAGAGCAGACTACAGCAGAGTGAGAAAAAGCCCCAGCCAGTAGACTCATCCATCTTAAGGGTAATTAGCAACCTTCTCACCTCAGGACAGAGGATCACTGGAGCTGGGTAAGAGAAAACACAGGGTCCGCAACAGGGACAACAGTTTCTCCTGGTGCTATCAGCCCACAACCTGGATGTTTACAAATTACATATCCCCACTTCCAGGAGTCAAGAGGATGGAATAAAATCTAGTTGCTCTGATTTCCCCTCCCTAACCCAGAAAACCCAGAGATAGATGTCCCACCCAAAGCAAAATCCTGAATTAGTGGAAACAGCCTCAGGCTTGGGAGTCACTGAGGAAGGGAAAAGTGAGGCAGTACAGAGTCTAAGCCTGGGAGGGTGGAGCCAGAAAGGACTAACAGCACAAGCCCAGGTATGCCTTACCACTACCAGGGGAATCAACAGACACCAGCCCTGCTGCCCTCTAGCTACTGAGCCTGCCTGAGCTGTAGCCCAGGGGTGCAGAGGTGGAAACCTGAAGTGGCCAGACCACCCCTCTCTCACTGGTTACTCTGTGAGGATCAGGGTAACTCAGGGGAAAAACTCAGTCTAGACACTCAGAGGCTACAGCTCATGAAGTTAACAACCAAACCCCTACTTCCCAGTCTGAGAAGCACAATATATCTGCATCCTAGAAGCAAATATCCACTTAAAAAATTCAGGATATAGGCAATCACAATGGAGAAGAAAGAATGTGTGAGATCTAGAACCATAAAATCTTTTTATAGTGAGCATGAACAACCAAATTCAGAGGAAAATGTGGACTCTATACTCACACTGGAGACGACAAAAGGAAATATGAATTTGTCTCAAGCCCAAAAGGCATTCTTGGAGGAGCTCAAGAAAGATCTTAAAAACCAAATTAGAGAGGTAGCAGATAAATTTAAATTTACAATGACTAAATTGAAAAAAAAAAAAAAAACTCTCACTGAAGAAAACAAATCCTTAAAAAGTTAAATTGGAGAGCTAGGATGGGAGGTCCAAAATATAACAAGAGAAAATACCTACCTAAAAATGAAAACTGAACGTATGGAAAAGGAGCTTCAAAATCGAATTGAGGAAAATAATGCACTAAAAATTAGAATCAGTCAAATTGAAGCTAAGGACTTTGTGATGCATCAAGAGTCAGTCGAACAAAACATAAAGATTGAAAACTTACTAGAAAGTGCAAAATATCTAACTAGAAAAACAACTGACCTGGAAGACATATCCAGGGGAGATAATCTAAGAATTATCAGCTTACCAGAAAGCCATGAAGAAAAAAAGCAGCCTGGAAAACATCCTCCAAGAGATTGTCAAAGAAAATTGTCTCAAGGTCCTAGAATTTTACCTTCAGAAGGTAAAATAGTTAACGAAAGGCTTCACCAATTTCCTCCTGAAAAAGATCCCAAATTGGAAACTCTAAGAAATAGAGTAGCCAAATTCCTGAACTAAAAGGTCGAGGAGAAAATATTGCATGCAGCCAAAAAGAAACAATTCAAATATCATGGAACCACAGTCAGGATTACGCAGGACCTAGCAGCTTCTACATTAAAAGACTATAGGCACTAATGCATTGTTGGTGGAACTGTTAACTGATACAACCATTCTGAAGAGCAATCTGGAACTATGCCCAAAGAGCTATCAATAACTGCATACCCTTTGACCCAGTAATACCATTTCTGGGCTTGTATCCCAAAGAAATCATAGAAGTGGGAGGAAGACCCATATGTACAAAAAATATTTATTGCGGCTGTATTTGTGGCAGCAAAAAAACTGGAAATTAAGGGGATGCCCATCAATTGGGGAATGGCTAAAGAAGTTGTGGTTATGAATGTAATGGAATGCTATTGTGCTATAAGAAATGGGGAGGAGACGGTCTTCATATTCACCTGGAGAGGCTTATACAAACTGATGCTACGTGAGAAGAGTAGAACCAGGAAAAATTTGTACACAATCACAGACACATCATATGTGTGATGATCAGCTTTGAAAAACTGGACTCTTCTCAGCAATGCACAGTTGTAAGACAACTCTAAAAATCTCAGGATGGAAGGAGATATCTACATTCAGAGAAAGATCTAGAAACAGCAGAATTTAAATGGAGACTGAAGCAATCTACATGTTAGCGTTCTTTTCCATGTTTGGTTTTCTTTCTTTTTTCACATTGTTCTCTCCTTTGGTTACAACCCTTCCATACAACCAGACTAATATCCAGTGTGAAAGTATTTGTGGGTCCTATACTTGATTGAATGCCAGCATGGGTGGGGGAAGGGGGGAGAAGGAGGGAAGAAAATTTGAAACTGAAGGGATTGTGGAACTGAATCTTGTAAACTAAAAGTAAATAAACAAATAAATTGAAAAAAAATTAATATTGTACTAGAGAATATAACTTTTAAAGATGGGCTAAAAAGCAGAGGTGTAGTAAGGAAAGACATGTCCAGTGTAGGGGCATGATAGAGAATTAAAGAATATATTCTAGTGAGAAATAAAATGATAACTGATCTAGTCAACAAAACCAAAGAAAAACATAAAAGGGTAAACAAGGAAGACACACACTCACACATTAAAATATACCCACACATGCACGTAACTTGGGACTCAA
Organism: Pseudochirops corinnae; assembly: GCA_028646515.1. NCBI lineage: Eukaryota > Metazoa > Chordata > Mammalia > Diprotodontia > Pseudocheiridae > Pseudochirops > Pseudochirops corinnae. The sequence continues at coordinate 201,659,732 of CM053590.1, read as the reverse complement.
TAAGAGAAAACTGTTTACATCCTTATACGATAATCTGATACCTATCAATATTGAAATTTGTATAATTATTGCAACTTTTAAAAGGGATGAACAGATAGGGGGAGCTAAATGAACTAATCTGAAGATAAAAAAAAACTTATTAAGGGGAACAAAGGGATTGCAATGGGAGAAAAGGAAAGGATGAGGCAGAAAATGGTAAATTATGCAACACAGAAATGCATAAAAACATACTAAAGTAGACGAGAAGGATGGAGGGAGACTAGCGTCATCTGAACATTATTCTTATTGGTTCTGATGCAAAGAGGGATCAACATAATCAATTAAGTTTTGGATCCTAACATGAAAAGAAACAAAAATTCATTATAATAAAGGGAAAGGAGGAAGGGAGAGAAGTGAAGTATGAAATTTAATATCATTGGTTTGAGTTCAAGGAAGGAAAAACATACTCCATTAAGTATAAAAATATATTGTGCCCTATATGCAGTACAAGGAGTAAGGGGGGAGTATAAAAAGGTGGAGGGTGGTT
>CM053590.1:201637070-201657070 GCA_028646515.1 Pseudochirops corinnae | reverse complement strand
TCACCTACCCAATGAGAAGGTAAACGATATCAGTTATACCTGTGAAAGGAGGCAAAACATATTTCCATATAAGCCATATTAAAAAAAAAAAAAGAATAAAGTGAGAAAATTATACTTAAATTTACACTCAGAATTTCACCAGCTCTCTCTCTCTCTCTCTCTCTCTCTCTCTCTCTCACTCTGTCTCACACACACACTGTGAGTGGCTTCCATTTTTTTCATCATGAGCCCTTTGGAATTCTCTTAGATAGTTGTATTGACCAGTGTAACCAAGCCTTTCACAGTTGATTATCATTACAATGTTGCTCCTACTGTTGCAATGATCCCCCAGTTCTTCTCATTTTACTTTGCTTTAGTTCATATAGATCTCGACACCTTTTTTTTTCCAGAAACCTCTCACCTCATAATTTCTTATAGCGTAACATTACTCCGTCACAATCATATGTCACATGTTCCCATTCTCCAATTGATAAGCATCTCTTCCATTTCCAATTCTCTACCAATGCGCATGTGCGCGCGCACACACACACACACACACTGCAAAAGACAGTATATATGTGTGTATATACATATGCATATACACACATATATACACATACACACACATATACACATGCACACACACACACATTGCAAAAGACAGTATATATGTGTGTATATACATATGCATATACACACATATATACACATACACATACACATACACACACACATATATGTATGTATGTCATTTTCTTTGATCTCTTTGAGATGCAGTCCCAGTAGTGGTACTTCTACATCCAAGGGTATGCACAGTTTCATAGCTTTTTGTTCATACATGCAGATTGTTTTCCAGAACAGTGGGACCAGTTCACTACTCTACCACCAGTTCATTAGAGTACCTATTTTTCCCTCTTTCCCTCTAGCACTTGTCATTTCTGGTAGGTGTGAAACAACCTCAGAGTTGCTTTAATTTATTTTTCTCTAATCACTAATCACAGAGCACTTTTATTGATTATAGATAGATTTAATTTCTTCTGAAAACTTCATATTTATATCCTATGACTATTTATCAGAGGATGGCACTCATTTTTTATGAATTTGATTCAGTTCTATGCTCATATTTGAGAAATAGGATCTTTAATAAACCTCCTATAATACTATTTCTTTTTCTATGATGACTTTTCTTATCATGTGCTTTCCATGAATGTCTCTTTTAATTAGGTCTATTTAGCTGTTCTTTGTCTGAGATGTCTGAGACTGTTGTCTTTATCTATCTTTATGTCTTTGTCTTCCCTGCCACCATTGCTACCCCTGTCTTTTTTAACTCCTCATCAAGCATATTAGATTATGCTCTAGCCCTTTATTTTAACTCTGTTCTTGTATTTTTCTATTTCAAGTGTGTCTCTTGTAAACAACTTATTTTTCAGTTCTTGTTTCAAATTCATTTATTATCTGCTTCCATTTTATGAGTGAGCTCATATTCACATTCACATTTATGTTTACTGTTGATTTCCCTCCATTTCATTTTATTCCTCTTTTTATCCTTTCTCTCCTCAAATGTCTATTTTGTTTCTAACTATTACTTCTATTAATCTGCTTCACCTTTGTCATCCCTCTTTTCTTTTATCCTCCTCACCACCAATTTCTCTTTTGGGTAAGTTACATTTCTATGCACAGCCAAATGTGTGTTTGTGTATTTATGTATCTATATATGTATGAATGTATTCCTGACATTCAATGACCATCACCCTCATTTTCCCTTTCCTTTGTAAAATTTTTTTTTAATGCCTCCTTTATGTGAGGAAAAAAATTCTCTTTCTACCTCCTATTTCCCTATTTTCCCAGTGCATTCTTTTTTCTTACCTTTTAATTTATTTTGGAGATCATTCCAACTTATCCTACTCAAACTCATGCTCTCTGCCTATGTAGATTCCTTCCAACTCCCCTAATAATGATAAAATTCATAGAAGTTATATGTGTCATCTTCTCATGTAATAATTGAAACAATTTAAGTTAGTGAGTTTCTCATGATTTCTCTTCAAAATTATGCTTCTATTGAGTCTTGTGTTTCAATGTCAAATTTTTTGATCCAGCTCTCATCTTTTCACTAGGAATCCTTGAAAGTCTTCCATTTCATTGAATACCCATTTTTTTCTCCTAAAGGACGACACACAGTTTTGCTGCGTAGGTTGCTTTGTGTTGATATCCTAGCCTGCTTTACCTTTCAGAGTATTACATTTAGAAACCTCTGCCCATTTAACATAGAAGGCATTAAATCTTGTGTGTTCCAGACTGGTTCCAGAGTACTTGAATAATTTCTTTCTGGCTGCTTGAAGTATTTTTGCTTTGACCTGGGAGCTCTGGAATTTTACTATAATATTCCTGGGGGTTTTCATTTTGGGATTTCTTTCTGGAAGTGATTGATACATTCCATTTAATTTCCATATTGCCCTTGAGATCCAATATTTTTTTTAATAATATATTCAGGTTCTTTTCTTTGATCATGGCTTTCAGGGAGTCCAATAATTTTAAAGTTATATTTCCTTGATCTATTTTCAGGTCTTTTGTTTTTCTGATGAGATATTTCAAATTTTCTTCTACATTAACATTCCTTTAACTTAGTTTTATTTTTTCATGATATCTCATGGAGTACTTAGCTTCCATTTCCCCAATTCAAAGTTATAAGGAATTTTTTTTCAGTGAGGTTTTGTGCTTCTTTTTTCCTTTGTTCAATTCTGATTTTTAAGGATTTCTTTTCTTTAGTGGATTGTTCTGCTTCTTTTAGTATTTGGCCAACTCTTTTTTTAAGGTATTGTTCTCTTCAATATTTTTTGTGCATCTTTTACCAAGTTGTTAATTCTCTTTTCATACTTTTCCTCAATCCTTTTCATTTCTCTTCCCATTTTTTTTCTCTACCATTCATATATCTTCCTTTAACTCTTCTGGTATACTTGTTGAGCTTGGGTCCAATTTAGCATTTTTATTTGAGCCTTTTTTATAGTCATTTTCACACTGTTGTCTTTATCTATCTTTATATCTTTGTCTTCCATGCTACCATAATAGCTTTTTATGCTCAAATTCTTATTTATTGGTTCCTTGTTATTTTTTTAGCCATTTTTTGAAACTTTGAACTTCATTTAAAGTTGGGCTCTGCTTTCCTTGGGGTGGTGAGACACTGTTTCAAACTTCAGAATTTTATATGCATCTCTTTTTAGAAGTAGACCTGAGGGTCTATATTTTTTTAGTTCTTTCAAGGTGTTTAGTGCAAACAAGGTGAGATCCAAGGAAGGATATGCTCTCTTTTTCTGTGTTCTCCTCTTTACCAAGGAAGTGCCTCTAGTTTTCAAGGATCCTCTTTGCTTTGACATTATGGTCAGGATACCTGATTCCTTGTGACTGAGAAGAAATATTCCTCTTTGACTTGGAACTGCACTCAGAACTGTGCTCAGGCAAGATTTACTGATGAGTGCCACCTATACCCAATTCTAATAAAGTTTTCCCTGTTGAGGGAAGCAGAAAACTGGGAAAGAATTTTTACAACTAGTGTCTCTGATAAAGGCCTTATTTCTAAAATATTTAGAGAAGTGAGTCAAATTTACATGAATACAAACCATTCTCTAATTGATAAATGGTCAAATGATAAGAACATTTTTCAGGGTAATAAATTAAAGCTATCTATAGTCATATGAAAAAATGCTCTAAATCGCTATTGATTAGAGAGATGCAAATCAAAACAACTCTGAGGTACCACATCACACTTAACAGATTGGCTAAAATGATAAAATAGGAAAACAATGAATGAGGTAGAGAATGTGGAAATGGTTGGAACATTAATTCATTGTTGTTGGACCTATGAACTGATCCAACCATTCTGGAGAGCAATTTGGAACTGTGCCCAAAGGATTACGAAAATTTTCATACCTGCTGAACAAGCAATACCACTTCTAGGCTTGTATCCCAAAGATCATAAAAATGGGAAAAGGAAGCACATATACAAAAATATTCACAGTTGCTCTTTTTGTGGTGGCCAAGACCTGGAAATTGAGTGGGCATCCATCAATTGGGAAAGGGCTAAATAAGTTGTGGTATATGGATGTAATGGAATACTATTTTGCTATAAGAAATGCTGAGCAGGCACACTTCCAAAAACCTTAGAAAGTCTTATATGAACGGATGCTGAGTGAGGGGAGTAGAAGCAGGAGAATATCATACACAATAACAGCCACAGTGTGTGAGGACTTCTTTTGATAGACTTAGCTCTTTCCAGCAATGCAAGGACCTAAAACAATTCCAAAGGACATGGAATGGAAAGTACCAGACCACATCCAGAGAAAGAACTATAGAGCTGGAATGCAGAATAAAGCAGACTCATTTTTTTTTGGTTTTATTTTGTTTTTTTCTCATGTTTTTCCCCATTCATTATAATTCTTCTATGCAACATGAGTAATGTGAAAATGAGTTTAATAAGAATGTGTGTGTAGAAACCATATCAGATTGCAAGCCGTCTTGGGTAGGAAGTGGAGAGGGAGGAAGAGAAAACTTAAAACTTATGAAAGTGAATGTTGAAAATTAAAAAGAAATAATTTAATAAATGAGGGGTGGGCTGCCAGATAGCACAGTGAATAAAGCACCAGCCCTGGAGTCAGAAGGCCTCCAGTTCAAATCAGGCCCCTCAGACACTTAACATTTACTAACCATGTGACCTTGGGCAAATCACTTAACTCCAACTGCCCTACATTCCCCCCTCCAAAAAGCAAAAAAAATAAAAAAAAAATGGGGGGGGGGGGTGTTTCCCTGTATTCTCTTTCTGACCTTTTCTAACTCCTTACCATCTCAAGGCTGAGAGCTCCTAAAGCAGATGCTTGGCTCCTGTAGCTAGTGTGGTCACCACCACATATGTGGATTCTGAAACGTCTTCACTCCAGTATCACAAACTTCAGTTGACTTAAGTGTTCTTAGGCTGGAAAAAAAATGTTTCACCTTGACTTTTAACTGGCTCTGCCACTCTGAAATTTGATTTAAGATATTATTTTATAGTTGCTTAAAGAGGAATGTTGGGAGAGATCAACTGGGCAGCTACCCCTAATGCACAATCTTGACTCTGCCCTGAGCTCATTTTCAACAAGGAGTCAGTTATTGAGGATTTTTCCCCCTCAGTTGGGTTGATGAGTTGTGCTCATCCATTCTTGCATGCATCCATACTTCATTACGAACTTGAAGAAGGATGGAATTAAATTATTATATTATAAATGTTGGAAATAAAACAATAAGAAATTTAACCAAGTCTTCATCATTGGAAGATTCAAAACTACCTTTTCTACTGAGATCAAAATATATGTATTTGGGATAAGGGATCTATATAAACAAAAATGCATTTTAAAATGTTTCATTTATTTAAAACTTGTATATCTTAAGACATGTTTTGAGATATTTGGGTATTTACTTACTATCCTTAAGCAGATGATATGAAAGTAAACTTCTTGATTTCAGGTTAATACTGCTATCCATTTATGGTGCTTTCCCCTTTAAAAATAACTGTTTTATTAACAGTAAATAAGGTGAAAAAAGTTGAGAACAGAAATAATAAGTTAATGTGCTTGATGTCAGTCCTTGAAAAAATATTGAATGGATTATTAAGCATTTATTTTATGAGTTCATAAGTATCTTATATCAACATGAATTCACTAAGAATGAGCTATGTCAAATTAATCATATTTCCTTTTTCTGTAGCATCTCTACATTGGTGCATTGGTTTGCAAGCAAGACAAATAATCATTATATTTTTATAGATAAATCAAGAAGCAAGGATTAAATTATAACAAATTTATTTGGATTTATAGCTGAAACAGACCACACACCCCCCCCCCACACACACATACCAACAACACCACCACCACCAGCACCAACTGCTTAAAGAATGGTAGTTAATGGTTAAGGATAGTTAAAAGCTTAATGTGTACCTGGATGAAAATCCCATGGAATGCCCAAAGGGAACTCTAATATTATTTTTTTCTAAGTGACTTGGATGAAGACATAGAAAGTGTACTAATCAAATTTCCAGTGATAACTAAGAGATTCTTTTTTAATTTTTGATAATGTTTACATTAAATTAAATTTTATATCATTGAAACTTCAAAGAATCAATACTATTTCTGGCTTCTGGAGAATACAGTATATCTATCCATTTTTTCCATATATATGAAGATTGCTTTCTTACCTAGCCACCACTTGTTTTCCTCTCCCTCTCCCAGGAGAGTGTCTGAGTGGAAGTTTTGTGATCAAAAATCCATCCTCCATCAAGTACATTGCCATGGTTATGTTTTGTGGTGTTTGTTATAAAAATGCAAGAATTATTAATTATACATGTACCCTTCTTGCCAGCTATAGCCCTCTGCAGAAGATGTTGCCTTGAAAGATATCAATGGGGAGAAAATTTGTGCCCTTAAGACATCTATTTGTGGGACATGGTTACATGTAAATAGGTGAATTTACAATATAAAATAAAGATATTTAATTTCAATCACCATCAGAATGTCTATTACATTTGCGACCTACTACTTCAACTATTACAATTCACTCACATTTATGCATGTACAAATATATCATAAATACACTTGCATGTGTGTATATGTGTACATTTATATAGACATACATGCACATGTGTATATACATGTGTATACACACAAACATACATATGCATTCAGAAAGCAGTCACTCAAGAAATTTAGTATTTACTTAGTACCGTCTAAGTCCAAGGCATAAGAGTTCTCATTCTTAGTCACATGCAAGAGAAAAATGGACTCTAGCTGTAGCTGGCATGTCAAAAAAAGAAGCTTATATGAGTTACATTAACATCCAGGCTTTAGAACAGAGTAATAACTATAAGAATTTATAGGTTTCTTCATTTGTTTTTTTTCTTGTCCAATAGTCCTTTGCATCTTTGTATAAAACACAGCATGCCAAAGAAACATGCAGGTGATGTATACTAGGAATGGATGTAAAGTCTATCTTGTTTTTTGTCTAATTCTTTAATTGACATTGATCTCAACTTTTCCAGTGCAGTATATTGGAGTGTATTTCAGCTATGGAAGCTAAATGTAACAGAAAGAAACACAACCCAAAGGAAAGACTTGTGGAAGAAAAATAATGCAATTGTAAAAAGCAGACAGAACAGGATTTTAGTTATATACACTACATGAAAAATGTGCCAGTATCATCTTTGAAAAATATATTCCATACTTGTATGTTGGTCACAAGTCTCTTAAACCCTTGTGGGTCTCAATTTTCTTCACTTATAAAGTGACTGGGTTGGGCTCAATAGTCTCTATGGTTCTTCCAGCTCTACATCTGTGATCACGTAATCCCTCTGGAATTAAAAAGTTAAATTGCAACTTCTACACAGTTGGGATAATACAAATTTACAGAAAAAATAATTAATATTCCTAAAATTTAGAGATAGTGAGGCAAAAACTCAATCTCATGGACTCTCCCTTTTAATTTCCTGCATTCTTAAAGTCTTCTATTATGACATATTCTCAGGGATCATACTTAATCCTTAGTTTCTCTGTAGAGCAATGTATATACATGAGTGAGTATTCAGTACATCCTCCAAGTGATAACAACAATGATGATGAGCATTATGATAATGAACTCAGTAGTTTCCTTTCTAAATTAGTGTTGTTATTTTGTTTTGTCAAAATGTTTTGAAAACAATTCTCTCTCACTCTCTCTCTCCCCCTCCCTCCCTCTCTTCCTCCCTCCCTCCCTTTCTTCCTCCAAATTGCTTACAGGGAATATACTTGGAGATGAAATTTCTGCCTCAGAAATTTTCAATCCTACTTTGTTAGTAAATACATTTTAGTTAGTAAGTCTCTAAATTTGCAAATGGATAGCCTTTCAGTCTAAATTCAACCCAATTCACTGACCTCAAATTAGCTAACCCCCTACATTCTTCAGCCCACCCACTCATCAACTGTCTTAGCCTTGTGTCTCCTCTACTTCACTGGGAAGACTTAATTTATACTCATCCAACACACTTTAAATCAAAAAGATTAGATGAAAGCTTTTTAAAAATAAATAACCTATTGTTACTAAATTATACCATAATCTGTTATTGTTAACCTAAGAAAATTTGAAGGAAGAGGCAGAAATAGTTGTAAATTGATGTAGTTCAGAGGCAGAATAGATGAAGAAGAGGACCTGAAGACTGGAAGGCACAAGGTTAAAATCAGCCTGAGTCATTAACTAGCCACTTGACCATTGGCAAGTCATTCAACCAGGTCAAAATGGTGATACTAATAGCATTCACTTTCTAGTCACTCAGTAAGAACTTACACATGGGGTTCTAATAAACAAACTAACAAATAAACAACCAAATAAAAAATAAACAAATAAGTAAATGAATAGATTAGATGGATAGATAGATAGATGATAGATAGATGATAGATAGATAGATAATAGATAGATAGATAGATAGATAGATGGATAGAAAGATAGATGATAGATAGATAGAAGATAGATAGATAGATGACAGATAGATAGATAGATGATAGATAGATAGATGATAGCTAGAAAGATAGATAGATAGATAGATAGATAGATAGATAGATAGATAGATAGATGATAGATAAAAAGCAAAAGCCATTCCCTGCCTTCAAGGAGCATTGAAGTATTGCTGGCATTGAAAATAATAAGTCAAAATAATGTATACAAAAAGGCTTGCAGTAAATAAGATAAAATAAGATGCTATTTTTAGAGTTCTGTGTAAACCTTCCCATGCTGTGTAAGTGCTAACGATATGAACCATTGGTAGGGTTAATGAAGGCAGTATAGCATAGTTGTAAAAGATTGAACCTGGAAGAGTTGTTGGGAGGATCAAAGAAGAAAATCTTCATGAAGCCTGTAAAGTACTAAGGACAGTGCTTGGCATCTACTATGAGCTATTTAAATGCTGACTATCATTATTATTATTTGGAGTCAGAAGATGAAGGTTAAAATCCTAGCTCTGCTGCTTACTAACTGTGATGCCAACAAATCATTCAACCCTAACGGTCCTCAATTTCCTCACCTATAAAATGAGGGTATTGGACTAAGTAGGCTTTGAAGTCTCTTCCTGCTATATCTGTGATCTAATGAATATTAACTGTGAGAAAAATTTCTTGTGGATAAAAGATATTTGCATGTTGAAGTTACTATGATTGAATAATAGGACCTTATGTGGCAAAGTCAGACAGGCTCTTAACTATAGTATTCTTGTGTTTCTGAGAAAAAGCTATTAAGCAGTATATGGTTATTTCCTGTGGCAGTTAAATAGATGTTTGAAATGAAACCTAAAAACAGTCCTTTCCTGTTAATTGCAGACATAGATAATGTGTCTTGAGCTATTATTCATTTAGTGGTAAGTTCTCCCCCCCTCAATATATGAATTATTTGTGTTTCAACTACCCACTGAAGAAGAAAGTGCTAAGTGTTCTACAACAGAATAAAATTCACAATTCTTTGGGACTTTAATGTCAGCACCTAAAAGGAATGAATGAGTTTCCTCCTTACTTCTCAGTTCCTTGCCAATGTAAGAATTCAGTGTATATTTGTTGAGGAATCAGTTAAACTATGACTGCAGAATTTAGCCGAAAATTCCTTGTTTGTGTCAGTGCTAGCTTCTCTCATGATACATATAAGGATGTTTAGTTTTTAGGATTTTCCATGTAAATGTATGTATGTGTGTGTATATATCATATATGTGTTTACATATACACACATCTGTGTGTCTTTGTTTCTATGTATCTGCATATGTGTCTGTGTCTACATCCATCCATACATATACATGCTTACAAATACTTATATTGCTTGCTAGAAAATGTATACATACATGCAAAAATGTACACATAGTTCTATTGTTAAGTGAGGCCCCTTTACTCTAATATTCATGTCCTTATATGTTTGAAGTTGTTTTTTTTTCCTCCCTCATCTCCTTCTCTGGAATTGAGTTTAGCATTTCTATGTAGGATCCCTGAGGGAAAGTAATTAACCTCTATCAAAAAGCTTTTGTACTCTCACTCTAGAAAATGTCCTGAGAGGGTTCTCCAGGTAATGGTCAATCAATTTAGGGATTGAGAGAACTCCCTTGTGATACTTGTACCTAAACCAATTGTTTATTTTTCTGGATACCTATATTATTTAATTGCTTTTCCCTTATATCTTGTCTTATGATCCTCAATTATCCATTAGGTTGCCACTGACTTGATAATTATAACTTCATAGATGAGTTCTTCTTTGTCCTTATTTCTCAAAGAGGACCATGGCATCCAGGAGGTGATGCCATGACATTCAAGTGAATTGGATTTAAGTGAGAGAGGGCTGTACAAAGTCAGTCTCACTTTCTCCTCCAGAGCCATGTGATACAGTGGTAAGATATACATCAGTAGGACTGGAGAAGGCCCTGGGTGCAGTGGGAAAACTTGGTCTGTTTAAAGTAAGGTCTTTAACAGGTCACAGTTTGACTTGGGCAACGCCTCCATCAATTATTAAGCTAAGTAAGAAATAAGGCAGAGAAGGAACTATTTCACCTAATTAAAAAAAAATCAATCTGAGAGGTGGAGCCCCTCAGGGTTTCTGACTAAAACAGAAATAATTGCTATTTACATTCACCTTGAGCCAATCAGGACCCACACAATGACTAAGCAGGGCTTACTATAGTGGGGATTTCTTTCATCTATGATTTGGAATAGATGCCTAGTGAGATCCATCCCAGCCAATATGTGATTCTGAGAAGTGAACAGCTGCGTTCAAGGGTGCCACAACATCTGGAAACTTAGGGTACTGACTTTCACATCTCCTTTTTCAGAAGTGAATCTTGAGTAATTACAGGGGAAATGAGAATTCAAAATCTATGCACCTCAAGCTGTTTATCCAGTTGCAATACCCAAAGATCCCAAACCTCAGATCTAGAATTAGAGCTTAAGATACAACATCTTGCTTCCCTGATAATCAGTGCCCCTGTAAGCATAGGACCACAGGATTATGATTTAACAACAATAGTAACAACAATAACTAATATTTGTAACACACTTTAAGCTTTTCAAAGTACTTACCTGCTAGTTCATTTGATTCTCACAACAGCCTTCTTTTTCAGAAGGAACCTCAGAGATCATCTATCCCAAATGCTTTGCTTTAAGGATGAGGAAAATGAGATCTAGGGAAGTTAAGTGACTTGTCCAAAGTCACATAGGTGGTAAGAAGAAAAGGGGAATCTCATTGGAACCAAAGTCCATTGACTGCAGAGCCAAGGATTTTACAGAGAATTTAGCACATATTAGAGATTGGGACCACAGGGAATAAAAGGGAAACCTAGAAAACCATAATTGGAACTGCTGTCCCCAGCTTACAACCTTCTCCCCACCCAAAGAGATGATCTAATAAAGAATTGGAGGTTTTCACCCCCTGAGCTTTCATCAATTGCAAAGAACAGCCTTTCATAAATCTTTTTTTTAGATATATAAGTGGGTTCTTTTCCTAGAATTATTACAAAATTAATCATTCAGAAAGGCATTTGCCATCAGATGTAGGAATTGAAGTGCATAGGAGAATTTTATCAATGTTCCTTTCCATTTTAGGGGTACAAAGTCCTACAGATAAAGGGGGACAAGTCCACACCAATTCACTGTTTCATAAGGTCCCATGCAAGACAACTTTTTTTCCCCTCAACTTCGTCCTTTCTCATATATGATACCTTCTATGCCAAGCCATAAGAGCAATCCCTTGCAGATATACAGGAAAACAAAACCATAAACAAATAAAAATAAAATGGATTAAAAGGGGGACTAATATTTACAGAATTCATTGTTTAACTCAGAAATCCTTTTATTAAGCACAAGCCCTTTATGACATATTGGCTAGATTTTTTAAAAAGATAATAGAGTGAGAATCTGGTTTAATGGATACCCCATGATTATATTCAACTGTTCTCTGTTCCATTAGCAAGCTGGGGGTCATTCTCACTAAAAACTAACCAGGGCTCTATTTTCACATCAGTGTTGTGGTAATTACTTTAATATTTTGCCCAGCACTGTGATTGAGGGGCCATGTGAATGAGATTAAGCTTCTGAATCATTCAGGTTTCTCTTTTTGAAAGAAAATTATGGGAGGCAAGGGGAATATGGAGACACAAAACCCCATTTGGGGTTTTCTGGCAAAGATAATGGAATAGTTACTATTTACTGTTTCCCTCTTCTGCTCATTTTACAGAAGATGGACTAAGGCAAACAGGGTTAAATGACATGCTCAGGGTCACACAGCTAGTAAGTATCTGAGGTCAAATTTGAACTCATGAAAATTAGTCCTCCTGACTCTAGGCCAGACACTCTCTCCACTGCGCCACATAGCTGCCTTACAAATATATTGAGATAACAAATGTATTTCATTGGTGCAGAAACTCCTGGTGTTGAAATTTCTTCCACTGATACACAACAAGTCATCTGTAGCTTACAGTTTTACAAATTTGCTTATGTCATTAAGAGGTTAAGTGCCCTACCTAGATTTCACATCTAGGACATGTTGGAAGCATGACTTGAATCCAGGTTTTCCTCACTTCAAAGCTGGATCTTTATATACCAAGCTCTACTGCCACTTTTAGATGTATACATTCTCTTTGATTCTTTCTTTTTGAAGGTAGTCACTGCCATTCTGATAAGGATGATATATCATCCCCATCAATATGGATTAGTTATTTATCATAGAATGATAGGATGACAGAATGTCAGAGTTGTACAAGACTTTAGAGACTGATTCCAGTCTATACGTAGCACATAGTCATCCACTACATAGCACTGTGATTTAACACAAAGCTATAAGGACAGTTATACCCAGAATCTGAGTGTTTAACAGTGGACCACATTTTTTTAAAGCATTATTGAAAGCATATAGTTCATGTGAAAAATTCAGCCAGTCAGTTGAGTATACTATTATGGAAATGATAGGAGATTAGGTGTAGTGGAGAATGGCTCCTAGAGCCCATATTCTGCTTGGGAGGACCACACAAAATATTGCTGTGTTTTGATATCAATGCAACAATAAAGTAGCATATGATTTTTATGTGGAGGTCTAAATGAATGGTTTAGAAGTCCAAAGGCAAGAGAGATTAAGAGTTAGAATATTCAGCTGAAGTGATACAGGAACTGGGTTGAAAAATTGGGCAGTCATCCCTCCACCATGAAATTCTCCATACAGTAATTATTGTTCTTAAGGCATAGGTCTATATTTGGGACTTTCCAACTCACAAACCTTCCATGACTCCTTATTAATTCTTCCATAAATATATGTTACACCTATTACAAAAAACACGCATATTACATATGCTTAGCTTGGAATTTCAGACCATGGATATGCTGGGTCCCATTTTCACATACATACACAGATTGCACACTCTACCTCCCCATTCCGCAATCCAATGTATTTCCTATTGCATATTGTTCCCTTTTCTTGCAATCTAGATTTGAGTCAAATGGAACAAGTTCCTTTTCCACAGACTCAGTATGGTACCATGCACCTCCACGTAGCCTTGAAAGCTATCCTCCTGACTGAGGTGGACTCTCTCACCTTCTCTGCATTTCATCTGAAGCTTAGTTGAGATGCCATCTCATCAGTGAAACCTTAGGTGATGCCCCATGACATGAATTAGTGTTCTCTCCTCCTGAAAACACTTCTAGGACTCTTTATCTGAACAATCGTTTGTCTTTAACCTGTATTAGTTTTGCACAAAAGGTATTACCCACTGCCAGCACATAAATTACTGGAGGACTGGGACTGTTATTCCTTGCATCTGGTAGGCATTTGATAACCATATGTTGGCTTCAATTGAATTGAATTGGCAGGTGAAAAGGATGGTGCATGGACAACACAAGGCATCTGCATACCCTAAGCAAAGGTTTAAAATTTCCATTTCTTTGTATTGGAATGTCAGCCCCGCTGTGTGTTACTCTATACTCGATGCTTTCTACTTTCACTGTAAAACTGGCAACCACACCTTTCACAAAAAAAATACCTGCATGCCAAAGAGGACAGAATTTTCAAGCATGATAAATAGGTACATGTATAAAAAGTAATATTGAAAATGTATTAGAACTCTGGATGTGTTGTTTCTTGGGCAGCTTCCTACCTTGACTTTTCTTTGCCTCCCCTCTAGGCTACTGTGCCAGGAGTAGATAGCATTAAGGCAGTCACTACAAGAAGCTTTCTTCAGTTCAGTTTCTGCTGAGAGAGAGAGAGAGAGAGAGAGAGAGAGAGAGAGAGAGAGAGAGAGAGAGAGAGAGAGAGAGAGGCAGAGGGAGAGGGAAAGGGAGACAGAGACAGAGACAGAGACACAGAGACAGAGACACAGAGAGACAGAGACAGACAGACATAGAGAGAGCCAGAAACAGACACAGACACAGAGACAGACACAGTGACAGAAATACAGAGACAGACAGAGAGAGGCAAAGGGGTGGGAGAGAGAGAAAGAGAGAGAGAGCTTTTCCTCCAAGCCCCATACCTCTAGCATTCTTAATGTTTCTCTCTTCCTTTTTTTTAATCTGTTGACAATTCTACCCTACCCTGTACACTGCAACACAGCACAGCATATCCAAAGGCTGATGAAGTGAATGAAATTGTTACTGTAATTTTTAATGCAGCGTCTTTTGGAGAAAGTCTGTTTCCATTGCCCTGTCTGGTTATTTCACCCTAGTTCCTTCCCCTTTCCTACTTCTCTGGAGAAGTCAGATGCTTTTCTTTGCCTGGTCTAGTTAATTCTCTTAGACCTATGGACAAAATAATTTTCCTATAGCAGGTGTTTTCTGATATCTATTAAAAATAAAAATACAAATCCATTTGGATGAGTCCTGCACAGTCAGCATGTTACAAATGATTGCTTAAGGCAAACGGAATTTTCTCAAACTCAATATGATTTGCTACAAAATTCTTACTCATATCACCTTTTTTTCCCTCATATCTTCATATTATCTTCTTATTAGTTGTCCCACAGTGCAATCTCTCCATTCTCATTTAGTTCTTCCTGAATTTGTCTTTTTCTTTACAAGATTTATAAAATGGATATGTGTGTGTGTGTGTTTATATTCTCATGGTTTCATCTCTCAGCATCACCAGTTCATCTAATTCTAGTGCTTTATAATGTCTTTCAATGAAGGATCATTCCATTCTACTCTCAAAAAGGCTGGATAGGGGCAGAGTCAAGATGGTGGGGTAGAAGCAGGAAAACTCCATGAGTTCCCCCCAAAGCATCTCAAATAAAATATGGCTATAAACAAATTTTAAAGCTCCAGAACCCCCAAAGTGACAGAGAAACAAATCTCCCTCTCAAGGCAGCCTGGCTGGGAGAGAGGAAGGGTTCAGCCCAGCATGCTGAGAGCCGAGGCCAGTGCAGCATGAAACTAAGGTCTTAGCCCCAGGGTAGCCTGACCAGCCCAGCATACAGGAGAGTGGATCACCAGCAGCTGTGATGGTTTCCAGAATTATCAACCCATAAATGCAAAAGACAAAGGGAAAGGTCAGTGGAACTCGGCTAAATTTGGGAGAGATTGAGGAGCGGGTCCAATGTATTAGTAATGGAATTTGGAGATGCCCCTGTATTGGCTTAGTTTTTGGGTTGAGTGTTAAAACCCAGAGTTTGTGAATCCCACTTGTGGGTTGTACTTGTTAATGTGAAGAGAGAGGGCTGAACTGGGAGGAGTAATGAATTGGGAGAGAGGCCCAAGCCTAGAGGAGGCCAGAATGACTTTGGGAGAGCAGTATCCAGTATTGTGGAGCCTGAGTTGCTGAGAGGAAGACTGCTAAGAGCCTGTTGGAACTGCCCAGGACATTTGAGAACTGCCAAGAACCGAGGAGGCATGGCTGTGATGCCGGTATTTTGTCTGTCTGTTTTGATGTTGTTTTGCCAGATTCGCCTGCTGCTGAAGGACAATGCTGCTGTTATAGAGGTCCTGGAACCTGGCTGTTGGTTCAGAAGCCCCAAAGGAGGATTTTCTTGTGGTACCTGCACAGAAATCTTGGAAGAGGGCCTTGCTGATATTTTCAGGGGTTCTGGGATTGTTCTACAGGCAGAGAGTGACTTTGTCTGGCTATGGCTTTGTTGAGCCTTGTCTCCCCAGGAACTGAGACTGCTGAGGGTTTGCCTGGAGTGAAAATAAAAAAAGGCCCTTTCCTTGAGCTTAACCTTGTTGTAACTTAAGGGTGGTTGGCCTTTTGTGTTCTCCTGCCCCTTTTGAGATTCATGGGTGTGAAGCCTTTCAGTTTTTTTTTTTTTTTTTTTTTTTTGTGCTCTGTGATTGACCAAATGAATGTACTTTGTTTAAGATTGGAGACTAATTTCCATTTGAGAAGAGACTTTGAATGACTAAATGAATGTACTGTCTAGGGGTGGAATAGTACCAGGATTTAATTGAGAACTAACTTGCTAAAGGAACAAGTTACACTGTATTTTGACTTGATCTGTTCTGTGAATGTTGCCTGAATATATGGGGTTTGCTATGCTGGTAATCCGAACCTGGGAAGTTGCCTTTGCTTGGCATTACATCCATCCATCTGCCCCCAGAGCCAAAAGTGTAGGAAGCAGCAGTCCTGCAGCAGCCTCCACATGGCTGCTTCAGATCTCCCAGCCCTCAGATTGCAGCAGGGTGGGGTTGGGGTCGGCAAGCGAACATTCAGAGGCTAAGTGCTCTTGCCTTAACTTGCTTGGATTGGGATCACGGTCTTGGGTGGTGGTCCTGAGGTGCATGACCAGTGAGCCAAAGCTGGTGGGAGCTGTACAGATGGCGGCCTCCTAATAGTTCTGGCAGCTGCAAAAACACCCACAATTTGGGACAAAGCTTTCCCCTCTGGAAATGGAGATAAAAAGTGAAGTAATTGACTGGCAACATGAGCAGGCAAAGGTAGCAAAGGAAGGACAGGCATCATTCCTTGTTTGAGGACAAAAAGGATCAAAGCATGGAACAGGAGGAAGAAAACACAGTCAGAACTCCTGAACCAAGAGCTTCCCAAAAATTTTAAACTGGTTACAGGCTACACAGGAGACTAAGAAGGATTTTGAATATCAAATAAGAGAAGTGGAGGAGAAATTGGGGAAACAAATTAGAATGATACAAGAAAATCATGAAAAGAGAGTCAACAACCTGATGGAAGAAAATACCACCTTAAAAAAATAGACTAACTCAAATGGTAAAAGAGGCCCAAAAAGCCAACAAGAAGAAGAATGCCTTAAAAAGCCGAATTTGCCAGATGGAAAAAGAATCTCAAAAGCTCACTGAAGAGAATAATTCCTTTAGAATTAGATTGGAGCAAATGGAAGAGAATGACTTTATGAGAAATCAAGATACTATTAAACAGATCCAAACAAATGAAAAAAGAGAAGGTGAAATATCTCATTGAAAAAAATGCTGACTGGGAAAATAGATCCAGGAGAGACAATTTAAAAATTTTTCTACTACATGAAAGCCATGATCAAAAAATGAACCTAGAAATCATCCTTCAAGTAATTCTCAAGGAAAATTTCCCTGATGTTTTAGAACCAGAGGGCAAAATAGAACTTGAAAAAAAGTGACTGATCTCTTCTAGAAAACAATGACAAAAAGAAAACTCCTAGGAATGTTATACCCAGGTTCTGGAGTTTCCAGATCAAGGAGAAAATATTACAAGCGGCCAAGAAGAAACAATTTGAATACTGTGTAAACACAATCAGGATAACAAAGTATATAGCAGCTTCTGTATTAAGGGATCTAAGGGCCTGGAATATGATATTCCGAAGATCAAAGGAGCTAGGATTAAAACTAAGAATCACCTACCCAGCAAAACTGAATATATGGTCATTCAATGAGGTGTAGGACATTCAAGCATTCTTGATGAAAAAAATCAGAGCAGAATAAAAAGTTTGACATTCAAATAAAAGAAGTATGAGAAGGTAAACAGGGAAAATAAATCATAAGGAACTTATCAAAGTTGAACTATTTACATGTCTACAGGGAAAAATGATAATTGTAACTTTTGAAACATTCCTCAGTGTGAGGATAGGTGAAGGGAACATAAATGTGTGTGTGTTTGTATACATACATACATACATACATACACACATATGTCTATATAGGAGTGTATATATGCATATAAATACATATCTGAGTGTGTGTATATATGTGAACAGGTATTCATAGACAAAGGGCACAAGATCAACTGAATAGGAAGGGATGATATCTTAAAAGGTGAAATTGAGAGGTAGGAGAGGATGATAATGAGAGGAGACAGGGAGAGACAGAATGGGGTTAATTATCCCACAGAGAAGAGGCAAGGGATAACTGTTACAATGGAGGGGAAGAACAGGAAGGCAAAAGGGAATGGGTCAACCTTACTCTCATTGAATTTGGCTTAGGGAGGGATTGACATACAGTCTAAATTGGGTATCTTGCCCTATGAGAGAATATGGGGCAAGGTGATGAGAGGGGGCATGATGGAGGGGATAGCAGGGTGGGGGGGTTGTTAGAAGCACACACTTTTGTAAAGGGAGAGGGACAAAGTAGAGAATAGAACAAGTGTGGAGCGGGATAAGATGGAGGGAAATATAGTCAGTCTTTCATAATATATCCATGTGGAGATGTTTTTGTAACTACACATATGCAGCCTGTATTGAATTGCTTGTCTTTCCAGTGGGGGTAAGTGACGAGGGAGGAAGGGAAAGAATCTAGAATTTAAAGTTTTCAAATGAAGTGTTTAAAAAGCATATTATTATTATTATTAATTTACATGCAACTTGGAAATAAGATATATAGGCACTGTGGTACAGAGATCTATCTTGCCCTACTGGAAAGTCAGAGGGGTGATTGGGTAGGATATAGGAGAGTGCCAATTCGGGAGGGGGTATACAGTGGGATCACTGTTTTGTGGTGGTGAGTAGGGAAAAGATGGAGAGAAAATTTGTAACTCAAAATCTTGTGGAAATGAATGATATAAACTAAAAAAGAAACATAAGTTATCCAAAAAAAAAAAAAGGGTTGAATGGTTTAGGATGCTTCTGCTGCTTCACCACTGGTTGTCTTTGTGTTTGTCTCACAAAAGCTATAACCTTATTAAATTAGTTCTAATTAATTCTATGAGTAGAGAAACCCCCTGAATCTTCCTGGCTTCAAAGTGTTGTAGACATATCCATGAAGTCCCCAAAGAAGATTTTAAAAACATCATTTTTCTATCTGATATTGACACCAAATTTTGGGGAAATAAGCATCATCTCTTATTCATTGTGAGGGTCTATAGGACAAAGTCATTATGCAATAGGTGACACTCATTTAGAAAACACAAAATATTACTAATACGACAGAGCCAATTGGGTAGACTCTGATGATAAAAAGTGTCAACAAGTGATTAATCCTTATCAGAGAACATGTAATTATCCATCATATTGATCCATTTCTTCTTGAACTTTTTTTTTTAACATGGAAAATGATGTTCTTCTGCAGCTATGTCTAGTTTGTTGTTACATCCTTCTTTGAACCTTGTCCTAATAAATTTCCTGTTAAATCAGTTGACTTTGCTAATCCATGATGAAACTGACCTAAAATAATTCCTATTGCTGCTCTGTGATACTATCCCTGACTAATACATGAAAGCACTCTAATTGAGCTCACAACCTGGTTTCCAGGTTGATTTTTGTGATGTGTTTCTCTTGGCTCTATCATTTTGACAAATTTAATTCATAGTCAGTATTTCCCAGAATAATATATAATTTATTATAATTATACTTTCCTGGATCCAGTCCCTAAGTTCACCGTGCCTTTTAATATGTTTCTTCACAGTGAGTATTCTAAGTTAGGGCACTCCATGAACCAGGTTGATAAAGGTAAGTAGAAAAAAAGGAATGTTGGTGGTGGTGGTGGTGGTGGTAGAATCCTGATGATTCTTTTGAGAGTGAATGACATGTGTTGAGAAATGCATGTGTGTTTGTATGTGTGTATGTATGTATGTATGTATGTGTGTATATATGTATGTATGAG
>CM053590.1:201589214-201636570 GCA_028646515.1 Pseudochirops corinnae | reverse complement strand
AGAAAATATAATTTTCATTCAAACTAGAAAATTTAGGTAGTATAACATATTTAGTATTTTAAAAAGAATAAAAGCAGTTATTTGTATACAGTAAGAAAAAAATCAATTTAAAATATTTGAAAACAGGTTTAATTTAGTAGCCCGAATTTTTAAGCTGTTGTTTCAATTAGAGTCCTTGCTGATTATCTAGGAATTTCTAAATTATTTATCATATCATCAATGAGATATGGATGTTCTTGGATCTTCATTATTTATCTGCATGCCTTTACCTGGTCTTCTATTATATTATTGCTATTTATAGAGCTCTCACTGGTAACATTCTTGTTCACCCCTATATTTTTAGTAAAACTTTTAGTGAATCTCCATTTCATATAATGTTTGCCTTTTGTTTTAGGCGCTTTATGTTATTTAAAATTTTTTCATGGTTTATATATTGTAGATAACATATATCAATATGATCCTTTGTCAAAGATCTTTTTCTGCATTTATTGAGATAATCATGTGCTTTTGGGGAAAAAACTATAACAAGATTGTTTTCCTAGTGTTGTACTATCTTTGCATCCTTGATATAAACCCGATTTTGTCATAATAAATGAAATGGAGAAAAATTGGTATATAATTTCTCAAGAATTTTATTTTAAAATGTTTAAATGAATATCCATTAATATGGATAGACTTCTCTTCCTTTGCTGTATAATACAGTTTTAATTTTGAGATTGTTTTCTTTCGCAATTTTGAGACATTTACTAATATTGTGTATTTTCCTGTGTATACTTTAATTCTTTAATTCTCCTGGTTTTGTTGTGGTTCTACCTTATTATTTTCTTTGTTGTTGATTTGATATTTTCCTGTTCTTTTGGTCAGGATTGCTGTGTGTGTGTGTGTATGTGTGTGTGTGTGTGTGTGTAGAGAGAGAAAGAGAGAGAGAGAGAAAGACAGAGAGAGAGACAGAGACAGAGACAGAGAGAGGGAGAGAGACAGAGATAGATGCACACACACACACACACACACACACAGACAAAGAGGGGGGGTATTTTTAGATGTAAAACTTCTATTCTATAGAGGAATATGTATATTTTGTTTATCTTTTTCAAAACATACCATAAATCTCTTAGCTCTAATTTCTATAATTCTTGGTTTGTTTAAACATTTTTTGATTTGTTTATCCTTATTTTAAATTTTTCCAGCTTAAACCAGTAAAATATACCCTTTTGTGGGTATCCATGTCTTTTTATTTTTTGGCAGCTGAGTGAATTTAATTTTACCATTATTAATATAGATGCCATGCTATTTGGGGCATCCAAATTTAACACCAATCTTAGTTTGATATCTGTGATTACTTGAGGTATGATGTAATTTCCTTGCTTATCTTTTTATATTGAATTTGTACTTTTAGCTTACCAAGACCATGATGACAATCTTTAATTCTTTACATTTGTACGATCTATAGGATATTTCATTCCAAGCTCTAATTTTCATTTCATATGTTGCTTTGCTTTACATCTATATTTCTTATAAGCAAGAAATTGCGGAGATTTGTTTTGTTTATTCAGTCTACATTAATATAATGCAAAGTAGATTTATATTTGCCTCTATTTTCTCTAATATTATTCTAACATTCTCTAATCTTTTTCTGTACTTCATTCTCATGGTTAGCTTTGTTTTAATCAGTTTCAATGCAGTGTGATTTTCATTATGTCTTTTTCTCTTCCCCTTTTCCTTCTACTTATGAACCCTTTCTCTGACTTTGGGGTTTTGTTTTATCCATTTTTTTTAATCTTACATTTACTATACTATCTAATTTTTACATGTCTCCCCCTTCTCCATCTCAAAAAGACTTACTAAGTTCTTATTTTTAATTCAATTTCTACACTATTCCATCTACTATGATAGATTGATTGTGCACAATTTTATTCATTTTGCTGTTATTTAGAAAATGGTTTCCCTTTCTATTTTGTTTCTTGCTTGTGTTATTTTTTTAAAATCTATTTATTTGTATGATTTTATTTTTTAGTCTTCAACTTTGCTAAATGTATTGATGGTATAAATTAGCATCTTTGGTGATTTTATACTGTTTTCCAAATAAATAATTGTTAGACTGGCAAATAGATATTTTTTCCTTCTCTTTGCCCATACTTGCATTTCTAACTTTTTTTCTTATTGCAATTATTATGTAGTTTTTGTTGTTTTTATGATTTCACCTTATAAATTTTTTATTGGATTTTCTGTATTCTTTTTAATCAGGTTGGTAAAGAATGTATCAATTCTGTTAATCTTTTCAAAGAACTAAAAAAAACTTTCATTTTTATTTTTTCTCTAGTTTTTTTAGATTTTAACATCTATTCCTTCTTAAATGTTCAATATTTCCTCTCATGATTATTCCAATTTTATTTTTACTTCTATTTTTCATGTAAAATCATTTTGTTACCCTGCCATTTTATTCTTTCTTAAGGAAACTTTTAGGGATATGATGTTTCCTGGAGGGACTGCATTATTGGCATTACATAAACTTTAGTATACAGTTTCATTTTTTAAAATTTCCTTCACATAATTATTAATAATTTCTATAATTCCTTTTTTGATCTGCTCAATACTTATGCTTTCATTTTTAAGTCTCCATTTGCATTTATGCCTTTAGTTTATTTTCACTGAATCATGGCTATTTTCATTAAGTTATATTCTATAAAATATGTGCGGGCTATTTCTGCCTTTTTTACATTTTTTGTCATATCTCTATGCTCTAATCCATTGTCAATGTTTTGTGTAACTTACTCACAGGGCCAAAGAAATGTTTATATGATTTATCTGGTCCAATTTAAAAGATGTCTTATGTCTTTTGGTTCTAAGTTCTCTAGAAATTGGTCCAAAATTATATTTTATCTTTTGTTTATCTTTTGTTTATCCAAAACTGAAAGAGAAATATAAAAGTCTTCTAATATCATTATATTACCAGTTATATCTTATAATTCTGTTGGGTTTTTTTTTCTATAAATTTAGATGCCAACCCATTTAGAGTAGGTCAATTTAATATCTCTTTTGGTTTATTATCTTTTATTCCTTTCATCATAGTGTAATTTCCTCATTTATAGCTTATATTAAAATTATTATTATTTTTGCTTTGTTTTATAGTGAGATTGTAATTTCTGCACTTTGAATTTCAATCTTGCTAAGGAAATTTTATTCCACTCCCTCATTTAAAGTGTATATATGTCTTTTCTTTTTATCATTTCTTTGACCAGTAAGTTGGAAGTATGATTATATGTGTAATCAGTCTTAGAATGAATGGCCAGCAAAGCTGTCATAAGAAGCAATGTCTCAATGAATACCAGAAGATTTAAGGATTGAGAACAGAAAGCTTTAAAATTAATGCAAGATTTACCTATAGAAGAGACATTCCAAAGAGAACAGTAAAATGGATGAGTAGTTTTAGAGTGGGATATTGGCGGCATTGTTGGGTTTAGGAGAATGAGAATAAGGAGTTAGTGTAGGGTGGAGAATAGAGTGTGGACATTGACAGAAAATGGCAGGGATTCAGAATCACTGGGATAGGGAGCATACAATGTTATGGAGAATGTTAATCACATTGAAAATTGAGTTCAGGTGAGTTATTATAGATACAGGGACTTTAATCTTAGCGTAGTTGTTGTAGGACTTCAAACAGTGGTGTGTATCTGTGAAGGGAGAGGGGTATCCACTCTGTGGCAGGGGAGGATACCAGGAGCATGATGGAATAGCTGGTCTAAGGGGTACAATATTCTTCTCTTTCTTCTAGGACAGGTAGACAAGTGGTCCTGCTTGACAATCTCCAAGCAGGGTGAAATCTTGATTTCTTAAGGAACCCAAAACCACTTTTGAAAGGTCTAATAATTCTGATGCTTTTTTCCTAATGTTGAAACGTATCTTTTTATTTCATTCATTGTTTCCTTTGGGCATCCATCCTCTGCCCATGAGAGGAAAGCAGAGTATGCCTAATCCTTTCTTTATATCACAATCCTTTAGGTATTTGAAGATAACTTTCTTTCATCCCTTAAATTTTCTCTTCTTCAGAATAATCCCCTCTAGTCCCATCAAGAGATCCTTACATGAGCAATCTTTATATGATGGCACTAGCTATCCCCCATGTTTTGAATATATTTACTTCTAACCTCTGTTTTCCTCACAATATGAACAGGGAGCATATTAATTCCATTTTTACAAATAAGAAAATTGAAACTTCAGGAATAAAATCTCCTCTATTTTATGTAAGCCCCTTTAGGGAAAAAAAAAAATCTTTCATTTTTTCTTTGTATCCTTAGATCCCACAACTGTCATTGCTACTTAATAGCTTGTTGACTGAATGGAGAGTTCTGTGATTTGTCATCATTGCTTCACTGGTAAGTGATGAAAGCAGGATTCAAATATAGGTCTTTCTGAATTTGAATCTATTCACTTCCACTTCTCAAAGAGTGGTCTGGGAAGCCTTGAGATTTGCCAAAGAGCCTCTCAGGGAGTCTGCAAGGTAAATACAATTCTTATGCTAAGATAATTTTAAGGTCGAATGTGCAAATATTGATAGATATAACCCTCATGAACAAAATGCCTTTAGGAGAGGAAATTCTCAATGATTTTTAACAGTATAAAGGGGTCCTGAGACCAAAAAGTTTGGAAATCACTCAACTGCACAATACCATTACCACCTCTTTGAATCTTACAGAGTTGGGCAACCTCAGGATCCAATCCTAGATTCCACAATATCTGCAACGTGTAACGTAGAACTAAGCAACCATGCAAAAAGTATTCTGATACTCAAGAATTGTAGTTTTGAGGTGAGAGTTTCACCATACCAATCTCTACACAATTCTTTCAAAATGATGGATTGGTTATAGATTTCATTGACCTCATAGATGAGGATTATGACAACCAATTACCTTGTTGTATGTCTATATTTAAAGCCCCAAGTAGCTTCAACAATGAGAGATCAAGACCATTAGACTTTAAAAAATAAATGGTACGTCTATTGTGAACCTTAGGTCTAAAAAATTAGCATTCTAATTGGCAGTTTTGAAATCATTAGTAACTTCATATGGAGAATTTTCAATTGAATAATGGCAGGAAGAATGAAAAGAGTTGCCAAATGAGAGGAGAGGAGGTAGAGGAGACTAGTTAAGATAACCTTTTTTTCTATGAATTTAGTAGAGAATAGGAAGAGACATAAAGGATAAAAGCTCGAGGAGATAGTGGGGTTTGTGAAGATGTTTAAGCACCAAAGAGTCTTGGGTATGTTTAAAGAAAATAGATAATAAAGATACTAAATAGCAACTTTTTCATATTAAAAATGAGAGGAGAAATGTTTTAAAATTATTTTATTTATTTAGTTTTCAACATTCACTTTTATAAGATTTTCAGTTCCATTTTTCCTCCCTCCCTCCTTTTCCCCTCCCCAAGACAGCATGCAATCTGATATAGGCTTTACCTGTACAATCATATTAAACATATTTCCCCATTAGTCATGTTGTTAAAGAAGAAACAGAACAAAAGGTAAAAATCTTTGAGAAATAAAAAAGAGAGAAAATATTATGCTTCCATCAGCATTTGGACTCCATAGTTCTATCTGTGGATGTGGAGAGCATATATGAAGAATGAAAGGAATATACCTTTTTCTCAACATTACATGGCACACACACACACACAAACACACACACACACAAATGGATCACATACTAGGGCATAAAATATATGGAATTGTCTCAGATTATTGTATTGCTGAGAAGAACTAAGTCTATCAGAGCTGGTCATCAGACAGAGTTGATGTTTCTGTGTATAATGCTCTCCTGGTTCTTCTCACTTCATTCAAGATCATTTCATGAAAATATTTCCAGGTTTTTCTGAAAATTGCCTGCTCATCATTTATTATGGAAACAGTATTCCATTACTTTCATAAACCACAACATATTCAGTCATACCCAATTGATGGAAATCCCCTCAATTTCCAATTATTTGACACACACACAAAAAAAAGAGCTGCAAGAAATATTTTTGGACATGTTTATCCTTTTCTGTTTTTTATGATCTCTTTGGAATACTGGCCTAGTAGTGGTATTGCTGGGTCAAAGTACATGCACAGTTTTATAGCCCTTTGGGCATAGTTCCAAATTGTTCTCCAGGATGGTTGGATCAATTCACAACTCCACCAACAATGCATTAGTGTTCCATTTTCCCAATCTTCTCCAATATTTATCATTGTCTTTTTCTTTTTTTGTCCTATTAGCCAATCTTGTAGGTGTGAGTTGGTACATCAGAGTTGTTTTAATTTACATTCCTCTAATCAATAGTGATTTAGAACATTTTTTTTTTCCATAGCTTTAATTTCTTCCTCTGAAAACTGCCTGTTCATATATATCCTTTGACCATGTATCAGTTGGGCAGTGATCTGTATTTTTACAAATTTGACTCAGTTCTGTATATATTTTAGAAATCGTGTCTTTATCAGAGACACTGTCTGTGAAAACTGTTTACCAGGTTTTTGTTTCCCTTCTAATCTTGTTTGCATTGGCTTTGTACAAGACCTTTTTTGATTTAATATATTCAAAATTATCCACATTTATTTCCATAATGTTCTCTATCTCTTGTTTGGTCATAAAAAAAATCTCCCTTTTCCATAAATCTGACAGGTAAAGTATTTGTTGCTTTCTTAATCTGATTATGGTATCACCCTTTATGTCTAAATCATGTTCCCATTTTGACCTTATCTTGATACATTGTAAGATGTTGCTTTATGCGCTGTTTCTGCCATACTATTTTCTAATTCCCCAAAAAGTTTTTGTCAAGTAATGAGTTCTTAGCCCAGAACCTGGAGTCTTTGGGTTTATCAAAGAATAGATTACTATAGTTACTGACTACTATGTCTTGTGTACCTAACCTATTCCACTGATCTGCCATTTTATTTCTTAGCTAGTACCAAATAGTTTTGATTACTGTTGCTTTATGATACACTTTTAGACCTGTTAGAGCTAGACCATCTTCCCTTGTCTTTCTTTTAATTAATTCTCTTGAAATTCTGGACATTTTGTTCTTCCAGATTAATTTTGATACTATTTTTTCTAGCTCTATAAAATAATATTTTGGTAGTTTGATTGGTATGACACTGAACAAGTAAATTCGTTGAGGTAGAATTGTCATTTTTATTATATTAGCTCAGTCTACCCATGAGCAACAGATGTTTTTCCAATTATTAAGACTGATGTTATTTGTGCAAAAAGAGTTTTGTAATTACATTCATAGAGTTGCTGGGTTTGTCTTGGCAGGTACACTGCCAAATATTTTATAATGTCTATGGTAACTTTAAATGGAATTTCTCTTTCCTTTTCTTGCTGCTGGGTTTATTAACAGTATATAGAAATTCAAATGACTTGTTTGGATTTCTTTTATATCTTGACAACTTTGCTAAAATTATTAAATATTTCAAGTATTTTTAGTCAATTCTCTAGGATTCTGTAAGTATGCCATCATATCATCAGCAAAAAGTGATAACTTATTTCTTCCATGCTTACTCTAATTCCTTCAATTTCTTTTTCTTTGCTTATTACTAAATCTAACATTTCTAGCACAATATTTAATAATGGTGGTGATAATTGACATCCTTTTTTATCCCTGATCTTACTGATAAAATTTCTAGCTTATCACCATTACATATAAGGCTTGCTGATGGTGTTAGACAAATTCTACTTATCATTTTAAAGAAAACTTCATGTATTTCTATGTTTTCTAGCATTTTTAACAGGAACAAGTGCTGCATTTTTTAAAAAGTTTTTTTAATGCATATATTGAGGTAATCATATGATTTTTGTTGATTTTGTTTTTGATATGGTCTATTATGCTGATAGCTGTCCTAATACTGACCCAGCCCTGCATTCCTGCTATAAATTCCACATGCTCATTGTGTATTATCCTTGTGAAAAATTGCTCTAATCTCTTTGCTAATACTTTATTTATTTTTTTTGCATCACTATTCATTAGGGTAAGTGTTTTGGCTTTCTCTGTTCTGAATTTTCCTTGTTTAGGTATCAGCACCATATTTGTATCATAAAAAGAATTTGATAGGACCCTCTCATTATCCACATAGTTTATATATCATATTGAAATTATTTGTTCTTTAAAGATTTGGTGGGATTCACTTGTAAATCCATCTGACCCCGGAGATTTTTTCTTAGGGAATTCATTGATGACTTATTCAATTTTTTTTTTTCTAAAATGGGGTTATATATTTTATTTCTTATTCTGTAAATTTTGGCAAATTATATTTTTGTAAATATTCATCCATTTCACTTAGATTGTCAGATATTGCTATACAATTCAGCAAAGTAGCTCCTAAATTTTCTCTAATTTCCTTTTCATTCCAGTGAATTCATCCTTTTCATATTTGATACCAGTAATTTGGTTTTTTTAATTTTTTTAATCAAATTAACTAAAAAAATCTTTTATTGTTCTTTTTTTTCATAAAACCATCTATTAATGTTATTTATTGGGTCAATAGTTTTCTTACTTTCAATTTGATTACTCTGTCCTTTGAATTTTCAGAATTTTGAATTTGGTATTTAATTGGGGATTTTTAATTTGTTCTTTTTCTAGCTTTTTTATTGAATGCCCATTTCATTGATTTCCTCTTTCTCTTTTATATTCATCTAAGCATTTAGAGATGTGAAATTTCCCCCTAAGAACTACTTTGAGTGCATCCTATAAGTTTTGCTACATCATTCCATTATCCTTAGTTTTTTTGATAAAGTTATTGATTGTATGATTTCTTGTTTGAACCACATGTTCTTTAGGATTTGGGCATTTAATTTCCAAATAATGTTATTGTACCTTTTCATGTGAAAAGGATACATTTATTATTTCTGCCTTCCTGCCCTGGATTGTGAGGTTTATGTGTCCTAGTACATGGTCAGTTGGATTTTTTTTTTATGTGTGTTTAGGTACCATGTAACACTGAGCAAAAGGAATATTCCTTTCCATCCTCATTAAATTTTCTCCAGAGGTCTACCATATCTAACTTATCTAAAATTCTGTTCACATTCTTAAGTTCTTTATTGTTTATTTTGTGGTTAGATTTATCTAGATCTGAGAGCAGGGGATTGAGGCCCCCACTAGTAAAATTTTGTGATCTATTTCTTCCTGTAATTCACTCAACTTTTCCAGAGGAAAAATGTTATTGAGGGAAATCTACTGGAAAAGAGGGAAGGAAATGGGTTACAGGGTACATAAAGAAAGGTTGATCTTGGCAAGGAGAAGGACCACCTCATTATCAGAAACCAGAGGAAAGGAGGAATAGAGAATAGAGGATATTATTAAGGGATGTTTGGAAGAATAAAAGGTGAGAAGAGGGAGATTATAGCTAATGATCTCAGAAAAGTATGCTAGTAATTGACATGGTAGCTGATAGTCATAGCATACATACCTTAGCTTAAAGAATGAGGAGAGAGGGAAGAGTGGGAGGCTTAAGTAGAGAAGAGAAAGTTTGGAATATGCCAGTAAAAATGAGGTAGAGAATCAGGGAAGAACAAGAAAGATTGTATTGCTATTGTGAGGGTCCATTTGAGATTAAACAGCATAGATTTTCATTGTACATTGTCTTCTTCTTCTTCTTCTTCTTTTTCTTCTTCTTCTTCTTCTTCTTCTACTTCTTCTAGGCTTCTAATTCTACTCAGTTGTAGTATGAGGAAAGGACGTGAAATTATTTACCAATATTGATCACTTTGAAACAATGTCAAAGTCATACAACTTCAGAGTTGGAAGAAACCTCAGCAGTCGTCTAGTCCCACTAGTAACAGAAAAAAATATTATCTTTAGAAAATATTCAACAAGTAGCCATCTAATCTTTGTTCAAAGGCTTCCATTGGAAAAGGAGGTACATTTTTTTCTGAGGCAGTCCACTCTGGTTTTGGACATTTCTACTTCTTAGGAAGTTATTTCCCTCCCCCTCCAGATCTCCTCACAACAACAAATCTAAATTTGCCTCAGAAGCTTCCAGTCGTTGCTCCTTGTTGTGGGTCAGGAATTGTTAAAACTAGTCAAATAGATTACCTTGAAATTGGGGAAGGAGAGGAATGAAATACTCCTAGACCATATAACATTTAACAGATGCAGTTTACTTAATAATGTCATGGAAATAATATTCAGCAAAGATATAGCCTTTATGTGTTTCTTTGTTCCTTCCTTGTTTGCTTCCTTCTTACTTTCCTTTCCTTCAGTGTTATTTTCCTTTCCCTGGCTCTCGCTATCTAGCACACACTATGAAAAGCAACAATTCACACAATTGATATCAATGCCCCAGTATTCTAACTGGCAAGGAAGCTTTAACTTGCCTCAATTTTCCAATATGGGCCAGTTTTCCTCTACTTAGTTAGCCAGGTGGACCTCCATTCCCACTGACTCAGAAAATTAGTTCTCTACTTGTTGAGGATGCTCAGAATTACATTTTAAACTGTTTTTGAGAGTTTTGCAGGCTACAAATGTGTTTAACATTTCTGCTATATTGAATTTGGTTTTGGTGATATATGTCAGTATTTTGCATTTTGATGATATATGCAGTTAGTTTGCATTTGTTCAATGCAAAAACAGTTACAGGATGATTGCTATTAATTCATAACCATACGAATATAAGACACTATGCAACTCAGATTATTTTTTTAGTATCTCCTTTACCACTTCAGGTCACTAGAAATTATCCTTTTCTTGGCAAACCTAAAAGCTCTGCTAATAAGGGATTACATTTATCTGTGCAATAATGTGCTTGATTATTTTTTGTCTAAAAATCTGAGTGGGGAGAAAAATGAGAAAAGTAATGGGAGAAGAAAATAGAAAAATAAACCTGGACATGGCTTTTGCCCAACTGTTTAAGATCCCCCAAGGATGAATATTCTGTTATTCAAGTGATAGAAATTCCTAATTCAAGGCAATGCTTCAAAACCCATAAAATCCATTCTAATCACCTTTCCCAAATTTCCCACTGGCAGGCAATAGCATCAAAAAAATTAGAACAGTAAAAGCTGGGCAGCTTTGGACTGTTCAACTGGGAAATCAAAGCAAGTAACATCTGTAACAACTGGAACTTCAAAGACATTTTTTTTTCCTTGTAGGTAAAAAAAAAAATACTGTTTACTGAAAATATAGTAGAAATCAAGGTCAGTCTCTTAAAATGAGGCTCAATCCAAACAACATATGGAAACTAAATCCAGGGTAAAATATTGAAATTCTCATTTATTTACAATTTCAAGAATAACATACAGCTAGCTAAGGAAGTTGGAGAATGTCCAAACTATGAAACTGAAAATTAGATTTCTTAAAATTTAAGTGCATGCTAAATATCTTGTTGTAAAAGACTATCACCAAAGAAAAAGATATGAAGAATCCCTAAAAGGCAGAAATGACTCAACTTCCCTAGAATTGGAAGAAATTCTGGGCTCATGCAAGGAATGTTCTTAAAGTAAAGTCCTGTCAAGGAGAATAACTACTAAGAAAGAATAAGAATTTCTCAAGAGAACTTCTGAGAAAAACCTTTTCTAATGGTTATGTGTTATAGAGCAGTAAGATGACATAGTACATAGACTGCTGCATCTGGAGTCAGGAAGACTCATCTTCGTGAGTTCAAAATTGGCCCCAGTCACTTACTAGTTGTGTGATCCTGAGCAAGGCACTTAACTCTGTTTGCCTCAGTTCCCTCATCTGTAAAATGAGTTGGAGAGGGAAATGGCAAACTACTCCAGTATCTTTGCAGAGAAAACCCAAAATAGGGTCTCAACAAGTCAGATACAATGGAAAAATGAATAAACTGAATTGAATTTCTCTATTAAGCACATGTGTATACAAATAGTGTATCTACAAAGCTATATCTACATATGTGTGTGTTACAAGTATATACATATACATGTATAAAGGTATGTATGTATATATCTATACACACATCTTCAAACTTCATTCTTCACCAAAAATTCCTTCTTTAGCTTCCTTTTATTCATTTTCTTCCTCCACTAAAATGTAAGCATCTTGAGGGCAGGGATTGTCTTTTTATTTCTATTTGTATTCCCAGCACTTAGTACAGTGTTTGGCTTATAGTAAAGGTTTAACAAATGCTTCTTGTTGTTGTTATAATTTAGTCTACTTCAACCAATGTGGAGAAGCTGCAAATAAAAGCTTTTCCCTGCCCTGCTCCCCCAACTATTGTTATAAGAAGAATGGGGTGGAGTACAATCCCCGCCAAATGTCCCAAATTAACGTCCAATCTTCCCCATTAACTTTAGACACCTTTTGACTTAAAAGGCATCAGTACACAAGCAAAATGTTCTTGTAGGCCCACTAACCAGAAGGAGTTAGTGTAATTGGCCTTGATGAACTCCAATCTGGATTTTTACAGCAATGTGATGATGGGGCCTCACTTCCCTATTCCAAAAGCTGAGAATGAAAACCCCTATCAACAAGGCATTTTGCAGGCAAATGGACCAGTTTTTATCTTAACTCTTACCTAGTCCTTAGTCATTGAAGGAGCATGGCCTCAGACACACTGAAACCTGGGAAAGACTTTAATATTAAAAGAACAGGGTCACCTACTGCATCTTGGGCCATCTCCAGTTGTCTTGACCATTGTCTTGCCACTAGACTCTGATGACTCTGGAGGAGAAATAGAGGCTAATGACTTTGCACAGCTCTGCCTCACTAATGTCCAATTCACTTTCATGTCTAGACATCACCCTGTGATGTCATTGGTCCTCTTTGAGACCCAAGGACAAACAACAATACTGAGCTTGATATTGTAAATATATGATAGTGACCCAGCAGAGGCCAAACAATACTTTGTTTATGACTTTTGAGTTAAACATTAAAAGGATAGTTATGGGGAGGCTAAGTGGCCCAGTGAATAGAGCACCAGCCCTGGAGTCAGGAGGACCTGAGTTCAAATCTGGCCTCAGACACTTAACACAAAATAGCCATGTGACCTTGGGTAAGTAACTTAACCTCAATTGCCCTGTCTTCCCCTCTCCAAAAAAGAAAAAAAAAGCAAAAAAAAAAAAGGACAGTTATTAATTTACATAATTTGGCAATTTAAAGGGCAATAATTCCCTAAGGAATAGAGAACATGACTGAAACACACAACTTGAAGTCAGTCAAATGGCCAAGATCACTATCCTGCTTAGTTGATGTCACAAAGTCAATATATTGTGAGCCAAGTTGGCCTGGGAAAGCATTTACCAATGTTTAGGGATAATTCCTTCTCTTGGGTCCCTACTTTGAGCTATACCTCTTACTATTTCCCCATTCAGGTAGCCCCATTTACAGAAGTCAGGGGGAACAGATCACAAAATCCATAGTTAAGTTGATTTGATTCTGCCAAGAATTTGAAATAAACCCCACCTTGTCAGTCATGACTTATGAATGTGGACATTATTCATACAGCATTTAATTGCACATGCTAACTGATCAATAACTTTCTTAAGTGAGAAAAGGAGCCTAGTTAGAGTTAGTGAGGTATAGTTAAAAAGAGCAAAGAGGTTGTTGCAATTGGGATTAGATTGCATGACAGAAAGCAGGTAAATGATTTAACCTTTCTGAATTCAGTTATCTCATTCTGTGCTATTATTCAGTTGACATATTTTGGCAAACAAACCAAGGCACACTGGGGATTTTATCAGAAGTCAAATATCTATAGATGTTTGGACCTTGAAGCCAGAATAGAGCAAAAAAGTGTTGAGGAATGCATGGCTCAACATGATCAGAACTGCACTTTATTTCCGCATACCTTGGTGAAGAATGTTTCATACTCCATTCCAGCCCCTAATCCTTTTCAGTAGTAAGCAGTCACTAATCAGTAGTCAGTTGAAGCCAATGCTCTGTGAGTGCAATATTGCAACTTTAATTTGGTATTGTTTTGCTCATTTATTCATAGTGAGTCAGTATGAGTCATTAAATATTATATTTTATTCATCTTCCTTAAATTTTAAGGCACTCCTTGCTAGGTTGTATTGAAAAATATACTTTGTAAATACTTTGTAAATTGGAAAGTTAAATCTTTTGGTAAAGCTAAGTTTCCAGTATTCTGCAGATACTGATGGTTACCTTAGCCATTGGGGAAAAGTTAGATCAGGAGTCCACTTACATAAGATATATGCAAACTACAAAATAAAAAGAATAAAGTAAAATAAAAAAATTAATATAGATAATCAAAGACTTATAATTTGTATAATTTGTTTTCCCTCCTTATATTTGTTCCAAAGTACTTATCCCTTCTGAACTGCATCTGGTTTCCTATCCAAGTTTGTTGGTCATTTTGAATGTCATTCCTAATACTGTATTTGCTCGTTATTTCACCCAACAAGGAACCGTTGTAAAAATGAAATGGTACATTACGGGTCTAGACTGCAAGATGCAAGACGGATGATTCTCTAAGTAGAAGCTGGACTACGGTTCTCAGTAAAGTTCACTTCAAAGTGAAGCCATTTCAAAATTTTCACTAAGGTCTCTTGTAATGTCATCTAAGGGCAGACCAATGCCAAGTTAATAGCCTTGGACCTTCTCAAAATCTGGTGAGCTGCACTAAAATATGTTCCTAGCATTTTCATTTGTGGGGAATATTTTATAGCCCTTCTGAACAATAAGAAATGAATACTTAGACATAAAGCCCAAGTTACTTACTTTTTCTGCTTTAGGGAAGTCGTTGCTAAAGTTTGTTTGTTTGTTTTTACTACAAATACTTTACAAAAGAAGCAGTCTGACACTGCTCTTTGGGGAATGTTGCAAAGGGGATTACTTGGACAAAACTGTGTTCTCCAAGACTTACTATCACAGACCTGATGCCCATTAGTATAAAGCCAAGCATGAGCAGCTTTCCAGAGCACTACTGCTGTGAACAGCTTTTCATGGTTCTGATTACACAGAATAGTGAACTCCCTATTTTTTCAGTAACAAATCAGAGAAAAACATTCACAGAAAATCAAAGTACAGTATTCACCATGTCACAACTGAAAAACTCATCACTAAAATGGTCATATAGTTTTCACCAAAGTGATCACATGGTTTTAAATAAAGTACAGTCATTTAGTAAATCAATCATTTAGTAACTCAATCATTCAATCATCCTTAAAGAGAATTGCCTCTTTAAGGGACACAAAGTACAAAAGTCAAAGTCCTCCAACCATGGGGTGAAATCAAGTTAGCATATCATCAGTCACTATTCAGTACCCTCTTAAGGGGTAGTGGAAAGCTCAAAGGCCATCCACCCCTAAGTCACAAGTAAGTTACAATTTCATCAGGCACTACTCAGTACCCATGGAGAGGCCTTTTCCTCTTGACTTGAGTCAGGCTGTCAGCTTTTCTGGTTCCTCTTCCTTAGTCCCAGCTCCTGCCCAAATCTGACCAACTGCCACTTGAGTGCATGGGCCAGTAGCTCCTAGTTCCTTGTCCAGCTCTCCGTGTACTTCCTGCTGCACATTGGAGCTCACATTTTCCAGTTTACCTCAAGTCCTTCACAATTTCTGTTCCTGGGAAGAGAAAATTTAACAGAGCTACATCAATGTCTACATGCATCAAGCTTAGCAGAATTACAACAATATTCACACTCATGGTCAGCACTATCATCTCAATTCACTTTCTGCCTGTGAAATCAAAATAGACCCAAAACAGACAAAGTACTGACACCACAACCATGCTTCCTCTAGCAGCTCCTGCTGGCACTCGGGAGTTCTCAGCAGCTCCAGCTGGCCCTCAGAAGTCTTTGACAGCTCCATCTGATTCTCAGAAGCTCTCAGCAGGAGTTTGGCTGGCTCTCCAAAGAAGCTCCATCCCCACAAGTTCCATTCTCAAAATCAAAATCATTTTATTCAGCCTCCACATGGCTTACTCCAAGAAATTCTGTCTCAGTTCTCAATTCTCAGTTCTTTTCTCAGTTCTTCTCAATTCTCACTTCAATCTTCAGTCCAGCAGTAGCAGCCCATCCTCTGGATGCTCATTGAGAGAAATTTTGTCTCTTTATCTCTCTCTGACAGTTGCTGTTCCACCTCCTTGATGCATGGCCCAAGAAGTTCTGACTCTCCCAGCTGGGGCTTTTCCTTATATACAGTATTTGCTCCACACTATTCAGCCCCTTCCTGTTACATCAGCAACAGGGGTCCATATCTTCTGTTTCTTTACAGAGGCTTAATTTGAAACTAAGTGCTGAGTACCTGTTAGCTTGGAAATACAAAGGGATCTTCAAACTTCATTACTATTACAACTAGCCATAAATGCAAAGGCATCATCTGGTTAGATTGAATCAATTAATGGAAGAGGGGGAAAAAACTTCTTGGAAGACAAATACTTCAGAAAGAAGTAATTGAGAGACAGAAAAATTTCTTCTTACCAAACATCCTTCTCTCCAGAGCACCATAAATTAGTTTGTTAAGTGTCTAGGTCTTAATTCATTTGGGCATCTCAACTTTAGGGGAGCTAAGTAATTGTGAATTGGTAACATCTCTTTGGTTCAACTTGATCCTCCCTTCCCATGTTTGGACTCCCCTGCCCCAGCAATTTGGAAAGGGGGTTCCCTTCTCTCTCTATGGTCTCTAGCAGAGTAGAGGGGAGGGAGCAATGGAATTGGAACTCCTAAGACCTGTTTTCTTGCCTGAATTCACACACTCACTAGCTGTGTGACTGAAAAAGTCACTTAAACTTTCTGTGATTTAGTTTCCACATCTATAACTTAAAGGGGTTAGAATTAATGATCTCTAAAATCCCTTCCAGTTGTAAATCTATATTACTATGAGTTTTGTGAATTTATGAAAAACCCTCCGACTTGTAAGAGAAGTTCCTTAATATAGAAAATAGGACCTTGAAATAAATTTCTAACTGTTTACATGTGGTGTTTGAAATAGGTATTCCTCCAGGTGTGGAGGAAGAGGAAGAGGAGGAGGAGGAGGAGAAGGAAAGGAGGAGAAGGAGAAGAAGGAAGAAGAAGAAGAAGGAAGAAGAAGAAGAAGAAGAAGAAGAAGAAGAAGAAGAAGAAGAAGAAGAAGGAGAAGGAGAAGGAGAAGGAGAAGAAGAAGAAGAAGAAGAAGAAGAAGAAGAAGAAGAAGAAGAAGAAGAAGAAGAAGAAGAAGAAGAAGAAGAAGAAGAAGAAGAAGAAGAATTAGCCTTGTGAATTTTTGGTTAAGAAGGCCTGGGTCCCATAGTCAGTGCAGGCTATACTATGGGAGGAGCCCTGTAAACTTATTACATTTCAGCACTTCTTAAAGAAGATCCATTGACATGTAAATCTATCCTGACCTTCCAAAAGACATAAAGAAAATAATAAAACACTAGCATTTTTATGGAACTATTAAAATTAACAAAACTATTTCTAAATATGAACTGATTTAATCCTAACAACGACCCTGAGAAGTAGGTACGTGCTATTATTTTCTCCATTTTTGAAGAGGAGGAAAGTGAGACAGAGACTAAGTCACATGCTTAGGATCATACAAGATTCAAATTCAGATCGTGACTGAGTTTTGCACTCTGACCACTGTACCAACCGGCTTCGGGGAGCTGTTCAAACAGTACAGCAATAAGGGGAAGTTGAAATGATGCTTCATCAGTCTCACAAAAATAATGCCATGTTTTAATGTTTCAAGTATTAACTGCATGAAATAGTATATAATAAAAGTTTAAAATTATTGTTTTGTGTCTCTGTCAATGCTTGCTTTCAAGGCTTTTGTATGCAAGTTATGTTCCTTAGTGTGCTAGAGCTGATACATTTTGATCTTAGAAAAAAGAAATGCTCCAAACCAGGATTTGATTAATTGTTTTGGGGGATAATCTTAAGAAAACATACTTAAGAAAGTGATAGAGAAAATATTAATAACACAGATTAAACTTAGAAGTCTCTTATGCATATATTTGGCTTGAATAGAGATGATTGTTAAAAATTTCCCAGCACATCCACGTATAGTCCTTTTACGATACTGTCCTTTCCTATAGAATTATTTTTCTTTAGTTAGTACTGCTCAAAGTTAGAGATTGACTTGGAGTTCTAATTCTGTCTCTCAGGCTTGAATGTGACAAAGTATAGCACAGTAGAGAGATACAGATATCAGAATTGTTCTACATTTGAACAAATGTAGACTGAAATGAATCAATACAAAAGCATTTATTGAGCCTTGGATATGTACAAAGCACTGTCCTGAACACAGGAGACACAAATAGAAAAAACAAGACAGGGACGATTCTCAAGGAACTTGCATTCTAGCAGTGGTTCTGTGTTGTTGCATATGCCAGGAAAGGACAGTGAACAATTAGAGGAAAGTTCATTTAGAATGTGGTCCTTCATGGTCATTGAGTCACATGGCCTCTCGATATCCCAGGCATCTCTCTAAGTGCTAACAAATTAGTGCCCATTTAGGTCAACGAAAGATGATCCAAAGATAGGAGCTCCCAAAACCCAAAAGAGCACAGGTCCAAACAATTAATAAATTAATCTATCAATAACAAGGAAGGAGAGAAAAGAGGTGGCATATTCTGTAGAGGAATTATTTGATTAGTCTATGATATATCATATACAAAAATCATAACACATCTGATCTAATTTTTTGCCTCCAAATGCTGGCTAGTAAACATATGAAATTCTGCAAAATTGTAATGCACATGAGTCTGTTTCACTGATTCACCCTAAAGGCAACACAACTTTTCCATCTGAATTGCAGCTGAAATATGACCTTCGGTTATATGTCTTACCTTCTTCCTATTAAATCATTATTTTTTCTGTTTATATCAGTATTTTGCACATAATAAATGTATAACATAATTATTAATACTGATTTCTTATTCATTCATTTATATCAATTAAAATGCTTATTATGCCACTATGAGGGGCTAGTCAGGGGATTTTGCCATGAAGAGCTTACCTTTGAGAATTATATATATTCGCTATATCAATTTCAAATAAAAAAGAGGGTTTATTTCTTGGGTTGTTGTTGGTTTTTTTTAGCTACAAATGTTTTCTCAGGAACCTTAGAGGTCATCTAGTTCAACTTACTTATTCTATAGATGAAAAAACCTGAAACCTAGAGAGGGTGAGGGATGTGTCCAAGGGCCTATATGGTTTACATTGGGTTCTGCTTTATATTCACATATACATATACATACACACATAATACATACGTGTGTGCACATACAGATACATATGTATATATGTATATATGCATTATGAATGTATGTATATACAAACATAACAAACACATACATATATGATGTGATGTAGATGTGATATCATATATAATATATACATGTGTGTATATGAACGTGTATTTAGAAGGGCTTTTGAACTGTCCTATAAAGCTAAAATACCCTGTATATAATTAAAGTTTTCTAATATTCAGCTTTTAGATACATACATCAGAAACATTCTTTTGAAATAACATCTTAATTTTAAGCAGATAATGACTACTTCTACTTGCTTGGCACATACATTTAGAAGAAATAAAGGTCATTCAATTACCAGAGGCTAAAACTTTGATCAGCATTAAATTTCAAATATGATTTTATTCACACATTTCCATTCCCCCAGTGATTTAAACATTGGAAAAATCTAGACCCAGCACTCTTGAGATTTCCCCAGAAGTACAACAGAAAGCCACTGTGTATGAAATTGAAGTGTGCTTTCAAAAGGAAAGACATTCATTCACTAAAGGCAGGAGGGAAATCACTGTAATATTCTTTTCTTATTTCTCTTGCTTAGCATCTCATTTTTTTGTCTCCCACGTTGCTAGAAAAATTAAACTATCTTGGCTACTGTTTGTTATTAAGCATTCAAAAAAGGATTAAATTTCCAATATTCATCTGTGGGTTGACAATGAACAGCAAAAACAAAGCAAAACAAAAACCAATAAACTGCTAGCTTACCTATATAGCTCTATAATAGATATGTACAAACAGCATTTATTTCTTTTAAATTTGTATGCTAAGTATAGCAGTAATCAACTTATAACTATGGGGTAACCTTAAATTAAATCCTCAGTTTGTAGACAAGACACTCATTATCTCTGAGTTCAGAGTTTCTTATCTGGAACATTTCTTCATCCTCTTCTAATCTGTACTCAACTCTTCAGACTTTCTCTGTGATGGCATAGAAGCCTCTACATCATGAAAATTCACTTCATGCCTGAACATCTCACATTGGAAATTGCCTGTGTTCTTGCAACCTCTGCCTCTGATTGACTGATTCCTTCCAGAAGCTTCATTTTAAAGAGTACTCTCAGGCCTGTGATGTCTTCATTCCTCTTCTGGAAGCACTCCTGACTCCTTGTCTACCATGTCTCTTCCTCCCTCCCCCCATCCCTTTTCCACTTCCTTTTTTGTAATTTCTTCCTCATTTAGAATATAAGCTCCTTGTGGGCAGGATCTGTCTTTCTGCCTGTATTTATACTCTCAGCGCTTTCTTTATTGAACTGATTTGGGGAATGAAGAAACTAGACTAGATAGTCTCTAAAACCTCTTAAAAGGAAATGTCTATAACACTTCAGAAATGTTTCTGTTTGAAATTATAGATAATCTAAACAGAATCAAAATAAAACTCCAGTTGGAAGCTCCTTAAGGGATGGGACTTTTTTTTGTCTTTGTTTCTCCATCGCCTAACACAGCATCTGACATATTGTAGGGGCTTGAAAAATTCTTGGTGAATAATTGATGAATGTATCTTGATTGTGATTTTGTAGAATTGCGTGTATACACAAGCCAACTTTGGAAAAAAATAAATTGAGTCAAATGTGTCATGGTCTTATATATTGTCTATTGCTGCATAATAACGTCATTCTGCATAAACTTCATTTTTCCTAACTTTCCCTTCCTTATAATTTAATTATCCAAACCTGTGCTTTAATTGGTTTGTCAGATTCCTCACTTTAAAATCCCCTCCACTGATGTAGGTGGGCTGCTCATCTATTACTTAAAGTTTTAAGATCAATGGAAATGCTCTTCCAGGATATGCCAGTATACCAGTATCACACTGAGCCCCATATGTAGTGGCATTTTCCCCAAAATCCCCCGAGGCAACCAAAGCATGGTTCTCAGACTCTCATTTCTGTGGATGGGAGAGTAGGGCAAGCACATTGCTCTCTGATAC
This sequence comes from Pseudochirops corinnae, assembly GCA_028646515.1. Lineage (NCBI taxonomy): Eukaryota > Metazoa > Chordata > Mammalia > Diprotodontia > Pseudocheiridae > Pseudochirops > Pseudochirops corinnae. The sequence goes on along the minus strand of CM053590.1, from coordinate 201,615,473 downwards.
AAAATGAGTTGGGCCATCACTGGAGTTATTTCCCTTCTTTACTGCCTTTGAGATTAAGAAAATGGAGCAGAATATTAAGGGCTCCTACAGTGTGTCAGTCTCAGGTGTTTTAAGGGTCAATTTCCTTGGAAGGATATTCCTTTGGCTTTCCTGAGTGCTTTCCCTCCCTCTGCAATTAGGCTTCTTTCTATCTCTTTTAGTGACTGAGTCTTAATTCTGATGATTCAGTTTGGTGATTTGAAGCCCTTCTAGATTTTCATGGCTTTTTCTTGAATCACAAGGAATATTTTGAATTAGGTTATCTATTCCAGCACATTAGCATCAGGCAATCTGTATTCTCTCCAGTAATAGAACAATACAAAATCAATGCTTAAATCTCAGTGAGTCCCACAGTAATCTGACCCTGTAGGAAGGAGGGAATGAGAAGTGCAGCCTCCCACTATAACGCTCTGGCTTCATTGGGAAATTGCAGAAAGTCATCTGACATCTTTCTTGATAAGACTTTTCCCTTACCAATCCCAAATAAAGAACATGATGGTTAAGAATAAACATCATGGATTTGCTTAAAGATCCCTTTCATGATTCCGGCCTTTTAGTAGATCTACATTCACAAGGGAAGAAAATATAACAGAAAGAGCCAGTCATTTCTGCCTTTCCACAGACTATTTATAGGTAACCCATATGAGTCAAGCCCATTTCCCTACTTAATGGGCTGTTCAGCATCAATATTGAAAGGAAGAAGATACCTTTTATACCTCTTATCACAGCAATTCTATTTTCCATTGTAGCCCCACAAGCCAATTTTATTCTCCACATTCAATGCTTATAAAGCTTTTCCTCACGCCCTGTGAAATTTGTGGGTCCCCAAAAAAGCCTTATATTTTGTGAACTCTTATTTATTCCATTTGTACCACTTACCAAAAATATTGTAGATTTGTCCTGGCTTCAGATCTACTTTATAATAATGAAAGGGAATGAAAATTTCACTAGTAGTAGTTACACATGGGAACCCTGCAAAGAAATTTAGGCTCATGTGTTCACAGAGAAATCAATCCTACAAACAGAACTGTTACTGATATAGAGTAATTAGGGCTTTGCCCCATGGTACTGATGTGTTATGGAGGAACATCTTTCTTCTCCACAGCAGGTCTGAACGATGTTCTGAACACTTCTGTCTTCTATTATTCTGACCCAATCAAAAATCAGCTTTCAAGGCTGCCTAACCCCACCCTTAACCTGCCAAACTTTACCTTCTTCTTGAATTCATTATATTTCTTCATACTGAAGTTGCCTCACTCAGCTAAACCACCCCACCCTCCTTTCTTGCAAATTATATTCCTCTACTGTTTGCACCAGCATGACTCTAAATGACAAAGAGGTATAGCACTTACCAGAGAGCCTAAGGGCCCATGACATGTGGAAAACTCAGTATTAACAAAATTCAAAACAAACCAGCGAAGGGGGGAACTTGAGCATTTCCTTACCACAGGAGATCTCTAACCTGCCTTTTGCTATTCCTCAATCGAATTCCTATTATAGTTCCATTGAATTATTGGTTCTGTCATGAACTAGTTAGTAGTATAACATTGGGCAAGTAACCTTTCTGGATCTCAGTTTTCTTTTTCCTAAGATGAGACCTAATTGGACAGTGGACTAGTAGGTCACAATGTTAGCTCATGTTTATGTAGTACTTTCCAGTTTACAAAGTGAAAGACTTTATAAGTAATGTGTATCTTCACATTTTGTCTTCAGAAAGAACCCTTGAGGTAGTGATATGTATTATTGTCACCATTTTAGAGAATAGGCAGTTGGGGGCTCAGGGGATAGAACATTGAGTCTAGGATCAGAAAGACCTAAGTTCAAATCCAGCATCTGACACTTAGTAGCTGTATGATGTTGAACAAGTTACTTTACCGCTGACTGCCTCAGTTTACTTACCTGTAAAAGAAAGATCATCATAGCACCTACCTTGCAGGGTGGCTATGAGAATCAAACGAGATAGTATTTGGAAAAATTGTTTAACACAATGTGTGATACAAATTAAATACAATATAAATGCTTGTTCCCTTCCCTTCCCCCAGATGTCTGAGAATCTGAAGGATGCCATAAATTGTTGAAAGTCACACAGTTATCTCATTACAGAGCTATGATTTAAACTCAGATTCTCTATAAAACTAATCTGAGTTCTAGAACTTTGTGACTCTTTTCTACCTACTACCAATTAACACCATAAAGAAATTCCCCCAGGTAAACTTTTTCCACTCTCAATTCTAACCTCAACTGTAGGGAAGACAATGATATGTAGCAGAGAACTGGGTTTAGAATCCAAAATCTAGGTCTGGGGCTTAGAAATTATTAACTGTGTGACCTTGGGCAATCCACTTTAATTCACAGACACTGACTTGTCATCTGACTTGTCATCTGACTTCCTTTACTCTGTAACTGTCCTTCCTCCTTGCTGTGTGGAGCATCTGGTTCTCCCATGCTCATTAGATAGAGAGGAAATGACACTACAGGGAATATTACTCCCAGAGCTACAGGGAGGGACACTGGGGTGGCATGATGGCAGATGCAAGCATCCCCTTGCTGGGGCCAGCTGCTGGATGCATGGACCATGTTCTGTGATAGGTTAGCCAAGGCCAAAAAGGATCAGGGGTCTTTGTAAACACCTAAGCATCCAAGAGTAGAAAAGCAAGAACCCCCATGATTGTTATACCCAGTTCCACATTCCAGGCTGAGTCAACATCTTGAATTCAGTGTTTCTTTGCCTTTATGTGTTGACCAGTAATACTGAAAGGATGAATTGAACAACATCCTATGGACAGTTTCATGTTTATAATCTGTTACCTGCTTGAAAGTGCTACATTAATGAGGAAATAAAGGGATGCAGCCTGTTGATTACCTACAATTCCTAAACTCCAGTGGTTCCTGTCTGGGGAGTACCCAGGGTCTTGAAGATGCCTCATAACTGGTAAATACTTTTAAATTATTGTTTTATTATAGTTTTTATGTCTTATTTATTTGCTTATTGATTCAATGCTGAGAAAAGCAACAGAATACAAGATACAAGCATTTCTAGGTGCTTCAGTGGAGAGCCAATTTCATTATGCCAAAGTTACATGATCAAGGACCACTGAAATATAGTCAGTCCAGGCAGTGTAAAAGTTTTGCCACCAGGAAGGAGCCAAAGAAGGGCATTTCTGATTGGATAAATCTATACATCCTTTGACCTCAAGGTGTCAGTTTTCAGTAGAGGGAAGTGGAGCTTACGGACAGGAAATAAATCACTCCATGAAGAATATAGAGAGAATGACACCTGCTCAGCAGTTAATTGGAGTGGATCATGCAAAAACCATGAGAGTAAACTTGGGACTTCCAAAGATCCAATTATTTTTTTTTTCTTAAACAGGCTATTAGTAGGCGATACTATATAAAGAGATCAATACGGTTGAAGTTGGATTCCTTCTAGAAGCTTCAAGCAAGTTTAATAGAATGCATAATATAAGCATGTGCAATAATTATTATTTCTTATTGTTGTTGTTTTGTACTCACCAGAAGCCTGGTGAGAAAAAATAAAATAAAAAAAAAAATCCTAGATCCAAGAGTCATATAAATATATCTTCAAGAAGAATTCCCCTGTCCCTGCTTCTCTCATTACCTTAGTTCTAAGATTAGAAACGACAATATCTCCCACTAAATAGCCATTTGGGTAAACTACCACTGAAATCAGCACCAGCAGCAGAGTCACTTTATGCAGGGAACTCAAACTAAGATTGACGAGTTTCTAGCAGCAAGGTCATTCAGAGCAAAGAGTTGCTTTGGTTCCTTCTCTTCTCTACCTATGCTGGAGAATTAGCCCAGGTTATTCTATGCCATCAGTTAGTTAACCAAGACACACAATACAAAGTGCTGTATCCGGAGCTCATAAAATTATTTTTAAAATAGATAGATGATAGATGGCTAGATAGATAGATAGATAGTTAGATAGATAGATAGGCAGACAGACAGACAGATAGATAAATAGTCATTTTTCAGTCATGTCTAACTGTATCCCCTTTTGGAGTTTTCTTGGCAAAGATACTGGAGTAGTTTGTCATATTTTATCCAGCTCATTTTATAGATAAGGAAACTAAGACAAAAAGGGTTAAGGGACTTGCCCAGGGTCACACAGATAGTAAGTGTCAGGCCAGATTTGAACTCAGGAAGATGTTTTTTTTTTTCTTTTTTTTATGAAGAAAGGCAAAAGATCTCTCAAGGAACTAGTAATCTAATCAGGGAGAGTACATGCAAAAAACTATGTACAAACAAGCTAAATTGAGAATAAATTTGAAATAAACATCAGAATTAGGAATTAGAATTAATAAAAACATAGAATTGAGAAGGATAGGGAAAGACTTCTTGTAAAAGGTGAGATCTTAGTGGAGACTTGAAAGAATACTAGGAAGGCAGAAAGCAGAGATGAGGAGGTAGAACATTTTAGGCATGGAAGACAGTCAGCAAAAAAGGCCCAAGTTGGGAAATAGAGAGTGTTATTTAAAGTATAGCAGGAAGGAGGCAACTAGGTGGTGCAGTGAATAGAGCACCAGCCCTAGAGTCAGGAGGACCTGAGTTCAAATCTGACTTCAGACATTTAGCCCTTACTAGCTGTGTGACCTTGGGCAAGTCACTTAACCCCAATTGCCCTGCCTTTCTCCCTCCAAAGACAAACAAACAAAGGAGCAAAAAGAACAGCAGGGAGGCCAGTGTAACTGCATCACAGATAATGAAGAAGGTGGGAGGGGGGGGAACGTTTGGTATAACAAGAGTGAACAGGCGGCAGGTTTTTGAGAGGCTTTGAATGGTGAACAGAGGATTTTATACTGATCCTCGAGGTAATATGGAGTCAATGGAGTTTACGGAGTAGGGGGACAACATATGGTCAGACCCTGACTTTAGGAGCATCACTTTGACAGCTGAGCAGAAAATGAACTGGACTGGAAAAAGACTTATGGCAGGGAAACCAACCAGAAGGTGGAGAGATGAGGGAGAATGAGGGGCTGAGAAAGATGCTAGGTTACAACTTTGGGAAACCAGAGGATGGTGGACCCCTTGTCTCCAGTGGGGAGGGGGGTTTGAGGAGAAAGATAATGAATCCAGTTTTCGATATATTGAGTTTAAAATAACTATGGGACATCCAGTTTGAGATTCCCAATAGATATTTGGAAATGTGAAATTGGATGGCAGGAGAGAGATTAGGGCTAGATAAATAGAGCTCATAATAATTTGAATAGAAATGATCAATGAACTGACAGAAGCTGTTCAGATCATCAAGTGAAACCATATGGAAAGAGAAGAGAATGTGGCCCAGGAGAGAGTCCTGTGGAACTGCTCAAGTCTTTTTACTCAAATCCTACAACCTTTCCATTGCCACAATCAATATGAAAAGGAATCCAATAATTTGGTTTTTCATCATATCATCTGGAAACTTGTGCAAATGTCAATATCATACTAGAATTATGTAGTAGGAAGAGCTCTGGTATACAGGCCTGGGATCTGAGTCCTAACTCCACAACTCATTTAGAATGGGGTTTTAGTCAAGTTCTTTCACCTCTCTTGGAACCACTTTCTTCATCTCTGAAATACCAACAATACTTCCTGCCCTAATTATCTCCAAGTCCCTTTGATGATAAAGTAAGACATATTTTAAAGTGTGAAGCACTATGCAACTGTGAATCATACTGGTGATTTGCAAAATATTCTCTTGGTTTTGTCAACACAGAATAAGAGCATTTTTTCATGGTATGTCAATAATTATTCAGTGAACATTAAGTAGAACCTGCCATATATAATACTAAGTCATGAGAATACTTTGACAAAAGCAATCCTTTTCCTCAAAGAACTTCCCTTTTACTGGATCAAACCATTTTAATCAATATTAAGAACAGAAATTATTTTATAATACTGCCATCTGCCCCCACTCATTCTCACCTTCTCAGAAGTCAATAGTCCAAGTCAAAAGAGGTTTTTTCTCCTTCTTGATCTATTTATATAGGGAATAAGATTCTGATAAAAAAAAACTGAATTTCTAAACATTCTTAAAACTGGAGAATGAAAATCTCTTGAGAAGTTACACAGGGATCAGCTAACATATATCTACAGGGTATCTATGAATGTGTGTGTGTGTGCGTGTGTGTGTATAAGTGTGTATGTGTATTTCTGAGACCTCTTTCGTCTTAGACCAAATGTAGAAATGTTGAAAAACTTTCTTTATCGGCTCTTATGGTTAGTACAACCATCCATAAACACCCAGAAAATAAGTCAAGATTTCAAGTCATCTGGTCTTTGCCTCACCTTGCTATTTAATTTATAGTCCAATGAAACATTGCTTACAGTCCAGGACAAACTGCTTGAATCTATTATACCCTAGACAGAAGTTAGAAAACCCAGGTTCTAGTTTCAGTTCTGCTGTTAATCAGTTATTGGATCATGGGAAAATCATTTGTCTTCTGTTAATAAATTCTTTTTAACTTGACTATCCCTCAACTTCTTCGTCTTTAAAATAAAGAATTATCTAGATGTGTCCCTTTTAGCCTTTCCATTCAATAGTATTGCTCTCTATCTTTAAAATGGTGTAGCCAAGCTGGACCCAGAAAAGAGAAGGTACTTATATAATTTAATAAGGGAAAACAATAGATAACCTGAGGAGAATAAGTTAAAAAAAAGTGTGATGATCCTGTCCTGAAGACACAAAACCACAACAAAACAAATAACAACAAAAACCTAGCCAGAAGGTAAATACTGGTGCTTTTTGGGTATCAAAACTCTATGTTACAAATGCGTATTGTAAAAATGACTGAAAGAACAATGAGAAGACACAGTGATCATATAATTGAACTCAAGCATAAAAATTCAGAAAGTTAGACCAAAAGCCTCTTTTTCTCTATATTTTTCAGTATGAGATGATCTTGTTTGCATGTCTTTTCTGGGGTGAGGGGAGGGTTGTTATTGTAGTTATGTTTTGAAATGGCATCTCCTTATCTTGCCTAGATTACAAGTTCAGAGAGTAATCGTAAGCCCAAAGCTAATACTGATCACTGTGAAAGCTACCTCATTTTTCTGAACTGGGCCAATTTGTACCTCCTTACCCAGTCTTCCATTCATCAAGGTTCAATATGGCTATAAAATTTAACCCATAATGTGCCCAAATGCATTATCTGATCTTTTCTCAGTCCTCATTTTTCACTTTCTGTGGTACTTGCTACTGTTGCCCATCATTTTCTCCCAGATACTCTCTCTTTTCTGGATTTTCATATCACTCTCTTCTCTTGGTTGTCCTCCTACACAACAACTTGTTCTCAGTCTCTTTTACTACCACATCATCCATATCACATTCTCTATCTATGGTTGTTCCCTTAGACTCTGTCCTGGGCTTCCTTCTCTTGTCTCTCTATGTTCTTTATGTGAACGATTCAATCCCATTTGCTTATCATCTCTATGTAGATGACTCATACATCGGTAGGTCCATCTTAGACTCTCAGGAGCATCACTACATTTCCACATTTATTAAGAACTTAACCCATGCAAGTGCTACAATAAGAAATAGCAATATAGACAGAAATGTTAGGCAATCCTGCCTCACTTTCATGGAGCTCACACTTTATTTGGAGAAGACAACACTGAAAAGAAAGTTCAGCAGCAGGGACATTATCATGACAATTACACATTGGGACAAATGTGTCTCATCTGCTTTACAGCTTTAATTTTGTTTCCCTTCTAATTGTTATAAACTAGCATATAGAACTGTCATTTACGAAGGGGGCCCTCACTTTATCCCTGTTCACACCGGAATGTTTTTTTTTTTGTAGTGTATCTTCACAACAAATGCTGTTAATTCCTCTTTAAATTCACTTGATCCTGCCATACCTATCAACTATTATCATATATCTGATTTCCCTTCTTTAGCTAAACTCCTTGAGAAACAAGAGTCTCTCCTTCCTCTCCTCTCAATAACTTCTAATTATTCTTTAGTCTGGCTTCTGACCTCATCATTCCACTAAAATGCTCTCTCCCAGTTTACTCTTTCTTAATTGCCAGATCTAATCCTTATCCTCTTTGGCCACTCTGATGCATTTGACACTATCAATCATATTCTCCCCCTGGATACTATTTCTATTCTTGTTATTCATGACATTACACTCCCCTGTTTATTCTCCTCCTTGTCTTCCTTCTTAGCCTCCTTTGCTGGGTCTTCTTCCGCACTATGGCTATATCCTCTAAGGCTTTATACTGGGTCTACTTTTTCTACCCCCTCTATTTTATCTGACTTTGTGATTTCATCAACTATTATGGAGTTAGCATTAATAAACACTTATTAAATATGTATTATGTACCAAACACCTTGCTAAAACTCTGAGGAAACAAATGAAGGCACAAGACAGTTGCTGCTCACACAGTGTTCAAAATCTAAAGGGAGAGACATCACATTAAAATGAAACTGAAAGTGTTAGGGAAGAGGTTACCCAGTTTTGGAGCATGTAGAAGTAATACAGCCAGGATGGAGAATAATTCTGAGGAGGTGAAGGGTCCAGTTGATGTCATCTACAGAATTATGAGTTTCTAGAATTATGAAGTTCAAGAAAATAGCTGGGAAGGAAATGATGAGGAAAACTACTTGGGTCCCATCCTTAAATGGAGGAGGATCAAAAAAGAATTTTTAGATTTCTATCTTTAAGGCAACTAGGTGGCACAGTGATTAGAGCACAAGCCCTGGAGTCAAAAAGACCTGAGTTCAACTTTGACCTCAGACATTTAGCCCTTACTATCTGTGTGACTTTGGGCAAGTCACTTAACCCCAATTGCACTGCCTTCCTCCCTCCAAAAAGATAAAAAAAATGTCTATCTTCCACATCTCCACCCAAGGACAGAGGGAGGGGCTCCAGGAGCAGGGACCACAGAGGAGATATGAATTTCAGAGTTGAATTCATCTTGTAGTTGAAAATTCAGATGAATTTCTGGAGTTTCTATGTGTTCCATTATCATCTCCATAAATATGACTCAAAAACTACATATCCATTGCTATCTTCTTTGTAACTTCTCTATGATTTTCTGTAATATATTTGTTCTCTTCTTTTTTTTTGTCAAAGACACCGTGATTCTTCTGGTCACGAGGTTTACAGACTCAGTCATTCTCAATTCCTTATCCTCATTCACTCCAATTTTTTGCCATATCCTGCAATTTTTGGCTCCCTAACATCTCTTGCAACTATCTCCTTCTAGAGAGATTCGGACAGCCACAGCCCTAAATCACATACTCATCACCTTTCAACTTTTGCAATAATCTGCGCATTTGGCTACATGAATCATCTCTCTTTACTTCATTTACATCCTACATTGCCAATGTGACCATTCTGAAGTGTAGATTTGTCCACATCGATGTTGGTTTCTGTGGTACTTTATACCACTTGATGCTAATTTTTTTTTTTTTTTTTTGCTTTTTAGAGGGCAATTGGGGTTAAGTGACTTGCCCAAAGTCACATGGCTAGTAAGTGTGTCAAGTGTCTGAGGCCAGATTTGAACTCAGGTTCTCCTGACTCCAGGGCCAGTACTCTATTCACTGCACCACCTAGCTGCCCCTGATACCATTTCTTTACCCCCATATAATTGGTTGCTCTCTATTACCTCCAGGATCAAATATTAAGTCGCATTTCTTTTCTTTCAAAGCTTTTCATAAACTAGCACCTGCTCATATTTCCAGCCTTCTTCCATTTTATTCCTCACTCTACAAGCCAGATATAATGGTATATTTGTTGTTCTTTCCACACAACACTACCTCTATGCCTTTGTCATAGCTATCTCCCATGCCTGGAATGCTTTCTCTCTTTCCCTATGCTTCTTAGTTCCCTTATTGGCTGTACCAATCACATTTTGAAAGTGGTGCTATATAGAATTCAACAAAGCAAATACAAAATTCATGTGGAGGAACAAAAAAATTATGTTAATAGAAATAATAAATAAAAATATGAATTATGAGAATATGATATTACAAGATCTCAAAAATATGTTATAAAATACTTGTCATTAAAGTTAGGTGACAATGTTTAAAATAAAATTACATAAGCCTTTGCTATATTAGTTGAACAGACTAGATATATGAGAAAGAGAAGCAATTGAAAACAAAAATACAGTGTTTGAAAAAGCAAGGACATAAATTATTGGCTAAAGGAGTCTCTTCTTGAGAATTGCTAGGAAAACTGGAAAATTTTTAACTCATTTAAAAGTTAAGTCAGGATTAATATCTTTAATTAATTAATTCATTGATTGATTGAATATCTTTAATTTAATGTATTTCACCATGGAGTAAATGACCTCAAAATTATTATATGACTTGAATATTTTTTTCTAAAACAGCACATCATGAAAAGTAAAGAAGAACAAGAAGAAGTACATTTTACAACCATGGCTTGGGGGAAAATTCTTTATCAAGCAATAGTTAAGTGACCTTCTAAATTACATGTTATTAATTATACAGTAAAACAAATGAAAATAAACGAGAAGAAAAACTATTGAGTAGTATACACATAGTATACACATTTTCATGAAATATGACAAATAGAAGCTTAATTTCAAAGGCATAGAAAGGCAGTGTGGAATAGAGTGGTTATCTCAGAGTTAGGAATACCTGAATTCAAGTGCCACTCCTTAACTCATAGTGACTTTGCAACCCTGGGCAAGTCAATTCGTCTCACAGTGCTGTCATCAGAGAATACATAAACTTGCGTTGATAGATTTTTTTTTTTATTTGAGAGTTCCCTAAATCAGAGAAACCACGGTCCCCGTTTCTATTGCTTTTTAAGATAAATGGGATATTACCAATATCTAAGAAAATCATTTTCTCAATAAAAAGCAAAGGAATTATAAGGATAATTTTCAACAGAGAACCAAAGTATACATGAGCATTTGAAACCCTGTTTTAAACCACTGCAGTAATAGAATTTCAAATTAGAACAACTGAGTTTTCAGCTCCTGGAAGCTGTGGCTTTTATAGGAGTGATGATGTAGTCTGATCACTCTGGACAGCACTTTGAAAATATGTAAGAAAAGGAAGTACATTGTTCAGGACTTTTGACCCAGTGATCCCATTATTCAGAATAGATCACAAAGAAGTCAAAGAAGGAAACAAACGTCTAATTGTGAACAAAGTTTTCATAGCAAAATTTCGTGTGGGATTAAAGAATTAGAAAAAAGGATACTCATTAATCAGAGTAATTTTTTTTAAATGTGCTATATAAATTTAATGGAATAGCCAGCACTCAGCACGGTGCCTGGCACATGGTGCTTAATAAACGTGTATTGATTGGTTGATCATGGCGCAATAATAAGTTATAAATATGAGGATTTCATAGAAACATAGAAAGATTTGTATCAAACGCGCAGGATCTAGAAATGACAACAAAGACAATGACTTTAACAAAGACAATAAAAAGATCATTAAGAGGAAGCCCAACTCTGAGAAAATGCAAACAAAGAGCACCTAATGTAATAGCTTCATTCTCTGGACAGAGATGGGAGAACAGAAGGGCAGAATGTCTCGTGTTGGTAGATATATTATCAGGATATGTTTAGCGTTCAGGCATTTTTCAGTACTTTCCAAATCTTTGTGATATCATTTGGGATTGTCTTGGCAAAGAATAATTTACCATTTCCTTCTCCAACTCATTTTGTAGATGAGGAACCTCAGAACAACAGGGTTAAGTGACTTGCCCAGGGTCACACAGCTGGTAAGTGTCTAAGATCAGAAAATTAAACTCAGGTAGATGAGTTTTCCTAATTCTAGGCCTGAATCTCTGTGCATTGCATCATCTAATTATTCCTAGGAAGAAATAGTACTATAATAATATGCAGGGGTGTCACTTAGTAGCCCTGAGGCCCAGTCCTATCCCAACATTTTTCATGATTTCTCACTATTCTTGAAGGCAGGCTTTCCTATCGCTGGCTCTACACACTTGCTCCACCACTTTGAGTTCCCTCTTCCCCTTACCCCAACCATGAACCTGTACATATCCTCTGCTGAGGTTTTGGTGCAGCCCCAGGAAACACAAACTCTACTCAAAGCAGATGGCCAAATCCTACAGACAAAAAGAATCAATTGGCTCATGATGGCTATAAAACTTCCACCACACCCTACAAGAACATTCTTTGATGGTACACTCTCCAGGGTTGGACACAGATTACATTCCTTTGCATTCTGCTCCTCACTCTCCCCCTCACACTCTCCCAAAGTCCCTGACACTAGTTGAGAAACTGAAGAAATTACTTGCTGTTCACCTGTGAGTGGAGTGATGTTGCTGATCTAAATCTTCTTAATCTCTAGGTTCTCCTTCTTTTGTGGAACAATTGCACTTTGTTTTCCATGCTCTCTGCCTCTTCCCCCCCCCCCTGCCAAAAAAAACAATGAATCACATAGAATACAGTGTAAGACCGATCCCACTTTCTAGTAAGTTAGTTATTTTTTTCCTTCTCTTCTTTTATTAACATTGTCTTAAATTTTTATTCCATTAAACCTTTTCACTATCCTTCCCTGTGTCTTGCTTCCATCTCTTGATTCAAGTTTAAAAAAAAAAATTAGAAAAAACCAAGAGACTGTTTATTTCATTACTCAACGTTTTTTTTTTATAATGATACATATGTACCCTTCTTGTGATTTTCTTTTCTTTCTTTCTTTTTTTTTTTTTTGGTTTTGTAAGACTGATGAAAAGGCTTCTCATTTTTTGTCAGTCCATCAACAATGTGCCAGGTGCCACACTAAGTGCTGGGGAAGCAAAAACTGTCAAATTTTGGTCTCTCTGCTCAAGGACTTCACATTTTAAGGGAAACATTTAGATAATTATTTACACATAAAATATATACAGAGTTGACTGAATATTCTCAAAGAAAAGGCACTATTGAAGGTAAGGGTAGATAAGGTATAACTTTCTGTAAAAAGCGTGATTTGAATTGACTCTTGAAGAAGGCTGGGAATATAAAAAGCAAAAGAAGGAACAGAACATTTCAGATCTGGGAGGAGTTAGTGAGCTAGGTTAGTGCCAAAGCATGGAGTTAGGAGATTAAGTGATATGTGAGGAACAATGAGCAGGTTAGTGATGTTAGGTCAGGCAAATAGGAGAGATATAAGAAGACTGGAAAGATAAGGACAAGCCTGTGTAAAGGCCTTTAAACTCCAAGGTGAAGACTTTATCTTTGATCACAAAGGAAATTGGGAATTGCTGGTCTCTACTGAGTAGGAGGAGGGTGACAGAGTCACTTTTATAGCTAAGGGGACGATGGGATTAAAATTGAGAAAGACTTGAGGTAGGGAGATCAATTAGGAGGCCATTTAAATAGTCTAAACAAGATTTGATGGACCTACACTGGGGTGGATGGTGTCTGTTTAAGAGGAGAGAAGAGAGCATTGACAAAAGATATGGATGTAGAAATGATAAGTTTTGAAATAGATTGGCTACATGGGATGAGTAAGAGTTAGGAGTCAAGGATGACCTAAATTGCAGGGCTGGGTTATTAGGAGAGTAGTTTTGCCCCTGACAACCATAAGAAAGTTGGAACAAGAGGAAAGTTTAGAGGGAAAGAGAATAAATTCTGTTTTAAAATGTTGAATTTGCAATAACTATAGGACATTCAATTTAACATGTTCAAAATGCTATTGCTGATTTAAGATGGGAATTCTAGAAGGAGATTAAAGCTGTATGTATACATTCAGGAACACTTTGCATAGAGACAATAATTGAAACCAGGCAAACTCATGATACAGTGAAATGAAATAGTATAGACGGAGAAATGAAGACATCTTAGAGCAATGCCTTTGCAAGCACCCAGGAGAGTGGGCACAATATTGATGAATTTACAAAATAAGATATTGAGAAGAAATGATTAGATATGTAGGAGGAGAATCAGGAAAGAACCTATCAAATTTAAAAAAAAAAACTCATAGCAAAAACTATATTTAGGAAGAGATTGTTGAAAGTTCATTTTTTCATGGATATTTAGGCTTAAGTAGGAAGGACATGTTATTTTTGGATTGATTTTTAAAATCATTTCCTGGGAATACCTTATTTCATCCTATTCCATTGAACCCAACAAAGGGTTAGAAAACATCTACAATTAGAGGATGTCATATGGAAGATAAACTAGCAATGGAAACCAGGAAGAACCAGACAGACAAGTAGGAAAAGAAACAAGACAGTAGTGTCACAAAAACCCAGACAGAGAAAAGTATTCAGGAGAGGCTGTTCAATAGTATCAAAAGCTAAAGAGATGTCAAGAATCATGAGGACTAAGGAAAGAAAAAAGCTGCCTAAGAGATGCTTGGTAATTTGGAGAGAGTAGTTCTAGTTGAATGATGAAGTTGAAAAATGTGTGAAGGAAGAGGAAGGGAGAAAATAAAGTTCTTTTTTCTTTCTATGACAGTCTACTATATCAAGGGTTTCCAATAACCCATCCAACTCCCACTGAAGTACGCTCAGAATTATCATATTTGGTTTCTTTATGATCATTGCAGGACTAATGGCATTCTAAGAGCTCTGTGAGGAAGGGGAGATTAGTCCCATCCCTTTTCCCAGCCAAAGCTTAATCAATTTATAGTAAATAAAGAGCATGTCCTACTTAGGCCAGTCTGATTCCAGATTTGGGCTGCTTCATTTTTTTGTGTATTTGTTCTTTCATGATCTTACGTTAATATATATTATATATCCTATAGCAGCAAGCACCCTAGCATACCAGGATGGCTGTTAGTACAGGTTCTTTTATGAGCTTTTCTAAAGGAAAGCAACTCGAAAGGGGTTAACTATCATACTTTAATCAAATATGTGTGTGTGTGTGTGTGTGTGTGTGTATATATGTATGTGTATATATATATATATATATACACATACATATATATATGTATTTATATTTATATATACATGTATATGTGTGTGTGTCTGACCACTACATACATACAGTGTTAGTTATCAGAGAGAGAAGCACCAACATCTGGGTTTTCAAAGCCAGGGAGCTCAATGGCTACCCAGAGTCTTATTTGACCAAATCATACAATTATTCCCATAAGTGTGCCCCAAAGCAAAACCTCACCTCAGAGCAGTGGTTCTCAACCTTCCTAATGCCATAATCCTTTAATAGTCATATATGGGTGTGTCTGCATGTGGGTGGACCCACCTGGAGATGGATAGAGAAGGTTTCTAAGACCATCAGAAATTTGTCTTTTCCAAAGGTCTTAGGTGACCCCCGTGACCCCTGTGAAAGGGTAATTCAACCCCAAAGGAATTGCGACCCACAGGTTGAGAACCGCTGCCTCAGAGGTATATATTGTTTTCTCCAGGGTCAGAGAACATCACAACATTCATGATCCACTGCCTAATTACAAAATAACAACAGATATGTGCCTTCTTGCAAAATAATCCTCCCCTAAAGCAAACTTCCCTAGTTGGGCTCTGAGTGTGGTTCATTAAGGGGCAGGGAAGATCTTCAAATTCCCTTACCATTAGTATCTCCAGACAGGAAAAAAGAGAGATGAGACAGCAATGAATATGCATCCACTAAGTCATCAGCTTCTCTGACTTTAGAGATGCTACTTGCACTTTCTAAATGTGTCATCTCAAAGTGCAATGAACATAATTAGAAACAATTTACCAATGGTTGGAAGCAGGGCCCTAAAATTCACATGTGTTTATCCAGAACCAGTTTTGTGTCTGTGCATGCTCCATCAGGGGAATCCCTGTCACCTTTATACTAGTATAATTTGTATTCAACAAGTTATAGCCTTTTAAAAATATTTTTCTTCTAATTTTGTGAATCTTACTGTTGGCTTATCAGAGGACATGGGCTTTCACTTTTTTTTTTCACTTTGACCTTTTGTCATTTAACATTTTTTTTTCCCCTTTTATTCTCAAGCTATCCATCATCCACATTCTTTGGTTCCTCCTTCTTTGCACTGTTGTGGCCTTTATGTTTTCTCCTGCATAAATCACTATGTTCTCAGTTTCTGCAACTTGGGACAGGGAACTAGCTATTTTCTTTCACTGCAAAAACTGTGGGGAAGAGGAATGAATACAGCAAGATTTTTAGTTCTCCTTCCCTTGGTCAGGAATACCTCTTCTCTTTTGACTGACTTTATGCTGTCCTGCCTTCTGCTACCCCCCTGGCTCCCATAAGAATGAGCTCCCTCTCTTCTATGTTGATGGGAAGAATTATTTATTTATTTAGTTAGTTTTGTCTTATGGGATATGGCAAGAAGGGAATCCCATAGTGGAAGTCACTGCAACAGAAGACTATAACAACCAGGCTCTGAAATGAAAACTCATGAGATTGCTTCTCTACTTGTGCCTTATGTAGAAGCTGCACTAGGCGTGTGAGTGTGGTGAAATGAATGGGAATTTGAAGAATTTCATTGTTGTTTATGTGTTTTTCTTATGCAGTATTTCTTTCTCCTTATCTTATTCTCTTTATAAAATTTAATCATAATAGATCTAACACACATTTCCTCCTTTTGAAGCTGTTAGATTAAGAGGATTAAGGGTATATACTACTCTGCCAGCTTGAAAATTATTTGACTCATTAACTTATGATTCTGTAGAAAAAATATATGTTTGCCTCTATGTTGTCATTGCTGCTGCTACTGCTGCTGGTGGTGGTGGTGGTGGTGGTGTGGGGGAGGGTATAGGGGGGTGTGGGTGTGGGGGGTGTGGGGAGTATGTAGCAATCAGGATTAAGTGACTTGCCCAGGGTCACACATCTAGTAACTCTCTGAGGCCAACACTTGTCTGTTACAATCTTAAATATAAGTCTGGAAGCCATATCTCACCACTTTTGCAATTGTTTCCTTTGGCACTAGCTCTTAGCACAGTGACTGGAACAGAGTAGGTGCTTAATAAATGTATTTTGATATTTTCAGTGACTGATTGTAGAATTTAGATACTCCCTGCCACCAGGAATTTATTAATTTTCTAAACCCTGGAAACAACAATGAGAATGCATTTTTCCAATGTTTTAAAATATTTTTGTTTAAAGTTTTAACTTTCAAATTCAAGTAGCTCTTTATCCACATCGAAGGGACATCTGGGAAGTTACTCTCTGTGCTGATTGGAAAAAAAAAAAAACAAAAACTATTTGATCCATAGGGTGAATGCTTTGTATTAGAACTTTTTCCTCTATTCCTTCCCTCCCACTCATCTATAAATTAGGGACTGTAGCATTTTCATTATATTGTAAGAAACTGAGAGGAGTAAAAGTAAGTATGCCCTTGGAAGCTTGCTCTGTTTGGACATTGGTAGTCAGTATCAGATAAATAATGACTAACAGTCTACAGATATTCATCTGGTCTGCCACTTTCCCCTTGTGTCTACTCTGCCTTCAGTCCCAGACTGATTAGCGTAATGCTTCTTTTCCATTCATTGTTCTGGGAGCAACACATAAAAGATTACACCCTACTTCAAACAAAGGAATGCAGCAACAGTGTCATGGAATTAACACTGAAGGAAAAGAGCCCACTATCCCCAAGACTGCTGTAACTGTATTGACTCACTTCAATTAGAAATCCCTTCCCATTGTCACAATGAACCATTTTTTAACTAAAGAATGACATGGACCAGTTTCTAGAATGCTCATACCTCATGAACACTAAAGCTTTTCCCTTTATCTTTAAATAGCCCATACTTACGTACCACGGTTATACCAATCAAAGGTTACTAAGGACTATTTTTTGAAGTCAGACTACCCTACTCTTTCCTACTATCTGCTAGCTACTCAATATTGGTTCTACCACTCTTTTCTACACGATGCTGATATCTGGAAGCTTCCATAGTGCATCTTCCATTGTCCCATGCAATAGCCCCATAAGTCACATTTTTCCATTTGTCTAATATCAATTAGATGCAATTTTCTCTTTGCTGACCAACTACATTAAGATTTATTAAAGGTTCTGAGATAGCCATCTGACCCTCCCCTGTTTCCCAGGGAAGTAATAATATAGGATCTTTATATTTCTCAGTAGTCAGCACTGTAATATGGCTCTTTCTTGATTTTGGATGGGGGAAGGGACAGGTGTTATTTATATTTCAGTCCTACAGCAGTTACAAATTTCTTGCCAACTTCTCTAGAAAGAACACTTGCCTTCCCAAAAACAGCCTTTATAATTAAACCATTCACATTGTTGTTATCAATTGTTTTCAGTCATGTCCGACTGTTATGGGGTTTTCTTGGCAAAGATACTAGACAAGTTTGCCATGTTCTTCTCTAGCTCATGTTGCTTTATAGTAAATGTAAAAGAAGGCTGGAAGAGAGCAGAGCTAAAGGGGGGATGTAAGGGTAAGGAGGGAGAGCATTTTGTTATCTGGGAAGATTCAAGTAGTTCATAACACCTAAAACAATACACCTAGTCATACATAATATTTAGAACTAGAAGGAACATTAGAATCTGAGTCCAATTCCTGTATTTTACTGGTGAAGGAAATTAGGTTGAACACTTCTTCAGGGTCACAGTGTCTGAGTGAGGCAAGGAATCCCAAAGCCCTGGGCAAAGTTAATGTATCATGATTGGGTGGGATATAGTTTTTCAGGTACATCAAAAAGTCATCATATTCATAAGAAAATATTTTCATCTATTTTCTTTTCCTATTTCAGTAATATTTTTTCTTTCCCCAAAGTGAGGAACTAACCTTGTCAGGTCTAAAATATATTTTAGGCAGGAAAACAAGAAATGCGAAGGAATCCTAATGAGCCATGTGTGATGATCCAGTTTTATACCTGGTAAACTGGATAAAATATTAAATCTCAGCCATCAGTTTCCTAATGGAAATCTCATCTTGGCCTTAATTACATCTGCTCTCCTGATGCCACTACTGTTAAAAAAAATCAGGAGGAAAAATATTTGAAAGTAAGTTGGTATTCATGAAAGTGATTCAATCCCTGCTGACTATGCTGAAGGCTCAATGTTACTAGAAGATGTATTTCTGTTCATCCCTTTGCTGATTTAAAGACCCTGGACTTTCCCTGCACTCAACTCAACATTTATTCTGAAAATCTTGGAGCTATTGTGGATCCTACCCATATTACAAGCACTAGGGCAGCCCACACAAGACAAGTACAGTAAAAGAACAGAACTACTAAGTCTTTTATGAACTGGCTTATGATCAGTTCTTAAAAAAAGAACTTTTGTCTTCTGAAAATAAGTTATTTCAAACATTGGTGGAGAACATTTATGAACAGAGATTTTTAAGTCTTTTTTTATAAATTTCAAAAGGGAGGAAATGCTTTCATCTCCTACATGTAACCACTAAGTTCATGTTTAGAAGTTACAGTCATCATTTGATTTTTAAGGTCCACAGTCAATTTCATTGACTAAAAACATATAACAAGGAATGTCTGTCTTTTCAAAACTACTGTGGAAGACCTTGTTTGGTCCCATAAACAATCGGTGGAATGAGGGAAAGGAATAACCAGTAAAACCAGTATCTGAAAAACCAGCATGGTTTGCCTCTAATGGCCAGTAGAACTGAAGTGAACTCTAATCCCCTACCACCTCCTTAGGATACTGAGCTACATTTTCTCTGTATATTTTTGTCATACCATAAGATATTTTACACTAGATTCATTTATTCATCAAACTATTTATTAGGTGCTTATTGTGTGTAAGTTGAAAGATTAAAAGTTTAGATAAAACAAGGTATCTGCCTACATGGAACTTATCATCTAGTTAAGGGATAAGACACAAACACAAATAGATGTATAATGCAATATTACATTATGTGTTTGCTAGACAGCTATAAAGTAAAGGAACCTCCTAAAGGGAAAGTTCTTATCTATTCAAGGTGTCAGAAAATAATTTTTGGAGGATATGACACTTGTTATGGGCTTGAAAAGACTATGAAGAATTCAGAAGGCAATGGAAAATCAAGCTAGATATTCCAAGTGTAGCTCTGGTTCATAGGCCTAATTACATGCAATTCTTTCCTTATTAGTGGAGATCAGTGCCCTGGTGAGGGCTGCATCTAGAGTAAAGAAAAGAGAGATCTCTTCAGTCTTTTTATTCCATTTCAGGGGCTTGCTTGGTATTCTAGCTTTTGGAGAAGCTGGACAATGACAACTCCACTTCAGTTTGCTAAAGGAAGAAAAAGACTGTGGGAAGGAGCCTAAAGGAGCTAGCAATCTCCATTATGTCTCTCTTCCCAGCTTGTTAACCTTGAGATTTTGAAGAATTTTCCCCGTGGGTGAGATTTGGCACTCTCTCTCTTGGTTGAGCTAAGTTATCTTGCTCCCAATAGGAGGGCTTCTTCCATCTATATCGTCTGGTATATATTCTCCTATGTACAATTTCTCTGATTTCTGTTTGCCTTTGATTTAGACAAATGGATTTCTTAGCTATTTATTACATGCATTCATTGTGAAACTTGTATTTGATGGGAGGGACTCAAGCTTTGGATATAAAGCTTGGGACCCTTCTACAATGTGGAATAATGTTCAAGGATTTTATGTGGAGCCTTAAAATTACATCTGTTAGACTAACAGTATTTAAAGGAGTAGATAGATCAAAATCTAACTTTATACCCCTTCTCTCAAAGGTGAGGAGAGTGGCCAATCTGGTCCCTACCTTCTACTTTCCCTAACAGCATAAATTAAAGTCTGTTTTGGAGAAAGATAGGGAGAGGAGAAATGACTAGAAATATATCTATTTTTTGCTTTCTTCAAGCCACATTGAAACAACTTTATTACACAAGGGGAAAAGATCATGTGAGCAAAGACAAAGAAGAAGGAGGATGAATACCAAAACTGGAAGTTAGAGAGGTCAGTCAGTTTTTCTGGAGTCTAAACTGTATGCTATATAGACTATACATGGGAAAAAAGGTTGATAGGTCCAGATTATGGAAGGCTGTAAATGAATGGCAGCATGACACAGAGGGAAGAACTGGCTTCAAACTATGTCTTTAACCCTATTAGTTTTATAATAAGAGATGAATCATGCAACTTCTCTGAACCTCGGTTTCCTTATCTGTAAAAATGGATTTAATAGTATGGCAGTACCCATCTTCCATGTTTATCGTGAGGGTGAAATAAAATGTGTACAAAGCATTTTGCAAACTTTAAAACATGATAAATATGCCAGTATGACCATATCATCATCATCATCATCATCATCATAGCAAAGGAATTTGAACTTGGAAAGTATAGCAGCAAGCACCCCAGCATTCCCAGGATGGCTGCTAGCACAGGTTCTAGATCTGCTTTTCTAAAGGAAAGCAACTCAAAATGGATTAACAATTTTACTTTAATCAATCAAACATATATCATTTACCTAGTTCAGGGGAAAAGATCAGCACCCTGAACTTCAGAGAATACAAATAGAATACAAACAAGTTAAAAGTAGACAAAGAAATAGATCAGCAGATGGGCTTCCAGCCGTCTGACCATTACATCAGTTACCTAGTCAGTTACCAGAGAGGGAAGCACCAACATCTGGGTTTTCAAAGCCAGGAGGCTCAACAGCTGCCCAGAGTCTCTTCTGGCCAAAACACACAACTTTTTCTAAAGTGAGCACCAAAGCAAAAACTCACATCAGGGTATATCTAGCCTTTTTCTGGGTCAGAGAATGTCACATCCCTCTTGACCCACTGCCCAATCACAAAGTAATAAGGCGTGAGCATTCCTGAAGAACAAGGCTCCTGCCACAGGCTCTGTGTGACCACATTCAGTATATTAGGGGGCAGAGTATATTATCAAACCAGGAAAGGTTCTCAGAGCCACTTAAGCCTATCAAAGGGCCTAGGGCCAGGGAAGATCTTCAGATTCCTACAAAAGAAAGTTATAGAGAGTCATTCAAGATTTTAGAGCTGAAGTTGTTCATTGGAAGATTTTTCCTGGCAGCAGTAAATTGAACCAGAAGGGGAAGACAAAAGAGGAGGAATGACCTGTCAGTCTCAATAGGTGGTTACGAATTCCTATACTAGAATGATTGCAACAGGAAACAAAAGGAGGGGTTAAATTTAAGAAACATTGCAGAGATGAAATGGACAGAATTTGGGAAGAGACTTGGTATACTGGAAAGAGTACTGAAACTGGAGATAATATAGATGGTTTCTTATTCTATGTCTAACATTTGCTTATGAATAAAGTAAAGATTTTAGATTCTTTGAACTAAAATTTCCTGATCTATAAAATAATGTGGAGGCATGGAACACTACAGCCTCTATTGTATTATAGAAAATAAAAAATATGACTTTACATATCATTGTTATGTAATATAATATTGTTCCTTTAAAGAGAAGATCTAATCAGTTTTTCTTGAATAGAAAACAATTTCAATATGGGATCACAATGTCCCAGTACCACAGAAACCAGAAACTAGTTTATTACTGATTAGATTAATACTAGAACTGACCTTTTGTTAACCTAATTGACAGAGGATGATAGGTCCCTTAGTTTATTAAAAACTAGTCAAGAAAGGGGTGAATTTTGTTTGGCATCAACAGAACTGAAGTAGAGAATGCCTTTAGTTCTCCAGAAAGAGAGCCTTCCCCCAGAGTTCAACAGCATTAAAATGATTACTGTTCTACTAGGTATTTTTTTTATCTTGAACTATGTCATTGTATTTTACCTTGCTGTAGAAGTATTTTATTTTTGTTTCATGATGACTACAAAATGAGAGAAGTTGTTTTGAGAAGAGTTTTCTGATTAACAGAACTCTTGAAGCATAAATGTTTGTACGTAAACAAATGGTCTATTGAGTCACCTTTCCTAGGCCCATGTGGTCTGGATTAAAAAACTTGAGATCATTCAAGGAACTCTGTAATTTCTGGAAAATAATCCTCCCCACTCTCCCCTTCCTCTTCAACTATGAGCCCAACTTCCTGTCCAACAGCTCTGTCAGTCCTATGTATGCATAAGGATGAGCAAATCCTAAAGATGGTCTATACATTTCGTGCTGTCACATCGGTGACAGATATTCTTTATCAACTTGATCTTTCTTGCATGTATAGTTTGCAGATTCTATCATATGCTATGATTTCTTCCAGGAAGTTCTCTAATGTTCTGGGCCTTGATGCAAACAGCATAATGTTTTCCAAAAACAAGAATAGCTAGAAAAACTCATCACTCATTGGGAAGCCCTCTTCAGCTTGGGGTATATCCTTTTCTATCACAGTGGCGAACACCTTGGGAGAGCACATATCTTCCTGTTTTCTACCTTGCCGGATGCTTGTGATGAAGTCGTTTTTGTTGCTATATCATTTAAGAAATATTTAATTATTGGTAGATGGATAGAAGACAACTTGTTAGAAAAAAACAATCTTTAAGGTGGTACTTTTCTTATTAGATCACAAACTTTTCATAATCAGCAAAAATAAGCACAGTGAAATCTTTTATTCTCTATATCAGGCCTGCACAACATACAACCCATGGGCACTGGCAGCCCCCCCCCCCCAAAGGATTTCGGGTGACTGTCACATGACCTGCAGCAACCGACCATCATCAGTTTGTCTCTAGTCTAACCTATCTGCGACCCAAAGAAGTTTAGTTTGTTTTAGTTCTGGCCCCTACCTACTACCAAGTAGTGCAGCTCTGCTCTTTATCTTCAACACTGTCTTTGCAGTCAAATAAAAAGAAAATCAAAAGACAAAAGGAAGTTGCATTTAAATGGGAGAATGACTTTACAAGGTAAAGTATGATGAAAAATGTGGTTCAAGTTTAATAGAAATGAAAGAATTCAAAGATGATAAAGTTCTGCAAAGAAATGTATATATCAAAAAATATTTAGAAGATGAGAATCCAGAAGTGATGCATATGATTAGAAGTAGCCAAAAACTTTTTTTTTATCTTGTTTTCTTTTTGACAAAGCAATCAGAGCCAAGTGACTTGTCCAGAGTTACACAGCTAGTTAAGTGTCAAGTGTCTGACGTCATATTTGCACTCAGGTCCTCCTTACTCAAGGAATCACTGGAGTAATACTCCAATACTCCAAGAACACTCTATCAATGCACCATTTAGCTGTCCCAGGCCAAAATCTTAAACATTAAAACTGATTCTATCTTAAAGAAAAGGAAACAACTAGCTGTTGATGAAGAAATACCAACTAAACAATCTTCAAATCAACATCAAATTAAAGGAAAAGAAAATGATGTGAAGATAGAATATATAGTTTAATAATTTTAATTTGACCTATTCAAATGAGTCAATGTAAGAATAATGAAAATGAAAAAGGCAAAAAAACCATTTCCTCCAAAACTTTTAACTGCTATAAAGCAATTAGTGCAATAAGGAGTTCAAAAGAGCTCAGGGACCTCCATAACAATTAATCACTTGATTTCCTGGCCAAGAGGAGAAAGAGGGGGCAGCCAAAAGCCACACTAGCATAGAATGCAAACTCTTTTCTTAAGCTCTACAGAAGAGAACAGGGAAGATTACCATTACCATAATCTCATGAAATTTGAAGAGCAGTGAACACAAACAAATCTTTGTAAACATTGTGAAACCCAGCTAATTCAGTTTATGGCATTCAAAGATGTAACTAGCAAGATAATAAATAGTTGGAAAATATTACAGACTTTGTTACAGCCTTATGATGAGCTATTCTCATCATCAGCAAAAAATGGAAACAGTATATTTGGACTCTAATTACTCAGTTTCTAATATCCTGTGCTAAGAAGTAGAAATGGCCATAAAGAAGATGAAGCAAAAAAAAAAAAAAAAAAGTTGCAACCAAACCAAGTGGACACTGTAAAAGCAATGCTAATATTGACCCAATTTTAAAAATGTTAAAGAATGCTTTCATGAGATAGGTAGGGGAAAGAAAGATGACAAAAGGATTTAAAAAAAAGTAAAATGATAAAGTAGATAAAGCACCAGGTCTGGAATCAGGAAGACCTGTGTTCAAATTCAGTGCTACTACCTCATCAAAGTATCATTCTAACGAACATTCATAAAAACAAGAAAGATAGGAAACACAGACAGTAATCCAATATTACTACTAAACATATATGGACAAAAAATCTAGCATCTAAATTCCTAAAGGAAAAGTTAGGTGATTTGCAAGTATATATTCTTCTATAGGGACACAGTAATTGTGGATAAGTATAACGCTCCTCTGTGAACTGGATAGTTATAATAAAAATATATCTTCTAGGTTGAAACAACAAAGAAGTAAATTTATTTGTTAGCACCAGATGGTATCTTTAGGAAAACAGAAAAGCACCATGGCACAATGAAATTATAAATAAATGTTAAAAAAAAAGAACACTAAACACATCTTTACAGAAAATATTGCAATAAAAATAGTCTTTGATACAAAGAACATAAGAAATAGAAAGAAACTTAAATATAAACTTACCAATGACATCCTGAATGAGTGAAAGAACAAATCATGGTAACAGTTAATAACTATGTGAAAGAATGATAACAATGAGATAGCATACCAATATATCTGGGATGCAACCAAAACAGTCTTCAGAGGAAAAACAATACAGGAAATCATTCATTAACAAAAATATAAAAGATGGGAATAATGAACTGAATATAAAATTAAAAATTAGAAAAATCAACAAATAAAGGAAAACTAAAATGATTACAAAAGGGGAAATCTCAGAATCAAGAAAGCAATACTTAAAATGGGAAGCAAAATGACCAGAGAAGTAACAAACAAAACTGAAAGTAAGTTCTATGGAAAAGAAGACTAATTAATAATCTTTAGCTAGCCTTATCAAAGAGGTGAGAATGATAAAAATTGCAATTTTTATAAAAAATAGTAAATTGAAATCTCAACAAACAGAAAAGATAGAAAAATTTTCATAAAAGTCTATGTACCCATATTCTAACAAAAGAGAATTTAAAAGAAATTTAAAAATTCAAAACATAATTATCAGCACATAAAATAAAGATTGTATGCATATATGTGCATGTGTGTATTAATATTATATATTATATATGCATATATATATATAATATATAATACATAATATATATTAATATATAAATGAAGGGGGTAGGGTCCATGTCCTGAATGCCAGATGCCTCACATAATCCCTCCATATCTAGGGGAACCCAGTCATAATTCATTTTGACTCCTTGGCCATCATCTTTACTCCTTAGGGTAATGCCAAGCAAAGGCAATTTCCAAGGTTCAGATTACCAGCACAGTAAACCCCATTTATTCAGCAAACATTCACAGAACAGAGAAAGTCAAAAATATAGTGTAACTTGTTCCTTTAGCAAGCTCTCAATTCAATCCAGGTACTACTCCACCCCTAG
>CM053590.1:201559560-201589114 GCA_028646515.1 Pseudochirops corinnae | reverse complement strand
AAATGGAGATTAGTCTCCAACCAGAAACAAAGTACATTCATTTGGTCAATCACTCAAAGGCTTCCCACCCCTGAATCTCAAAAGGGGCAGGAGAACACAATAGGCCATCCTCCCTTAAGTTAACTAGGTTAAACTCAGCATTGAATACCCAAGGAAAGGTCTTTCTTTCATCTTCATCCAAGGCAAGCTCTCAGCAATCTCAGTTCCTGGGGAGACAAGGCTCAACAAAGCCAGAGCCAATGTCCTCATCAAGTCACTCTCTGATTGTAGAACAGTCCCAGAACCCCTGAAAACATCAGCAAGGCCCTCTTCCAGGATTTCTGTAAACATACAAGAGGAAAATCCTTCTTCAGGGCTTCTGAACCAACAGTGAGGTTCCAGGACCTCTACAATATCAGCACTGTCCTTCATCATCAGGTGAATCTAGCAAAACAACATCAAAAAAGACAGACAAAATACCAGCATCATAGCCATGCCTCCTCAGTCCTTGGCAGTTCCAGGTGGCAGTTCTCAAAGTCCCGGGCAGCTCCCACGGGCTCTCAGCTGTCTTTCTCTCAGAAACTCAGGCTCCATGATACTGGATACTGCTTTCCAAAAAGTCCTTCTGGCCTTCTCTAGGCTTGGGCCTCTCTCCCAATTCATGGCTCCTCCTAGTTCAGCCCTCTCTCTTCATGTCAACAAGTACATTCCACAAGTGGGATTCACAAGCTCTGGGCTTTAACACTCAATCCAAAAACCAAGCCAATACAAGAGCATCTCCAAATTCTATTACTAATATACTTAGCCATAAGTAACTTAGCTACATTTTCCCTACTTCCTTTTACTATGTCCTACCTGCATTTTTCAGTTCAGAACTATAACCAAATATATACTCTCACAGTCAGAAGAAAATCTCTCTCCATTCCACTCCCCTATATCTTCTTGCAGCATCATTTTAACATTTCAACCCAAAAGATCCTCTTATACTCACTCCTCTTTGTGTGTTTCCTTATCCTATTAGAATTCAAGCCCCTTGAGGGAAGGAACTATCTTTTTTTTGTATTTATATCCCCCTAAATCAGCACAATGCTTCATATATAACATGTGCCTAATAAATGTGTTTTTATTCATTTCCTCATAAAATCAATAGATCAAGAAACAACCATTGGCCAAGTATTGTAATGTTAATGAAATAGGAAGATCTTCCATACCTATTAATAGACCTAATACATGGAGCCTGTGATCACATGGAGTACGAATCCGGTGGAGCTGAGTGTGTGAAGAACTTACCCAAGGAGGAAAGAGAGGGGGTAGGAGGAGAGAACACAGAACAGAGAGAATCAAACTGTGAGTGGGTGAAAGGAGGAATTTGTCTAGGGGAACTTGTTTGTGTTTATGTCTGACAGAAAGAAGGCTTGGGATGTTGGTACTCTCTTGATTAGTGATAAGTACCTTGCTAAATATTATCTCCTAGTATTCTAATAATGTCCCAAATAAATATTTTAGTTTTATCTTTGAGGAAGAGAGCTGATTATATTCTGCAAATCTACTCTGGAAATACATATGCATACTCATAACGGTTGCTGTGGGTACTGCATTGGCATTATAAGTACAAAACTCATATATGTTAAAAATCCTATTAAACTTATAGAAAAGCCATTTTTACTTGATATAAATATTTATGTAAAACAGAATGGCAGCATCGTTTTCATTGGGAACAACAATTGAAGTATTTTCCATAAATACAGAGTAAGTTAAGGATACACCCTCTCTACAACATTATTTGAAATAATTTTAGACATATTAGCAATAGCAATAAAAGAGAAAAGGTGCAGATATTGACTAAGAATGCAAAATTGCCTCTGGAGAAAGCCTTAAGAAGATAATCAAAGAAAAATTAATCATTATGATTTTACTAAAGAGAAAATCTTTTTAGCAATAAATTAAATGTTTTTAGGTCAATGAGAAAAAATATTAAATGAGGAAAGAAACTTTTTATTATTATTAAATAGTTCAAATAAAGATTAGTTATAAAAATATTTATAAGCAAATTCATATAAAAACATTAGAACAAGAGCTATCCCCCATAGATGTCAAAGGTTATAAATGAACAGTTCTTAAACAATAAGAAATACAAAGTCAATAAACATATGCAAGATTGCTTCAGATTGCTAATAATAGAAATGCAATTCAAAAGAACTTTGAAATTTTACTTCACAGGTCAACTGGGCCCTCATTGCAGCAATATAATCTTTTTTGTAGCTCCCTAATCATTTTTTTTTTATTCCAGTCAACACTTTGGTTATTCCAAACCTTTTTTATCTCTTTCAGTTCTGCCATGATGTTCCTCTCCCACATCCTCAAGATTAAAGACTTTTCCTCATGCTTCATTTGGTGATAACTACCCTGTACTATTAGCTTCCTTCTGTTTCCCTCCTCCTCATTTAGGATAACTAAGATATCTTTCTTTTTGTTAAACTTTTCTTTTCTAAGGAGAATCTTTTACGCGTTATAGGTTTTCTGGTCTTCTTTTGAAGAGTGTCTGTCTTCTCCATCACTTCCACTCTCTCATTTGTATTCAGTCTTTCCTTACCTGTGTAGGGGCTACTTCTCTAACATTTTCCAAATATGTCCATGTCTCCACACTCCTACAAACAAAACAAAACAAAATCTCTCAATTGATTTAACTGTACCCACTAGCCATTATCACAAATCAATCCTTCATCTTTTATAAAACAATCTACTTAGAACTCTTTTCTGTTTGACTTCCATGATCATCTTTCAGGTTAAACTGCACTCTTCAAAGTTATGAGTGATCTCTTGATGTCTAAATTTGATTATTTTCTTCTTCTCAATCTTTGTCCTTCTTGACCTCTTTGCAGGTTTGTGACCTTTGACACTGTTGATTACCTTTTCCTCAATATCCTTTCTTTTCTAAGATTCTACAACAAAGCATGCTATCTCTTGGTCCTTTGACCACTCTTTTTCAATATGCCTCCTGGATCTTTCTCCACATTGTACCCTCTAACCATGAGTTTCCCACAAGGCTTTGTACTGGGCCCTCTTCTTCTGTCTCATTATGTTATCTTGCTGGATGATCTCATTATCTCCCATAGATTGAGTATTTTCTCTATGCAAATGATTCTCAGAACTATTTATTATCCAGCCCAAATCTCTTTTCTGAGTTTCATCCCCACATCATCCATTGCCTTTTGGGCATTTGGAACTGGATGTTACATAGACATCTCCCAACCAACATGTCCAAAATAGAGCTCACTTATCTCCTTGAACCCTTGTAATGTTAATGGAATCTGAAAATCTTCCATGCCCCTTTGTACTGGCAATTAAGCAGGTACTTAGCACCTTATTTCAAGTTAACACCTTGTTTAAGCTATTTAATTTACACAGAAGTAGTTAACACCTTGGGAGAAAGTTGCTGATGTAATAGGAAGGGGAGGAGTTATACTGTAATTAAGGAAGAGAACCAGCAGGACAGTCAAATTTTTCTCTCAGTAAGCACCTGGAGGCTGCAACTTTTGCCAAGACCCTCCTTCTGGAAACTTTTGCTAAGAACTTCCAAGGACCAGGCTGAGGAACTACTGTGAGTGAGAGACAAGGATCCCTGCTTGAGGGAGCCTGTTCTGTTGTGAAGACCTGGGCATGTGGGTGTTCACTGCATTAACTATGTGTATAAACTTCATGACTACTGTAAAGATTTTGGCTTTCTATCTCTGGCACTTGTCTTTCTGGTTCTGGGACTTGGTTTTCTGGTATTTGAATAAAGGATTTGGTTCTGCCCTCCATGTGGAGAATCTGCTACATTTTGTGATTCACAACTATACCAGCATATTCATAACCACCGTGGGTGTTGTGAATATTGCATTACTTTTACAACCTTTCATCTCTTTAAAAATCCCCCCTTATGTTGAGGAAACCACCATCCTCCCAGTTAGTGAGACTTACAACTTTATTATCATCTTTAGCTCCTCCCTCTCATTCTACCCACATAGTCAATCTGTTTTCAAGTCTTGTCCATTTTACTTTCACAACATCCATAATTTCTACCCCACCTTTCCCTCCATTCAAAGCTGACATCATTATATAGGCCTCAGCACCTCTTGCCTGGACTATTGTAATAGCCTGTTATTTGGTCTCCCTGCCTCAACTCTCTCCCCACTCCAGTTCATACTCCACTCAAGTATCCATGTTATATTCCTGAAGACTATGCCACCCTACAACTAAGTAAACTTGAGTGGCTCCCTATTATTTCTAGGACCAAAACTCAGCCCCTTTCTAATTTTCCTGTCTTGTAATACTACTCTTTTTCATGATCCAGAAATGCTGTTTCTCTTGCTGTTCCTTTGTGCTTCTTCATTGGCTGACCCCAAAATCTGGAATGCTCTGCTTCCTCACTCCCCTCTGCTAGTTTCCCTGGCATCTTTCAATACTCAATTCGATTTTCACCTTCTTCATAATATTTTTCCCAGTCCTCACTATGACCTCTCCCTCAATTGTTGGTACCTTTCCTCTGAGATTAGTTCCTATTTATATTGTATATATCATATACATACATAGTTGTTTGCACATTGTCTTCCACATTGGAAAATGAGCTCCTTGAGTGCAGAAAACATTTTTATTTTTATTTTTTTTGCCTTGGGTGGAGTCAAGATGGTGGTGTAGAAGCAGGAAAACTCCACGGGCTCCCACCATAACCACCTCAAATACCTATAAAATATGACTCTAAACAAATTTAAGAGCTACAGAAACCATAAAGTGACAGAGGGAAACAAATCCCCAGCTGAAGGCAGCCTGGCAGCCTAGCAGGAAGGGTCCATCACAGCATGCTGGGTGCAGAGCCCAGTCCTGCAGTGAGCCCATGGTTCTAGCCTCAGGGTGGCCCCAACCAGCAGTGGCTGGAGCATTTGGGAGAGTGGATCAATAGCAGCTGTGGCAGTTTCCAGAATTATCAAACTATAAATACCAAAGACAGAGTAAAAGGTCAGTGGAACTCTGTTTTGAGGTGATGAGTAAGGGAAAGACTGGGAGAATATTTGTAACTCAAAATCTGGTGGAAATGAATGATGCAAACTAAAAAATGAACATAAAAGTTACTTTTTTTTTTTTTCCTTTCTTTATATCTCCAGATCTTAACCTAGTTTCTACCACATAGTAAGTACTTAGGAAGTATTTGTTGACTGACAAAAATGGGAGGGAAAGCTGACAATTGGGCTGTGCTTACAAAGGTACACCAATATGTTGTTGGTAAAACTGTAAAGTATTCCAACTGCTCTGGAAGGTAATTTAAAATTTTTATTTAAAATGCTTACAGATTACTATTCTCTTTGACGTAAAGATCCTACCATGAAGACATCATATATAATAGTATCTCAATAGCCACATCTTTTTGCATGTGATATCAAAGAAATGAGAGTACTATAGATATCACTAAACCAAGGATGATGAAACAAATTTGGTACATGAATATAAGGGAGTGTTACTTGCTTAGGAAATGAGGAATATGAAAAATTCAAAGAATCATAGTAGAGTGAGTGTAGTATCAGACTGCTCTTTTCTCCATATACAAAGGTATCCATTTGCTTGTTTTGGTTGTGCAGATGAGCAAATAAAGTAGTCAGCACATTGATGATAATGCAAAGAGTGCATTTTCCCATGATCTTCTTCCCTACAAAAAGCCTGGTCAATGACTGTCCCTCAGCAAAAGCAGCCTTCGCAGAACTTCTTTTAAGTGTTGAACTGTCACTACTTTTTTCAACAGAGAAGACCATACCTTTTGAACAGATCTGAAAGGTCCTTTTCAGCAGATGTGGGAAACTACCAGAATTAGGAAAAATAATCCTGGCATATTCTCTGAGGGAGGCCTTTTCCTCACAGGTGGTTCTTTGCCTGGGGAAAAATGTCACTGTTTTAAGATTATAATCTGAAATGAATTACTTGTAACTGCACTATGACCTGACTTAACGGTGAGAAAATGGAAATAAACTGATAAAATGTAAAAGGAACAAAGCATGGAAAAATGATAAACACAGTAATTATAGCAATGAAATGGAAAAACATAACAAATTTAAATTGAATTCTGCTGATTATAATGACTGAGCTTGTCCATTGAGAAGAGTTTAAAAAATGGATAAGGCAAGAAAATGGAATAAACATTGATATGGCATCTACAATCTATTGTACTAAAGTACTGGTATTGTACTAAGAATTTTATAAATCTTATCACATTTGATCATCAATCCTAGGAATAAGTGTTATTATTATACCCACTTTAAAGCTGAGGAAACTAAGACAAGTCAGAGATTAAGTAACCTGTGCATGGCTATTAAGAGTGAGTACAGATTGGAACTTAAGTGTTTCTAATTCTAGGTCCAGAATTCTAGCCACTGCACCATTATCCTTCTTTCACTGACAAGGTGAAGAAGTATGGGTGTGGAATATTGCACATACTGTTAGGACCATTCAATATATTGGTTGCTTTTGCTTAGTTTTTTAAAAATTTCTTGTTTTTAAGTAAATGGTGGCTAGCTGATTAAAGGAGAGGGATGAAGTTATTCCGAAAAGAAAATATTTTAAAATTTAAAAAAATTAGAACCCCTAAAATATCAAAGGACCATATCCATATAGGCATTGCAATATTTACACATTGCAATACTTAATGAGCTACTAATACCTAGTCATACTTAGTGACTTTTCCTAATGATCTTCAACTACTATGAGTCTAACAAATCTAACTATGATTTTACTTCAGGCATGAATAAAATTGCAACTTAGAATAAAAATGTTATGATGTGTGTGTATGTGTGTGCATATGTATAGCAGACTTTCAGAAAACGATCATAAGGTTTTAAATGCCATTTCTCTCCAGTTTTTTTCTCCTTTTCTCTAGGAAAACATACTTTATGAACAGAACCAGGAGAACATTGTTCATAGTAACAGCAACATTGAGTATTGATAGACTATGAACAACTTAGCTCTTGTCAGCCATATAACGATCCAAGAAAATTCGAAAAGCTTCATGATGAAAAATGCTAACCACATCCAGAGAAAGAACTATGGAGTTTGAATGTATATCAAAGTGTACTATTTTCATTTTTTTTTTTTTGGTTTTTCTTTCTTGTGTTTTTTTTCCCTTTTGTTCTGATTCTTTTTGTATAATATAACTAATGTGGGATTATATTTAAAATGATTGTACACCTATAACCTATATGAGATTGTTTGTTATCTTGGGAAGAGAATAGGCTGGGGGGAAGGGAGAAAAATTTAGAACTAAAATTTGCATAAAAATGAATGTTGAAAACTATATTTACATGTACTTGGAAAAAATAAAATACTACTAAATGTTAAAAAAGACATACTTCATAACTTCTTGCTAATACCTTATTAAAGACAAGTCCCATTTTATCTCTACATATTTGACACTCTTTCTGAATTTGTCATTTACCTTATGACCAAGAAGAAAGAAAAGAAAATACCACAGTATCAATTTGGCTTGTTTTAAATACCTGAGATTACATTCCTCCAATTGGCATTTTATTTGTGAGTTCTCTTCCAACCTGACACTTCTGTTGAATAAGTTCCCCAACATTTACCAATATACCTTCTAATAATAGCTTCATCTGTTTACAATTTGTATTCTTATTAATTATAGAAATTTCTCATAAAGTTTTTATAGTCCTGACTGACATAGATACTACTTCATTGTCATTGCTGTTTTTATTAAATGGACTTCCCCTTTCCACTGACCATATTATGTAAAAACATATTTGAATGATAAGAAGTTTTAAAAATAGATATTAAATTATTTTTCCACAGTTAAGTCACCTAAAGATTAAAATATATGTAGCAGATACTCAGATGCTCGTTAATTGATGGTGTAAAATTCCATCATTAAATTAATCTCTTCCTCCTTTTTTTTTAAATTAAGTAATAAGCAGAAAATGTTAATAAGTCAGTCATTTATTTTTTGATACTGGTAGCTGATCTGCTGATCTCTTAGAACTTCCTGAGTATGTATCTGCTGATATATGTTTTTTCTCCAGAACTGTGGAAAAAGCTATCCTATCCCTCTGTAGAGTGTGAGTGCTGATGGATCCAACCACAGGACCACAAGGGAAAACACAATGAAGGGGAAAAATGATGAGATGAAGAAAGTACTTTGAAAAATAACATACAAAAGATCAACAACCAATGAGATAGATTTTAATTAAAAATAAAAATTCCTGAGATACTATGTAAGAATTACAATTGAAAAAGCTAATATTGGTCCATAAACTGCCCAAATGGAAATTGAGTACAGAATATTAAACTTTCAGACAAGGTAGAAGATATGGAAAATGTGTTTTCTTAACTTCTTAATCAATGGAGGAAAATAACAGTGCATTATAAGAAATAAAACAGTATAACACCTTTATTTAAAAAAAAAAGTTTAGTGAACATAAGCATGTGCCTTACAGATTGTACTGGCTTCTCTCCTATAAATTACATTTTTGGGAGTATGTCTCCCTCTTCCTCCATACTTTCCACTTTTCATCCATCACAGAATCTTGTTATTTCTTTCATAATATCTCTTACATACATATTTATTTCCTTTTAATTTCCACTACCATCACTCTTAGTTAACCTCTTATCACAATATAGTGAAGACTTTTGCAGTCTTCAGTGTTTCCTATTCAAAACCCTTCCATAACTCTTCCTTGCCTACTGAATAAAGAACAAATTCGTTCTCTTAGTTTCTAAGGCCCTCAATAATCTGCTTACTACTTCATTCTAGCCTTTTGTCCCATTAGTTCCCCTACAAAGAATTTCCTCTATTAAACAACTATTTATTATCCTTCTAACATAACTTGTTCACCTTTGCTTATACTATTAATTTCACCTTACTTGTTGGTCCTATCATGGACAATCAAAATCCTATTTGATTCTTGTCTAATTTTTTTTTTTTAATTTATGGAATAAAACAAATATTTCTATAACATAGTATTATGTTCTCCCTGAAACTTTCCCTCACCTCTCAACAAGAAATTCTCTCCCCTACTTCTGAACTTTACAGACATGATTTTCTTTATCACTCATAAGACATTTATCTCATACTTTTTAAGATCATAGCATCATTTATTTAGGGCTAGAAGGGACCTCCAAGAACATCTTTTCTAAGCTCTGAACTTTTCTTATGTGGAAAACTAACTTATCGAGGGTCAAAAATCTTTCATGTATCTGTGGCAGAATTAGAACCCAGATCTTTCTGACTCCATCACCCACATTCTATCCACTACCCTCATATTTCAGTAAATAACAGTATCGACTCTTTATATAAGGATTTGAGAGTTATAAACCACTTTACCAATATTGTCTCATTTTATCCTTACAGCAACCCTGGAAGATAGGTCCTGTTAGTAGCCTCATGTTACAGATATGGGAACGAAGGTAGACAGAGATAAACTGACTAAACTGACTTGTCCAGCTTCACAAAACTAGTAAGTGCCTGAGGCCAGATTTTACCTCAGGCATTCTTCACTCCAAGCCCTGTGCTCAATTAAGTATGTCACCTAGCTGTCTTTACAGTTCTAACTCATTTCTCTGAAGTTTGAATGCTCTATTGACTGAATAGAACAACAGATCTGAGGTCATGGAGCAATTGTCAGATGAGACTAAAAAGTAAGAAACTTCCATTTTGGTAGCTTTGCCAAAGGAGCTTACAATATATCAGAGTTGGATATAATCTTAGAAGTTATACAATTCAACTCATACCTAAATAGATCTCCCCTCTAAAACAAGTATAACATATAGTCATCAAGCTTTTTATTTGAAGAGCTCCATTGACAGGAAGACTTCTACCTTCTGGAGCACTCCATTCTAGTTTAAAATGTCAATAATTCTGGGGAATTCCCTTGTATTAAGCCTAAATCTGCCTCCATGTAACTTTTCCTGATTATTTACACAGTATTTCTGTCCTCTAGAGTTAAACTGAATGTAACCTTTCTTCCATCCCTCAAAGACTTTAATATACTTACCATGTCATCCTCAACCTAAGCTTCTCTTTTACAAGACAAACATCCTCAGTTTTTTCAAATGAAATTTTTGTAGAGTTTCTTGGCATTGACAAGGAGGTTAGGACCTGGAAAGGGATACTGATCTGCTCAGGTGTATTATCCAAATGGATCACCCCCTAATTCACTCTTGATATCCTCCCAGAAGGAAATTGCTCTTAGTTGGAGACTGGCTGAGTAGACTGATATGACTCATAGACTCACCCACCCACTAAAATAGAATACCTCTGTGTTTGTATAAAGCCATAAATTCACTGAGACTGAAAATTAAGATGCTAGCACTAAGTGCTCATTTAAAGGCAGCTGTCCTTTGGTTGACAGTTGTGATTGATAGCTATGCTACATACCCAAAGGAATATCCTGGGAGACTGTGAAGAAAGAGTACCAACCATGAGATCATCAGTGCCAACCTTCAGGGCATGAGGCTTAGATAATCAAAGCATGCAGAAGAGAACTGGAGTGGACCTTGTTACACTAGATTTATTCAAACTACTGTCACCACAGATGGTAAACTTTCTACCATTTGTCCTTCACCTTTGTCTACTATATATCTTCTACTATATAACTACTATCACACTCTATTGTTTTGGTGTATTTACCCCCATTTTTTGTTGAAACAATAGTTCAAGCATGATGAATACAACTAGTTACTGCATTTCTGGGCTCTGTGTCTAATGGCACAAATGTGGTAGAGAGGTACAATAGAGGAGCAGCTGGAAGGGGAGAAAAAATGATTCTTTTCAACTACACTATATTTGAAATCCTCAAGGCAGTTTCCCTGAGGAATCAGGACTGAAAACAGAGGATTATTAATTTTTATGTTTTATAAGTTTTTTATTAGTTTATTTATTTTTAGTTCTCAACAATCACTTCCATAAGTTTAAAATTTCTCCCTCTTCCTCCTCTCTCTCTTCCCAAGACAGCATGCAATAAGATATAGACTCTATATATACATTCCATATAAACGTATTTTCACATTGGTCATGTTGAATAGAAGAATTAGAAGACACAGGAGTAACCATGAGAAATAAAAACATAAAAGAAAACAAAACATAAAAAATAACCTGCTTCAATATGCCTTCAGGCTCCGTATTTCTTTTTCTGGATAAGGATGGAATGTTCCATCATGAGTTTTTGAAACTTCCTTAGGTCCTTGCTTTACTGAGAAGAGCTTAGTCTATCTGAATAAGTATAAGGCCAAGCACAAGCAGTTCTCCTGAGGACTGCTGTTATGAAAAGCTTTAATGTTCTTATCACATAGTATAATGAACTCTCTATTCAACAGTAAACTAAAGCAAAACATTCATAGAAACCAAAGTATAACATTTACAGCTATTTAACATTAACAACTTATTACTAAAGTGGCCACATATTCTTAAACAAAAGATAACATTCAGTATGTCCCAATCTGAATCAATCCACATAAATTCTTCTTTAATATTGATTGGAGACAAGCTTCCAATTATCCTTAACTCAATCATCCTTATGGAGCAATAATTCTTAAGGACTATAAAGTACAAAGTACAAAGTTCTTCCACCCCTTGGCAAAATAATCTAGTCAGTCAGCACTAAGTATCCAATTATGGGTTCTTTCATCTTTACTGAAGGCTGGCTTCCAAATGCCATGGTTCTTCTCCCATGTTCCCAGCTCTTGCCTAAATTTACAAAATGGTCGCCTGGATTCACAGGTAAGGACCTCCCAGCTCTTGCTTCAGCTCCACACATCAAGCTCAGCAGAATTACAACAATACTCACACACATTGGTGGCACTATCATCAATCCACTTTCTGCCTGTGAAATCAACAAAGACTAACATACAGGGCCACTCTCTGAGAAAATAACACAAATCATCAGTAAAGTCCCAAGACCTCTGAAAACATCAGAAAAACCTTCCTTCAGGACTTCTATAGACAGAGAGTGGTAAAGTCCACTTTCAGGGCTTCTGAACTAGCAGCAAGGTCCCAGGGCTTCCGTAACAGCAGCAACATCCTCTGTCAGCAGACAGGTCTGACAAAGTAACATCGACACAGACAGAACATACAGACAGATGGCTGACGCCACAAACATTCTTCCTCCCAGCTCTGTTTGGTCCCAGTTTGTGCTCAAGATTTTATATCTTCAGCTCCTTTTTGTTCCACCCTCCTCTTACTTACTTCCTGTTCCAGCCTTTGTCAAGTTCCTCCCACTGTGGGCTTCACAGGTTCTGTTTCTAACTAAGATTTGATATAATTGTAGGTGAGGCTCAAAGACACTTGAATAACTGAAATAAGGAGCTAAGTAGTCCTTTGCTTGAGGTTCTACATACACTTTCACATTAAGCATATTTTCACTTTAGTCATGTTGTAAAGAAGAGTTATAACAAATGGAATTGACCACAACAAAAAAGAAACAAAAGAAAAGAGAGAGCAAATAGTTTGTTTCAATCTATATTCAGGCTCTGTAGTTCTTTTGGAATTGTCTTGGAACCTTGTATTGCTGAGAGGAGTGAAGTATATAAAAGTTAGTCATTACAGATATGTATGTAATGTATGTAATTGTGTACAGTGATCTCCTGGGTTCTGCTGTCCTCACTCAGAATTAGTTTAGATAAGTCTTTCAAGGTGATTCTGAAGTTCATCTTATCCTCATTTCTTATAACACAATAGTAATCCTTTACATTAATAAACAACAGCTTGTTCATACATTCCCTTATTGATAGGCATCCCCTTGATTTCCAATTCTTTGCCATCACAAAAAGAGCTGCTATGAATATTTTTTGTACATATAGGTAATTTTCCCATTTGTGTTATTTCTTTGGGATACAGCCCTAGAAGTGGCATTGCTGAACCAAAAGGTAAGTACATTTTCATAGTCCTTTTGGCACAATTTCAAACTGGTCTCCAGAGTGATTATTTCAGTTCACAATTCCACAAACAATGCATTAGTGTAACAATTATGTGAAATCTTTTCCACCATTTATAATTTTCCTGTTTTGTCATGTTAGCAAATCTGACAGGAGAGATATGATACCTAAGAGTTCTTATGATTTGCATTTCTCTAAACAATAGTGATTTAGAGCATTTTTATATGACTGTAGATATCTTTAATTTCTTCCTCTGAAAACTACCTGTTCATATCATTTGATTGTTTATCAATTGGGGAATGACTTTTATCCTTATAAATTTGACTCAGTTCTGTGTGTATTTTAGAAATGAGGCTTTGATCAGAGACACTGATTATAAAAATTCTTTCCTAATTTTCTACTTCCCTCCTAATCTTGGTTGCATGGCTTTGTAGGAAAAAAAAAAACTTTTCAATTTAACATAATCAAAATTATTCATTTTGCATGTTGCTTTAATCTCTCTGTCTTGTTTGGTCATAAATTTCTTTCCTTCTCCATAAGTCTGAAAAGTAAATTGCTTGCTCTCCCAGATTACCTATAGTATTAACTTTTATTTCTAAATTCTGAACCCATTTTGAGTTTATTTTGGTATACCATGTAAGATATTGGTAAATGCCCAGTTTCTGCCATGCTATTTTCCAGTTTTCCCAGCAGTTTTTTGTCATATAGGGAGTTCTTATCCCAGAAGCTAGAGTGTTTAGGTTTATTAAATAGTAGATTACTATAGTCATTGACTATTGTGTGTTGTGTACTGTAATGCCTTGCACAAGCAGATTCCGAAAAGAATGCTACTGTGAACAGCCTTTAAGGTTCAGATTA
Organism: Pseudochirops corinnae; assembly: GCA_028646515.1. Taxonomy (NCBI): domain Eukaryota; kingdom Metazoa; phylum Chordata; class Mammalia; order Diprotodontia; family Pseudocheiridae; genus Pseudochirops; species Pseudochirops corinnae. Next base: position 201,575,371 of record CM053590.1, on the reverse strand, counting down.
CACAGTATAGTGAACACTCCATTTATTCCATTACAAATCAAGGCAAACATTCACAATATTTCACAGTATAATATTCACAACATTACATCCTATCACAGAAAATCACAATATAGTATTCACAACAGCTTAACATTAGAATGGCCGCATAGTTTTTACTACAGTGGCCACAATATTTAAAACAAGGAACAAAAGAATAATCATGCAATACTAAATTCATAATATAATAATCAATACTTAATCATTCAATCAATTGACAATACAATAATCAATCTTCTGCTCACGGGGCAGCCACAGATCAAATCAATCAGTCACTTCTCTAACAATCAGTGACTAAATACAATCATTAGAAAATTGCACAAACCCTAAACTCCCCAGTTTCTAGTAAACTTCAATATCCAAGGGGAGGCCTTGTCTTCATCTTGACTTGGGGTGATCTCTCAGATTCCCTGAATCCCCTTCCACGGTCCCATGTCCTACCTGAATCAACCAAACAGTCACCTGGATTCAGAAGCAGACAGCTCCAAGGTCCTCCTCCAGTCCTCAGAGGTAGACAGTTCCCAGGTCCTTGTCCAGTCCTCAGGGCAGTCCCTGGCACACACTGAAGTTCACAGGGTCCAGCACATCTCAAACCCTTCACCACTTATGTTGCCAGGAACTCAAGGATCATCCAGGGCATAAAGTCTTATCCTGGTCATGCTTCTTCAGTCCTCCAGCAATTCAGCTGGCCCTAGGACCCAGTAGAAAACTCAGCCTTCAAGGCAGCAGCTACAACCCTGGCCTTCTAGGTGGCAGCAACAGCCACTTTGGCCTTCACCAGATTCTGGTCTCAAGAAAAACTCCAACTTGGTTCTCAGTCAGCTTCCAGATACTGGGAAAGAAACTCTCTCTTTCAAGAAAACTCCAACTCACTTCTTTAGTCTAGCAGTCCAGCTCCCAGATACTGGAACAATCCTGCTTCCTCCAAGAGTACCCACCAGGAGGAACATTCCTGATTCTGACTATCTCTAGAACTCTTCTTACATACACACATTGGCCTCCTGTCTCATCCAACCCACTCCTGTCATCAGGACAAGAGAAGAGCTCACACCTTCCATACTTAGCCCTAAGTTATTAAGTGCTAAGTATCTGCTAAATTGATTGCTGTTACATTCCTTCCAATTCTAATGATTGTATTTAGTGACTGATGGCTAGATAAGTAACTGATTAAGTTAATGTATGATTGCCCCATGAATGGAAGATTGATTATTGTGTTGTGAATTGATTAAATGATTAAGTATTGATTATTGTATTGTGAATTGACTGAATGACCAAGTAAGGAGGGTTTCCCCCTTAGGGAAACCAAATGACTATTCTTTTATTCTTTGTTCTAGACATTGTGGCCACTGCAGTGAAAACTGTGTGGCCATTCTAATGTTAAGCTGTTGTGAACAGCATATTGTGATTTTCTGTGATAAGATGTAATGTTGTGAATATTATATTGTGATTTGTTGTGAATGTTGGCCTTGATTTGTGATGGAATAAATGGAGTGTTCACTATACTGTGTAATCAGAACCTTAAAAGCTGTTCACAGTAGCATTCTTTTGGGAATCTGCTTGTGCATGGTGTTACATGTACCTAAGTTATTCCACTGATGAGCCACTGCAGTTCTTAGCCAGTACCAAGTAGTTTGATGACTGCTACTTTATATTACATTTTAAGACCCGGTATTGTGAGGCCACCTTCCCTTTCACTTCTTTTCATTAATTCCATTGACCCAGCAATATCATTTCTAGGGCTCCATCGCAATGAGATCATACAAGTGGAAGGAGGAACCATATGTACAAAAATATTTATAACTACTGTTTTTGTGGTGGAAAAGAATTAGAAGTCAGGGGAGTGCCCATCAATTGGGGAATGACTAAACAAGTTGTGGTTTATGAATGTAACTGAATAATACTGTGCTATAAGAAATGAGGAGAAGGCAGAGCCAAGATGGCTGAGTAAAAGCAGGAACTTGCTTGAGCTCAACTACAACCACCTCCAATACCTGTAAAAAAAAAATGATTCTATAAAAATTTTAGCGACAGAGAGAAACAAATCTCCCCCTGAAGGAAGTCTATCACGGAGACAGGCAGGGTCTACCACACGGAGGTGAGAGTGGAGAACAACTCTGTGTGAGCCACATCAGCCCAGACCCAGGGTGGCCCAGAACTGTGGCAGAGACTGACTAGAGCAGACTTCAAGAGAGTGAATCACTGGCAACTGTGGTAGTTTCTAGACTTCTCAACTCATAAACAGCAAAGAGAAAGTAAAAGGTCAGAGGGAACTCTGTGGGAACTAGGTGAGAGAAGAGTGCAGTCTGGCTCTTGCCAAAGGGGCAGGTAGAGGTGGTGGTGGTGGCTACAACTACTGCAGCATGACTGCCTCCTGATCTCCAGGTCTACAGATCATAGGGGTCCAAGTGGCAGCTCAGAGGGGATTTGCCCTTGCTTTGACCTTCTTGGATCTGGGTCACAATCTTGCATGTTGTTCCTGGGTTGAGGAGCGCTAGCCTGGCAGAACTTGTGGTGGCTTTAGAGAGGATGTCCTACCCATAGCTCTGACAAGAGCTATGATAACAGCTGGGAAAACCCCAGAAATTAGGGACATAGCACTCTCCACATTGGAAGCAGAGTTCTACCATGTCAAAGAGCTCAAAAATCAAGTAATTGGCTGGCAAGATGAGCAAAGAGAGGAACAACAATCAGAATACAGAAGGGGAATACAAAGAGGATCTAAATATGGAAAGAGAAGAAGACAACAAAGTCAAAATTCTTGCATCAAAAGCCTCCAAGAAAAATATGAACTGATTGCAGGCCATGGAGGAGCTCAAAAAGGATTTTGAAAATCAAGCAAGAGAAGTAGAGGAAAAATTGGGAAAAGAAATGCAAATGATGCAAGAAAATCATGAAAAACAAGTCAACAGCCTGAATGAAAAAAAATAATAACACCTTAAAAAGCAGACTAACTCAAACAGCAAGAGGTAAAAAAAAAAAAAAAAAAAAAAGCAAATGAAACAAAGAATGCCTTTAAAAGCAGAACTGGCCAGATGGAAAAAGGAATTTCAAAAACTGACTAAAGAGAATAATTCCTTCAAACTTAGATTGTAGCAAATGGAAGTTAATGACTTTTTGAGAAATCAAGACACTATAAAACATCCAAACAAATGAGAAAACAGAAGGCTATATGACATATCTCATTGATAAAACACTGGCCTGGAAAATAGATGCAGGACAGATCATTTAAAAATTACTGGACTACCTGAAAGCCATGATCAAAAAAAGAGACTAGACACCATCCTTCAAGAAATTATTAAGTAAAATTGCCCTGATATTCTAGAACCAAAGGGCAAAATAGAAATTCAAAGAATGCACTGATCACCTCTTGAAAAAGATCCCATAAAAAAAAACTCCTAGGAATATTATAGCTAAATTCCAGAATTTCCAGGTCAAGGAGAAAATATTACAAGCAGTCAGGAAGAAACAATTTGAGCATTGTGAAAACACAATCAGGGTAACACAAGATCTAGCAGTTTCTACGTTAAGGTATCAAAGGGCTTGGAATATGATATTCCCAAGGTCAAAGGAGCTAGGAATAAAACCTAGAACCACCTACCCAGCCATACTGAGTATAATACTTCAGGGGAAAATATTCATATTCAGTGAAATAGAGGACTTTCAAGCATTCTGGATAAAAAGGCAAGAGCTGAACAGAAAATTTGACTTTGAAATACAAGAAGCAAAAGAAGCACGAAAAGGTAAACAAGAAAAAGAAATCATAAGAACTTATTAAAGATTTACATTCCTTCATGTAAAAGACAATAATTGTAACTCATGAGACTTTTCTCAGTATGAAGAGAGTTGAATGGAATATGTGTGTGTGTGTGTGTATATGTATACAAACATATATATGTATGTATAGGAGAGTGTATATGCGTATGTGTATATGAGTGTGTGAATATGTGTGTACATGTATATACATAGACAGAGGGCATAAAATGAGTTGAATATGAAGAGATGACATCTAAAAAATAAAACCAAGAGGTCAGTAGAATATAGTGGAAGAAGGAGAAAGGGAGAGATAGAATAGGGTAAATTATCTCACAAAAAAAGAGGCAAGAGAAAACTGTTACAATGGAGGGAGAGAGCAGGAAGGTGAAAGGGAAAGAGTCAACCTTACTTTTATTGGATTTGGCTCAAGGAGGGAATAACATGCACACTCAATTGAGCATTTTACCCTGCAAGAAAGTAAGTGTGAACGGGATAAGAAGAGGAATGATAGAAGGGAGGGCAGATTAAGGGAGGGGGTAGTTAGAGGCAAACATTTTTGAAAAGGGACAAGATTCAAGGAGAAAATAGAATAAATGGGGGCAGGATATAACAGAGGGAAATATAGTTAGTCTTTCACAATATAAATACTATGGAAATGTTTTGTACAACTACACATGTACAACCTTTATTGAATTACTTGTCTTCTCAGTGGGAGTGGACAAGGTGGGAAGAAGGGAAAGAATATGGAAATCAAAATATTAAAAACAAATGTTAAAATTGATTTTTACATGAAAAACAGAAAAGAAATGATGAGCAGATGGACTTCACAATAACCCACAGAGAGTATAAAAACTGATGCTTAGTCAGGAGAACTGAAGCAGCAAAACTTTGTACGTAATTACATTGTATCTGTGATAACTAACTTTGATAGATTGGGTTCCTCTCAGCAGTACAAGAATAGAAGACAACTCTAAAAGACTTATAATGGAAAGGGATATTCACATTCAGAGAAAGAACTACAGAGTACCAATGCAGATTGAAGCAAATTACTTGCTCTCTGTCTTTTGTGTTTTGTCTCTTCTTTCTCATTGTTCCCTCCACTGGTAATAAACTTTCTTTTCAACTTTATTAATGTTTAATGTGAAGGTATTTGTAGATACTATATTTGATTGCATGCTGCCCATAGGGTATGGGGGGTGGGGTTAGTGGGAGTAGAGGTGGGTGGAGAAAATTGAGGCTCAAGAGATTGTGTAACTCAAGGTTGTAAACTAAAAGTAAATTAATTAATTAAAAAACAACACCAACAAAATTGTGTTCATATAGTTCCTGCTTTTGTTTTGTCAGGAAAAGTCGCAAATGTTTTATATTGTTGATAGTAGTTTTAAATTTAATTTTTTCTTTCTAGTTCTTGCTTTTGGGCTTCATTAGAAATATATAGAAATGGCAAAGATTTATGCAAGCTTATTTTATATCATTCAACTTTACTAAAATTTATTATTTCCAGTAGTTATTTACTTGATTCTCTAGGATTCTCTAAATATATCATCATATCATATGCAAAGAGTGACAGCCTAGTCTCTACCTGTTCTAATTCCTACAATTTCTTTTTCCTTCTCTTATTGCAAAACCTAACATTTCTTAGTATCAAATTGAATAACAGTGGTGATAAAAGACATTTTTTTTTCACCTCTGATCTTATTGGAAATGCATCTAGCTTATTTCCATTACATATAATACTTTCTGATAGTTTTAGACAGAAGTTACTTCTGATTTCAACAAAGACTCCATTTATTCCTATGCTTTCTTGTGTTTTTAATAGGAATGGTTGTTGTAATTTGTCAAAAGTTTTCTTCTGCATTCATTAAGATAATCACATGCTTTCTACTTGTTTTGTTGTTGATATGATCAATTATGCTGGTAGTTTTCCTAATATTGAACCAGCCCTGAATTATTGGAATAAATCCTACCTGGTGAAAGTGAATTATTCTCATGAAAAGTTGCTGAAATCTTTTTGCTAATATTTTAGCTAGTTATTTTGCTTCTACATTCAAGGATGGAAATTGGTCTATAATTTTCTTTCTTTGTTTTGGCTCTTTCTAATGTAGGTATCATTACCATATTTGAATCATAAAAAGAATTTTGCAGAACTCCTTCTTCACCAGTTTTCCCCCAAAATCTTTAGACCATTGGATTTAATTGTTCTTTAAATATTTGATAGAATTTACTTGTAGATCCATTAGTCCCTGAACATTTTTTTCCTAGGGAGTTTGTTGATGGCTTGTTCAATTACTTTTTCGAAGATGCAGTTAAGTATTTCACTTCCTCTTCTGTTAATCTGAGCAATTTATATTTTTGTAAATATTCATCCCTTTCACTAAGATTGTCAAATTCATGGGCATACAATTGGGCAAAATAATTACTGATTATTGTTTTAATTTCCCATCAAGGGAGGTAAATTCACTCTTTTCACTTTGATACTAGTAATTTGGTTTTCTTCTTTCTTATTTAAATCAAATTAACAGGTGATTTCTTGGTTTTATTGTTGTTGTTGTTGTTTTCATAAAACCAGCTCTTAGCTTTATTTATTAGTTCACTAGTTTTCTCAATTTCAATTTTGTTAATCTCTTTTTTGGTTTTCAATATTTCTAATTTGGTATTTAATTGGGAATTTTCAATTTGTTCTTTTTCTAAGTTTTTCAGTGTCATTGCTGTGACCAGCACAGTTGGGTGGCCTAGCAACCAGTTGAGTAAAGAGATGGAGATGTATTTGATGCTGTGTTTATCCCAGAACCATTTCATACAGAGCCAAGATACAAGAAACTTACAAGGCTCATATGACTCTAACAGAAATTCTTATGTAACCAGAATGCAAGGACCCTCCTTTTGTCTTCACCACTCCATACCCCAACCTAAGGGTAGTGATTCATTAAGACTTTATCCTAGGACCATGTCTGGAGGCACAAACAAACAAGGAGGCATAAAAAAGGCTTGCTAATTAACTACCCAGAATCTTCCTTGGTTATTCATAGGACAAATGGAGACATAAACAAATAAGATAATACTCCTCCTGCAGATATGCCTAGTGACTTCATAGATGTTTGTAAAGGAGAGGGGGACATTCCATTAGTGGGGCCAGGGGACCCCTGAAAGTCTACTACATGGCATGATCAATTAATTTATCTCTTTTTTCTCTATTTTATTCATGTAACATTCAGAGATATAAAACTTCCCCTAAGAAATGCAATTGCTGCTTCCCATAAATTTTGGTATGTTGTTTCATTATTGTCATTCTATTGAATGAAGTTATTGATTGTTTCTATGATTTATTGTTTGACCCACTCATTCTTTAGGATTAGATTACGTGGTTTCCAGTTAATTTTTATTCTATCTTTCCAGTACCTATTATTTTTATTGCATCATGATCTGAAAAGGATGCATTTAATATTTCTGCCTTTCTGAACTGCATTGTGAGGGTTTTATTATGTAGTATGTAGTCAATTTTTACCAGTGAGAAGAAAATATACTTTTTATCCTCATTCAATTTTCTCGAGAGGTCTATCAATAATACCTTCTCTAAAATTCTATTCACCGCCTAAACTTATTTCTTGTTTATTTTGAGGTTAGATTTATCAAGTTCAGAGAGGCAGAGGTTGAGATACCTCACTAGTATACTTTTGCTATCTATTTCTTCCTGGAATTCCCTTAACTTCTCCTCTAATAATTTGGATGCTATACTACTTGAATCAGTATGTTTAGTAATGATATTTCTTCATTGTCTATGGTGTCTTTTAGCAGGATATATTTTCCTTCCTTATCTCTTTTAATTAGATCTATTTTTTTGTTTTTGCTTTTTCTGAAATCACGATTGTTTCCCCAGCTTTTTTTTTTTTACTTCAGCTGAACTACAATATATTCTACAACAATCTTTTATCTTTACCCTGTATATATCTGTCTGTTTCAGATGCATTTCTTGTAAACAACATATTGTAGGATTATGGTTTTTAATCCATTCTGCTATTTTACTCTGTTCTATGGGAGTGTTCACCCCATACACATTCACAGTTATGATTACTCTCTGTGTCTTTATCTCCATCCTATTCCCTCACCCTGCCCTATTCATGTTTTTCTTTCTCCCTTCTTCCTTCCCCTCCTCAAAAGATTTGCTTTTGACCCCTGTCTCCTTCAATTCCCCCTCCCTTTCCATTCACGCCTTTTCTTTCCCCTTTCCCCTCCTACTGCCTATACAGTAAGTTAGATTTCTATACTTAACTATATTTTTCCCTCCATGAACCAAATCTGACAAGAATAAATATGAAAAAATGTTCTTCTCCCTTGCTTCTTTCCCTCTAGTATAATATGTTTTTGTATCTCTTCATGTGACATAATTTATTCTTTCTTGCCTCCACTTTTCCTCTTGTTCCATTAAAATCCCTTTGTACTCCTTAAATAGGATTTTTATAATCACATAAGTTAATTTACACCAACACTGTCTTTCTATATGTGTGTGTGTGTGTGTGTGTGTATCCCTTTTAAATGTTTTAATAAATATGCCATTCTCAAGATTAACAAACATCATCTTCCCATATAGGGATATAGAAAATGTGCTCTTACTGAATAATAAGGTTTTTTTTTTCTCTTTTTTTTCCTGTTTACCTTTTATAGGTCTCTCTTGAATCTTGTATTTGAAGATCAGTTTTTTTCATTGTGCTCTGGACTTTTCATCAGGAAGGTCTGGAAGTCCTTTATTTGTTTGAATGTCCGTCTCCTTGCCTGAAAGATTATGTTCAATTTTGCTGGATAGTTCATCCTTGATTGTATTTCAAACCATTTTCTATTATGGAATACTATATTCCAATCCCTCTAATCTTTTAATGTAGATGCTGCCAGGTCCTGTGTGATACTGACTGCAGTTATGATATTTGAATTTCTTTTTTCTGGCTGCTTCCAGAATTTTCTCCCTGACCTTATAATTCTGGAATTTGACTATAATATTCCTTGGAGTTTTCAATTAGGGATCTCTTTCAGGAGGTAAAGAGTGGATTCTTTCAATGACTTTTACTCTCTGGATCTAGGTGTTTGGGGCAGTTTTCCTTGATGATTTCTTGGAAGATACTGTCCAAGCTCTTTTTTTTCATCACAGCTGTCCTATAGAGCAATAATTCTTATATTATCTCTCTTAGATCTATTTTCCAGATCAGTTGTTTTTCCAGTGACATCTTTTATGTTTTTTTTTTATTTTTTTTTCATTCTTTCATATAGTTTGACTGATTCTTGATGCTTCATAGAGTGATTAGCTTCTACTTGGCCCAATTCTAATTTTTTATGAATTATTTTCTTCTATTACTTTTGTACCTCCTTTTCCATTTGACCAGTTTTACTTTTTAAGGACTAGTTTATTCCAGTTAGGTTTTGTACCACCTTATTCACTTGGCCAATTTTGCTTTTGAAGGAGTAGTTGTCTTCAGTGATTATTTTTTCATTTTGGCCATTTTATTTTTAAAAGAATTGATCATTTTTTTCTTCTATCTCTCTAAGTTGACTTTCAAAATCCTTCTTGAACTCTTCCAAGAATGCTTTTTTCACTTTGAGACCAGTTCACATTCCATTTTTAGGTTTCAAATGTGGGTATAGTGTCAATGGTATTCTCTTCTGATTTCATATTTTGATCTTCCCTCTCCCCATAGTAAGACTCTATGGTCTTTGCTTTTCCAAGTTCCTTTTTACTCATTATGATTGCTTTTTTCCTGACTTTTAAAATGGATCTGCCTCTGAGGCTCAGGGGGCTGTGTCCCACCTTTCTTGTGCTAGGGATTAGGGGCCTGGTTACAGAGTTTATGTGCTGTGCCCTTTGATTCTGGCAGCTGGAAGCTATATAATACTGTACCTTACCTGGTGCTGAACTGAAGCTGGCTGGTGTGTGCTGAGGCCAGGTGAGGTCTTACTGTATTTCCCAGGCATTATACAGAAACTTTTGATGTGATGTGTGAGGGAGGGGCGGTCTGCCCAATGGAGGTCTCCTCCTCCCCTCAGGCTATTCTGGAGCACTAGTAGGCTCAACTGCTGGTGGACACCCATCCATACTGGTTTCTGCCCTTTCCCCTGGCTGTGCAAAGGCATGCCTATGTTCCTGGAGTCGATGCTTGCTGACTCCACCTCCCTGGGACTTAGGATCTTGCACTGGTCTGCTGAGGTGGGGCTTGTTGTTGGCTTGCTGGCATGCCTCCTGACTTGTATTAGTTCCCTACAACCCCAGCAAAAGAGAACCTTCCTGATAATTTCCCTGTTCTAATGAGCTAAAAAATATACTATACCCTGTCTTTCTGCTGGCTCTACTATTCAAGGATTTTTTCCTGGGGGAATATTTCCTGGGTTTTTCAAGGACAGTAAGAGAGATTGAGAGTGACTTACTACTTACTCCTCCATTTTGGCTCCCAGAAGTCTCTGTTTTTATAACTTCTTAGACCAGTTATTGTTGCTACTGAGGCTGTTATTCAGCCATTTCAGTTTGTCTAACTCCTCATCACCTCATTTGGGGTTTTCTTGGCAAAGATACTGGAATTGTTTGTCATTTCCTTCTTCAGCTCATTTTGCAAATGAGGAAACTGAGGTAAACAGGGTCACACATCTAGTGAGGATTTGAGGCCAGATTTGAACTCAGAAAAATGAATCTTTTTTATTTCAGTTCCCACACACTATCGACTGCCCATGTAGCTGAAGAGTAAACACTGAATCTGGGATTTTTCTTTTTAGGCATTGAATAAGTAATTTATCTGGGGGACTTCAGACTCACTGCATGGCATTGGGAAGCAGGGGAAATGAATGTCATTTTCTCTTGTTTCCCTGTAGTTTAGTTAGAAAGGAAAGCTTTGAGGAAGATACATTGATGGAGTACCTAAAGAAAAAGTCATAGCCAAGAGGAAAAAGGAAGGGAATGTCATGGAGGTGAACAAGAAGGGGTGACTAGTTTTTCTTACCTGCTTAACAGAGAATTATTCTACCCAGCCGTGACTAGATTTGTAAAGCGTGATATGCAGTCTTTTCATCTTTCCAGTTGTCCTCATCTGGATACAATATGATTTTACAATATTCTTTCATAAGCATGATAATCATTTTGCACTATTTCAGATGTAAAGAGAAAAGCAAGCATTTATGAAGTGCCAGTTCTGTGCTGAGGAATTTAAAAATATTACCTCATTTGATCCTCACAACTCATGGAGGTAAATGCAGTAATTATCCTGATTTTGCAATTGTGGAAACAAAGGCAGAGGTTTTTTAAGTGATATACTCAGGGTCACAGAGCTAACAAGTATCTCAGGCAAGATTGAAGCTCATGTCTCTCTGAATTCAGAATCACACTTCCGTGTACTTACCCTTCTAGCTTCCTCTAGCTTCCAATGGAAGTAGAGTCTGGTAATTATTATTATTATTATCCTCAATCTGGACACTTTGATTGTATTAATGAAAAGATCAACAAATATTTAGCTGCCATGATTAGTAAGATTGCAGTCCACTAAAATTTCAATGATGTTTCTCATGAATTGTTGTCTATCTACTCATCTTTTATCTTATGCTTGTGTAGTTTGTTATTTAAAATAGGGTAAGACTGTATTAAATTTTTTCTCACTACATTCAGGTGTTAGTTGGTCAAGATTTCTTTTTTTCTTTTTTTCTTCTTTTGTTATGTGATGAGGGCTTACTTGGAGCATGCTCTGATCTCAAATAATGGTACTTTTGCTTGGAATAGCCTGCTTTTTAAAAATGACAGACTGAGAAAGCTTCTCTTTCCTGAGACCTCTCATTTCTCCTATAATCACAGGGTAAAGATTATATATAGTTTATTCACAATGTGGACACCATAAACTGAACGGGAAAGGGGAGGGAGGATACCTCCTCCTCTTCTCCTTTCAGTTCCATGGTCCTAAGAAATGGGTCTAAGATATATGCAATTTTTTGGTGTTTTCTTATATTTGTCCATCTCAGTTTCTAAGTGCAGGAGGTAATCACCACGTGATCTAGGAAATCAAGACAAGCAAGTATTTGAAACAAGTATTCTGGGTAGGATGCTGCTGTAAGCCAACCTAGCAGAAAAGCCCTAGGAAGTCACAGTGCCTGGGACTTGAGCTCAAAGAGGACTTTAGCCTTAGAATTTAGAACTATGCTCTCCAGGAAATGAGCTAAGCTATAAATCCCTTTTCCATTTATTCCCAAGAACCTGAGATGATATATAAAGGATTGTTAACCATGTGTTGAGGAGTATATTTGTAAATTTGTTAATACACTTTTGATGTAAACATTCCTTTTTAAAAGTTCATCTGACTGTTGTTGGCTATATGGAACTGGGGTCCACCCCATCTACCCATTCCTTACAATTAAGTCAACACTACCAGTGGTAGCTAGAGTCCTTGGCAGAGACCCTAGACACTTAAACCCTGCTAAGAGCACCAGAGAATGGGGGGAGCATGAGGGAATAATGTGACACAACTGGCCTTCAGGCAGTAGGGGCCAGGGGAGATAGTGTTACGTATATTGCTATTTGGCTTAAGAAAAATTTCCCAAGTTCTGCTTTGAGGTAATAAATAAGGTAATGTAACTAAAAGTAGCAGGTGTGAGTCAATATATAAGATTGAGAATATACATGGACAAATCAATCCAAAAGCTATCCCAGATAACAAGAGTGCAATGGACTTTAGCACAGCATCAGACTATTATCCCAATCTAAGACTAACAAGGGTACTTTTGTACCCCACAGTATTAGTGTCATATTCAAATAGAAATGAAGGCCCCTAAATCCTATAGAAGCATCTCTATGGCTGCATATTGATTCGGTTTTAAAATGTGCTATTATCTTGGTTTTATTATGTTTTTATTTATTTTGTTAAATATTTTCCAATTATATTTTAATTTAGTTGGGGTCATACTCAGGAATGTTGAAATCTGCATGCAACCCATGTCCTCAGGTATAAAATCTACAGTACCACACTATACATCCTTCTCTAGAAGTTTTGTTGGTTCTACCTTGACAATATCATTTGTATATGTTCGTTTTCCTCCAGATATTGTCACAAGACTATTTCAGGCTGTCATCATGTTCCACCTGGACTACTATGATATCATTCTAATTAGTCTTCTCACTCCACTCTATCATTAGTTGCTAAGGTTATTTTTCTATTGGACCATGTGACCCTAATATAGGTCTGGCCATATCAAATCCCAGCTCCCCAACTCTTCCGGTCAAGGCAGTACAAGAGTGTCCCATTACCTCAAGTGTCAAATGCATGCTCTTTTGTTTGGCATTTAAAACTCTAAATTACCTGAACCCTTTCCTTTCCAGCCCTCTTATACCTTGTTCCCTCCTCACACTCTACAATTCAGCTATACTGACCTAATTACAGTTCCTCAAACATGACACTCCATTTCCTTTCTCAGCACCTTTGTACTGCCAGTCTCTCATGCCTCGATTGTGCTGTCACCCCTTACCTTCCTTTCAGTTTCCCTGGCTTCCTCTAAGACTCAGCTTAAAGTCCACTTTCTGAAGAAGACCTTTCCTAGCCTCCCCAATGCCTTTCTCTTGTAGAGTTACTATGGCCCTGAGGGATCTGAGAAGTCTAACAATCCAAACTCTGCTTATCATCAAATTGGTGACATGAAGTCATGACATTCACCATGATAAAAATGTCTCTTCTCTGAGAATGACTTCAACACAGCAGAATAAGTATTACACAAGCCTGGTTTGTTCTGCTCTCACATTTATTTCCCAGTTTTGATTGATCTGATTCACTAGAAAGGATGACATTGCCATTTCTAGGTGAGTGCACAGTGATCCTCCTGGAAGATTGGGTTCAAAGAACATAATTATGCGTGACCACTAATCATCAATATGCCAGATACCAAACAAGGCAAAGAAATTAAATGGGAACACAATGGCCTAGGTTGAGGAAAAAGGCTTTAATATTTCCTGGGCATCACATGGAAGAATTTCTACTCTTTGTTTTTGAAATAAATAGAGGTTAATATTCTAACCTAGATAGAGGAACATCTTTTCTAGTCTGTAGGTTAATAGGTTAACTTCATTATAAACCAATCTAATAACTATGTAATTCAGTGTGTAGGCATACAAAGGTCAAATGCATCATTGGAATGACTGATCAAACTTAATAGGTTTCAAAAAGGGATGCTTTAGGGCCAAAGTAGGAATACAAATTAAGGAATAAAAGTTTCCTTAGAATGATGCAAATATTTTCCCTGGTACTGAAAACAGGTTGTTTCACATGATGGCATCAAGGTTAAATGGGCAATATTATTTTCAAATATATTTCTGTAAACAATATAATTTCTGTTATTTGGAGAAGTTAATACTAAATTCATGTCTCACAGAAGCATAGGACTAATATTTCCTCTTTTGTCCTTTGGTCTTTTATATTATGACACATCTTTATCTAACTTTATTGTGGGCTTACTGAAATAAAGTTCAGGGGACAGGCTGAAGAGAATTAGTCCAGACATGGACAAATGTGCTCTTAATTTATATATAGCCCCACCCAATTTTAAGGAACGAGAAAATTTTTGTCTTTTAAAAAATGAAAGAGGGATCCCTCACTGAACTATCCCTAAGATGTTAAGGAGGCATCTGTTGTCACATAGAATATTGCTTCTGGGTGGAGTCAAGATGGTAGCATAAAAGCAGAAAAACTCCATGGCTCCCCCTATAACAACCTCAAATTCCTATAAAGTATAACTCTAAACAAATTTTAGAGCTACAAAACTAACAGAGTGACAGAAAAAAAACAAATCTCCTGTTGAAGTCAGCCTGGCAGGCAGACAGGAAGGGTCTATCACAGCACACTAGGAGCAGAGCCCAGACTCGTGTAAGCCCACATTTATAGCCCCAGGGTGGCCTTGACCAGCAGCAGCAGAAGCAGACTTCAGGAGAGTAGATCACTAGCAGTTGTGGTGGTTTCCAGAATTATCAACCCGTAAACGCCAAAGACAAAGTAAAAGGTCAGTGGATATCTGCTGGATCTTGCAGGGACAGAAGTGCAATCTGGCCTTTCCCTCTGGAAAGAGAAGTAGTGGAGGTAAAGTGGCCCTGCAGCTGCCTCCACATGGCTGCCTCAGAGGTACCAGACTGCATATCATAGGGGGGTCAAAGTGACAATTTGGAGGCTAAGCACTCTTGCCTTAACCTGCCTGGATCTGGATTTCAGTCTTGGTTGGTGGTCTTGAGGTGGGTGACCAATGAGCCAAACCTGGTAGGGGCTATAGAGATGGTGCCCTCCTAATAGCTCCAGCAGCTACAAAATTAAAAAAAAAACCAAAACAGTGATTTGGGAGAAAGCTCTCCCCTCTGGAAGCAGAGTTCTATTATGACAAAGTGCTCAAAAGTCAATTGAGTGGCAACATGAGCAAGAAAAGGAAGCAAAGCAAGCACAGCCATTCAAATTTAGATTCCTTTTTGGGGAACAAAAAAAGGATCAAAGCATGGAATGGTAGGAAGACAATATAGTCAGAACTCCTGCATCAAAAGCTTCCAAGAAAAATATAAACTGGTTACAGGCCATGGAGGAGTTCAAAAATAATTTTGAAAATTAAGTAAGAGAAATGGAGGAAAAATTGGGAAGAGAAATGAGAACGATGCAAGAAAATCATGAAAAAAGAGTCAACAAGCTGACTGAAGAAAGTAACACCTTAAAAAATAGACTAACTCAAATAGCAAAAGAGGCGCAAAAAGTCAAGGAGGAGAAGAATGCCTTTAAAAAGGTGAATTTGCTAGAGGGAAAAAGAATCTCAAAAGCTCAGTGTAGAGAATAATTCCTTAAGAATTAAACTGGAGGGGGGCAGAGCCAAGATGGCGGTGTAGCAGCAGCAATATATGGCAGCTCTCACATAGCCACCCCAAAATACCCATGGAATAGGACTCTGGAACAATCCTAGAACTCCAAAAGCACACAAGGTTACTTCCCACTAAAGTCAGCTCAGTTACAAGGAACCATATCAGCACTGTGAACCGAAACCAGCCTGGCCT
>CM053590.1:201529543-201559060 GCA_028646515.1 Pseudochirops corinnae | reverse complement strand
GGAAGGAATGACATAAACTCTAAACTGGGCATTTTGCCACATAGAAGAGTTGGGGGAAGGGGGATGAGTAGTGGGGTGATAGAGGGGAGGGCAGGGTGGGGGGGAGGGCTGATGAATGCTCACATTTCTGTAGAGGGATAGGGACAGGGTAGAGAGTGGAGGGGCAGGATAGGAAGAAGGAACATTTAACCAGACTCTCACAGTGTGCTCACTATGGAGAGGCTCTGCATAATTTCACATGTTCAGCTTGTATTTAATTGCTTGTCTTTCCAGTGGGCATGGGTGGTGAGGGAGGAGGAGAAAGAACCTGGAATCTGGAGTTCCATAATCAAATGTTATGAATATATATCTATCTTTCTATCTAAAAAAAAAAAAAATAAATAAAAGACTATTTCTACTGTTTTTTTTTTTTACATCTGCCCTTGATTCTTATGTTTGCATCAGTGGCATTCAATATTTTTTTTTGTATGATTCAGTTCTTAAAAGCCCACAACTCATGTATGTTTGAAAGAGGAGGGGTCCACCTTCCTAGAAGATTTAAAGTAAAATCTGAAAGAACATTTGATTAGAAAGTGTAATGGTAATGGAATTTGGAGATGCCCCTGTATTGGCTTGATTTTGGGGTTGAGTGTTAAAACCCAGAGCTTGTGAATCCCACTTGTGGGATGGACTTGTTGACATGAAGAGAGAGGGCTGAAATGGGAGGAGCCATGAATTGAGAGAGAGGCCCAAGCCCAGAGGAGGTCAGAAGGACTTTTGGAAATCAGTATCCAATATCATGGGGCATGAGTTGCTGAGAGAAAGACTTCTCAGGGCCCATTGGAGCTGCCCAGGACTTTTGAGAACTGCCATCCGGAACTGCCAAGGACTGAGGAGACATGGCTGTGATACTGGTATTTTGTTTGTGTGTTTTGATGTTGTTTTGCCAGATTCACCTGCTAGTGAAGGACAGTGCTGCTGTTGTAGAGGTCCTGGAAGCTTACTGTTGGTTCAGAAGCCCTGAAGGAGGATTTCCTTATGGTATATTTACAGATATACTGGAAGAGGGCCTTGCTGATGTTTTCAGGGGTTCTGGGAGTGTTCTACAGGCAGAGAGTGACTTGATGAGGACATTGGCTGTGGCTTTGTGGAGCCTTATCTCCCCAGGAACTGAGATTGCTGAGGGCTTGTCTCAAGTGAAGATGAAAGAAGGGCCTTTCCGTGGGTTTTCAATGATAAGATGCTATCTTAACCTTGTTATAGCTTAAGGGTGGATGGCCTTTTGTGCTCTCCTGCCCCTTTTGAGAAAGTGCTTGGTGTTAATGGACGGTATCGTAATTCAGTAGTGTCCAGGGGAAGGAAACCTTTGGCCTTTTTGGTGCTCTGTGATTGACTAAGTGAATGTACTTTGTTTATGATTGGAAACTATTCTCCATTTGGGAAGATACTAAATGAATGTACTGCCCAGGAGTGGGCCACTTTGACTACTGATCCAGGGGTGGGATACTTGGACCTTGGTACTTTGCAATTGAATTGAGAACTTACTTGCTAAATGAATGAGTTACACTGTATTTTGACTTTCTCTGTTCTGTGAATCTTTGCTGAATAAATGGAGTTTGCTATGCTGGTAATCCGAACCTTGGAAGCTTCCTTTGCTCGGCATTACAGAAAGTTATAAAGGGGATTCTTGCCCAGGTAGCACTTAAAAGAAATCCTTGTGATGATAAACCAGCAATGCTAGCCTGATCAGTTGTTTAAAAATTTAAAGGTTCATGAAATGTTGGAATTTGAAGTGAATTCAGTGGCCGTTGAGTCTGAAAATACATATTTAAAATACTTTATACAAAATACCAAACAAGTGGCTATGCAATATTTGGATGGAGACTTCTAGTGAAGGGGAAGCATTACCTTTCATGACAATCTTTTCCACATTTGGATGGCTTTAATTTGGAAGGTTTTGAGACCCTCTACATCAACAGAAGCCTAAATGTGTATCCTTATAACTTTTAATCATCGTTTCTCTTTCTATTTTCTGGGACCAAGAATGAGTACAATCCCCTCTTCCAAATGACAACTTTTTAAATACTTGAAGACAGCTATCATTCCCAATCTTTTCCCACTCCCATTTCCATTGTTATATGATTCTTCATCTGAACAGTTATTCTGTTTTACCTTTTCCTAATTATGTCCTCCATAGCTATAGAACTTAATATAATGCACAAGATATGGTATTCCTGTGGCAAAATATAAGGGGATTACCAATAGTTTTGAACATTCTTCCTCTTTAAGGGAGCCAATGACTACCTGATTTTTTTGTGACTTTCTTTTCTTAACATATTGGTTTATAATGAACTTGCAGTGAGATCTAAAAGAGAGATTTATTTTTTGTGGTAAATTATTTTTGGATGTTGAATATGGCTTAAACATTATGTTCTTTAAAGTAGATTTTCATATGCCATCTTTGTTGGAATGTTTCAATGTTTTAAGTGTTTCAATGAGGTTTTATAACATAGCGGAAATGCCCTTAGACTTGGTGTCAGGAGACCAAGGTTCATATCTTGGCTCCAATAGCATTAAATGTGTGACTTTGGAAAAGTAATTTAATTTAACCAAGGTTCCGTTTTCCCATTTGTAGAATGGAAATAAAAATATATCTACCACCTAATCCATTTTTAAGGTAAGTGATTTATAAAATTTAAAGCAATTTAGAAATGTGAGACACAAAACCTGGACAATGGATAACGTGATTTTTTTTTCCCTCTAAAGCAAAGTACTTCTCTAAAGTAAATACATAGAATAATAGATAAATTGATAAAACTCAGGAGTGACTTAATTCAATAATTTAATTTTATAGAAGAGAAAACTCAAGTACAGAGTGATTTACTGCTTTGCCTAAATTCTTACAACTAGCCAAACATTTAGTAAAATCTCTTGTTCTCCTAGACCCAGGTGCTTTTTTCAATACAGTGCATTTTGTTTAGTATTCAGAGTCCTGGATTCATTGAAACACTCCCACAAATGATTAGAAGGTAAGGTCATTGAGAAATAAGGGACAGGTATCTCCTCTCTCTACTTAAACGAGTGACTCCAGCTTAGAAACTTGTCTCCATTCCACCCAAATTGAGGGTGTCATGTGCATCTCTCTTAATTTTGTGTTTATTTTTTAATTTTTTTTCATCTTTATTAATTTGTTTGCTTACTTTTAGTTTACAAGATTCATTTCCACAATCCCTTGAGTTTCAAATTTTCTCCCCTCCCTCCCCCCTGTCCATGGTGGCATGCAATCAAGTATAGGATCTGCAAATACTTTCACATTAGACATTAGTCAGGTGTTAAAGAAGGATTGTAACCAATGGAGTGAACAATATAATTTTGTGTTTAAATTCCAGTGTGTCTCAGTCCTTGGTTCTAGGCTAGTAGTCATGTAGTACTATTCTAAGTTAAACAGCAACAAGGTTCTACAAAAAGTATAAACAAAGGTAGACAAACTTGCACAATTAATATCAATAATGAGTAATTTTTCAAGCTCTATTCAAGATAAATTTCTTAAAGGGACCTGTTGGAGCTATGTGTATCTATGCTACTATTTCCTGGGTAAAAACTTCCCCTGACTGTCTTCAACAGTGCAAACTGTGGTCATTTACAATATCTGTTTTTGATGTATTGACTGGACATCCAAAAAATGAGTCAGGGCAGGAAAGATCCACAGATTACTTCCATCAACGTCCTTGGAACCCAAGGAAGCCAAGGAGATTCTTAGAAAACTCTTTTAGGATATTCAAGACCTGAATTCCCTTATTTTCTGTTCTAGTTTCCCCTTTCTTTTATCTTTTATCCCAAGCTCAGAGCTGTCATGAAGGATTTTTTCTTCTCCATCTCCACCATCTTTTGCCCAATCTTAAAGCAATAAAGAAATGTGATTTTTATATCAAGTATCCTCTACCCTAGGGGGTAACAATTTCAGATAGAAAGAAGACCAATAACATTTTAACAAGGATTCCAATGGGGGGCTTCACATCAACTAACAAAACCATATATTAGCATCATCTAAGTTCTATCGTATTATTTAAATGATTGATATTTGTGTATTACATTTTAATCTGATTGAAAGAGTACGTTTTATACTTCTGCTCCAAACCATCCCTTGAATCTTCCTTTATGTCAGGTCGCAGGTGTGAATCTTTTGGAAAGTGATTTCATGGCTACTCACATCCCTCAAACTTTTATAATTATGGACTTTTAAATTTCATTCAATGCTTCCCTAAAGTTAGGGAATGTCAAATGAAATTTCAAGAAGAGTTAGACTGTTATCAAGTATTATAGCATAACTTTGTATAATATTACTTACTTAATGGGATCTCATACTCAGCAGAATTAATTGATGTTTATTTCCTGGAATTAATAAAAAAGAGCTTTACTTATATGTACAATTAAAAATGAAATAAAAATACTTGAATACAAAATTCGGGTAATGTCTGAGTATTATACAGAAAGATGGGAACAATCTTTTCAATGTCATTTAGACATAGAGCTTCCTTTCAAGCAGACGTTGCATCTTTTAGTTACAAGATGTAGATGGACTTAACTTTAAAATAGCATAGAAACTCTGGGATAAAATAATAGGTTATGAAATCTAAAATCCTTGCCAATGTCCTGTTGACAGCAAGCCACTTCTTGGGGCTACATGGCAAACTAAAGATTGTGTTGGGGAAAAACTGATGGCTCAGATTCACAACACCTGACCTTCCAATACAGGAATGGATCCTATGACCATGGGAATAGAAATAAACCCTAAGCCTAAGGGCATACCCACACTGTATATTTACCAATCTACTTTCATAGCAACCAGTTTCCCATCTACCATAATCCCCTCACAACTCCCACTTCCAAATCCAACCTAATTTTTAAAAGAAATGGGATAACTTAGAGAAGCTCTTTCTACCTTTTTCTTTGATCACTCACTCCAATTGTTGATAAAGCAAACAAAACTACTTGAGCTGATACCCTACATATTTGCGTATATACACATGCATGTATATGTACACATTATTATTTACATGCACATAATATTGTAGTAATATATAATACACATTATAAAACATTATATATGTGTATATAAAAGATGAGATTAAATAAATAGCTGTTAAAATGTTTTTAGTTTATTTATTAATGATACAAAAATTTATTTGCTTTTGAAAATACTATGAGTGAATATTTCTTACATATGATCTTCAGGGTTGGGCAGACTTGCAGAAAATAATTGTCAATCATATGGTTATTCATATGGTTTGGTCACTGTAGGTAATGAGGCAGATGAATTTGGCTTTTAAAATATATTTATTATTAGGAGCAAGGTACACAACACAGCAATCAAATAACAGGTCATGACAGAAAACATAACACATTTTCAGTAGGGATCCTGTTTCTCTGTGTATAGACAGTTATGTAAATTAAAAAAAAAGAGACAGAAGTAAATTTACTCTGATGTCAATTAAGCAGAACATTTTCACTATAAATCCATTTCTCTTGGAATTGTTAATGGTACTACTTAAAGGATGAAATTGAACCTTAATTTCCTACTAAATGTTTAGCATTTTGATTTTGTTTTTGTATAAGCGTGACTAACCACAAGAAGTGCAGCTTGCTTTGACCACAGAGTGCAGGGAAACTTAAAAGATAGGTTTGGGTCATGTTATGAAGGACTTTAAATGCTAAATAGAGGAGTTTTTATTTGATTATGGAGTTAATAGGTAGTCACTGGGTCTATTAACCAGAGTGCATAGGACTATGGTCAGACATACAAAGCACGTTGTTAGACATAAAGAAGAGGGACAGGAATGAGAAGTGATAAGCCAGAGAAGTCATTTTGGGGGCCCCTGTGATAGTGTGAAGTGAAGTGGGCTTAACCAAAACTTAGCGTGGCAACTGTGTAAGTGAAGAGAAGGGCCCCCTCTATAAGCAATATTTTAGATATAGAAATAACATGATCTGGCAACTCATGTGTGATAAGTAAGAGTAAGAGTTGAGAATGACACCAAGGTTTTGAACCTAAGTAATTAGAAGTATGACGGTCTCCTTGAAAGAAATGAGGGAGTTTGTTTGGAAGGAGGGTGGACTTGTCAGACGACATAATATGATGATATTTGTAACGTGGCTTGCATCCCATTCATGTTTCCTGATCTTCTGCTACTTGTCTCTCTCTCTCAAAATGAAAAGAGGCCGTCGTGATTCTAACTAACTTTTCACTGCTCATGGATTTAGAAACTGCCTTTTGAAGATCTCCCTTAACAATCACAGAGTGACCTCAGGGGAAGGGATTATGTATACTGCTAGAAGTGAATTCTACCAAAGGTATTTTACAGATGTTATGGTGGGTACCAGGATCAGGGAGAGGTTATAACTGCCTTGAGGAATAAATTAGTGCAGCATGAGGTGGGAGTACACACGCGCACACACACACACACACACACACACACACACATACACACACACACACATCCTCCATAACTAAGAAACCTGTCCTATTATTTAGTCCCATGTACCCCATGTATCTTACTGAGAAGGAATGTTGTCTAAATTGGAATGCATAACAACCTGTGGCTTTGATGATGCTTACATGGATGTCACACAATTATGGGATTAGAAATTTTAAGTCTCTTAAAATATCACTACTACAGGGTCCTCTTCATTACAATAGAAACTATGTATCACCATGACACCTCAACATTGAAACACTTGTGTGAGAAGAAAAAGAAAAGGATGAGAAAAGGAGGGAAGGGAAAGGAAGGGAACAGGAGGAGAGGGAGGAGCCAATTTGCCTTCCTGTCTCAGGTTATTTGCACTTGCTGTCCTGTTGCTTAAAAAGCAATCAACAAGCAGACATTTAAAAAAGGTAGTTCCTAACCCTATGATAGGAACAGTGTGTTATACACTCATGCTTCTTCTTAAAGCCAAAATCTGGCATCTTTTTACTTCCATTATCACTCAATATGAAAATGCTTTACTTTTAGAAACCAATATCATGCTGACATACTCCTCCTTCCTAGTATCTATACCCTCTAATAATGAATTGTGTGAATGTATTTGAATTACTGAATATCTATTTATTCTAAGGCTGTACTTAAAAGGTGTTGCTCTTCAGAGTCCCACTGGCTTCCTCTTCATGGACAAATTTTGTCCAGTAAGAGACAGTTGAGTACAAAATATTTTGTCTACCCAAGATACTGAGTATTAGAAACATTTTGGCTTCCTTATACTCACTTTGCCTAAGTGAATAAACTTATTATTGCTCCCTTTGGCAATGCTGTCATTGTTAAAGAACAGATTAGTCATGTTTGGTGCTTCTAAATATACCTTCTAATGCATATATCACTTTGTTCTAATGTGGAAACAAAGCACATCCTTCACTTCATTAGAACTCGTGGTCAGTAAAATTATATTAATACATTGCTAGATATCATTTTATGAACCCCTGCTTTAGGTATTTTGATGCTGAAATTCATGTAACCCTTTATAATAGGAAAATTATCAGGAGACCATTCTATTTCTCGAGTTGTCTTTCTGGCACCCTGGTTCCTGTTTCTCTTCTCATTTGTCAGTCAATAAAATTATCACAAAGGGCTAGTCATTTAAATCTGGTTCAATTCCATGATCCATCACCAAAAAAGTGGAAAGAATATTGATTTCATGAAGGCTGTTTTGTGTATGATGACTCTTCAGAAGGCTCTCTTGATAAAGGTGTTTGATGATGAATAGACAGCTAATTCCTTTCACTCATATTACCTGTTTGGGGAATCACAAGAGCAAAGGGCCTGTGATTGGTAAGAGAAAATGTGGTTGTACAAACACTAACACAAACACAGCCTAACCATTTTCTCTTTTCTGCTAGTTCGTTAACATGCACCTTTCATTAAAATATACTCTTTGAGGACAGGAACTTTATTTCCCCCTTTCTTTCTATTTCTTTTTTTGGGAATTTATTTTTAATTTTCAACATTAATTTTCCAAAGATTTTGAGTTACAGATTTTCTCCCCATCCCTCCCCTAACCCCTACCTCAAGATGGCAAGCATACTGAACACCACTTCTCCCAATCTGCCTTCTCTTATATTCCGGCCCCCCCCCTCCCCCCCTGCCCCGAATCCTACCTCTTTACCTTCTTGCAGGGCAAGGTAGATTTCTATTTTTTTTTTTTTTTGCTTTCTTGTTTTTTTTTTTGCATTTTGGAGGGGAGAAGGTAGGGCAATTGGGGTTAAGTGACTTGCCCAAGGTCACAAGGCTAGATTTTGTGTTAAGTGTCTGAGGCTTGATATGAACTCAGGTCCTTCTGATTCTAGGGCCCGTGCTCTATTCATTGTGCCATGTAGCCGCCCCCAAGATTGAGTTCCACCCCCCTCTGCCTGTATATCATATTTCCTGGCTGCATGTAAAAATCAATTTTTTAAACAATTGTTTTCAAAACTTTTAGTTCCTGATTCTCTCCCTTCTCCCTCCTCATCTACCCCCACTGACAAGACAAGCAATTCAATGTAGGTTGTACATGTGTAGTAATGCAAAACATTTCCATAGTATTCATATTGTGAAAGACTAACTTTATGACTAACTTTTTCCATGAATTACTTCATCTTTTAAAATTAAATTTAATGTTCATTTTTAGATTACAACATTCATTTCCACAAGATTTGAGTTACAAATCTTCTCCCTGTTTTTCCCCTACCCACCAACCCAAAACTGAAATCCTACTGTATACCCCCTCCCCCAATCTGCTCTCTCCTCCCTCATAACCTCTCTGACTTTTCAGTAGGATAAGATCGCTTTCTATACCCCAGGGCCTGTATATCTTATTTCCCAGTTGGATATAAATAATAATGAAAATTATTATACATGCACACACACATATTTTTAACATTTGATTTTAAAACTTTGAGTTCCAGATTCTTTCCCTTCTTCCCTCATCACACACCCTTACTGGGAAGATAAGAAATTCAATATAGGTTGTACATATGTAGTTACCCAAAACATTTCCATAGTGGATATATTGTGAAAGACTGACTATATTTTCCTCCATTCTATCCTGCCCCATACTTGTTCTATTCTCTGCTTTGAGCCTGTCCCTTTTCAAGATTGTGTGCTTCTAACTATGCTCCCCCCTAATATGCCCTACCCTCCATCCTCACCCCTTTCACCTCCTTCCCCCTACTCTCCTGTAGGGCAAGATACCCAATTTAGTGTGTATGTCATTCCCTCCCTAAGCCAAATTCAATGAGAGCAAAGTTGAACCATTCTCTTTTGCCTTCTTGTTCTTTCTCTCCATTATAACAGTTACCTTGCCTCTTCTGTATGAGATAATTTACTCTATTCTGTCTTTCCCCATCTCTTCTCATTATATTCCTCTCTCACCTCTCAATTTCACCTTTTAAATGTCATCTCTTTCTATTCAATTGATCATGTGCCCTCTGTCTATGTATACCTGTACACATATATACACACACTCACAAATGTATTCATAAATATATATACCCTCCTATATAGACACATATATGTATGTATACATTTATATACATTTATATTCCCTTCAACTATTCTCATACTGAGAAAAATTTCATGAGTTACAATTATCATTTTTCCATGAAGGCATGTAAATAGTAGAACTTTGATAAGTTCCTTATCACTTCTTTTCCCTGTTTACCATCTCATGCTTTGCTATCTTCTTGTATTTGAATGTCAAATTTTCTATTCAACTCTGTTTTTTTTTTTTTTAATAAAGAATGCTTGAAAGGACTCTATTTCACTGAATGACCATATTTTCCCCCTGAAACATTATGTTCAGTTTTTGCTGGGTAGGTGATTCTTGGTTTTAATCCTAGTTCCTTTGGCCAGATTATCATATTCCAAGCCCTCTGATCCCTTAATGTAGAAGCTGCTAGATCTTGTGTTATCCTGATTGTATTTCCACAATATTCAAATTGTTTCTTCTTGGCTGCTTTTAATATTTTTCTCCTTGATCTGAGAACTCTGGAACCTGGCTATAATATTCCTAGGAGTTTTCTTTTTGGTATCTTTTTCAAGAGCTGATTGGTGAATTCTTTCAATCTCTATTTTTCCCTCTGGTTCTAAAATATCAGAGCAATTTTCCTTGAGAATTTCTTGAAGGACGATTTCTAGGTTTTTTTTTTTTTTTTATCATGACTTTCAGTAACCCAATAATTTTCAAGTTATCTCTCCTGGATCTATTTTCCAAGTCAGCGGTTTTTCCAATATGATATTTCACATTCCCTTCTATTTTTCCATTTGTTTGGATCTGTTTAATAGTATTTTCATTTCTCATAAAGTCACTAGCTTCCATTTGCTCCAATTCTGAAGGAATTATTCTCTTCAGTGAGCTTTTGAAATTCTTTCTCTATCTGGCAAATTTGGCATTTTAAGGCATTCTTCTCCTCATTGGCTTTCCAAATGGCCCTTTTGCCATTTGAGTTAGTCTATTTTTTAAGGTGTTATTTTCTTCAGTCAGGTTGTTGACTCTCATGTCATGATTTTTTTGCATCATTCTCATTTCTCTTCCCAATTTTTCCTCCCTCTTCTCTTACTTGATTTTCACATGGCATGTAACCAATTCATATTTTTCTTAGAAGATTTTGATGCCAGAGTTCTTTCCTTGTTGTCTTCCTCTCATTCCATTCTTTGATCCTTTTTGTCCCCCAAAAAGGAATCTGAAGTGGAATTGCTGTGCTTGTTTTGCTTCCTTTGCTTGCTCATTTTACCAATCAATTACTTGAGTTTTGAGCTCTTTGCCACAATAGAAGTCTGCTTCCAGAAGAGAGAGCTTTGTCCCAAATTGCTGGGGTTTTCACAGCTGCTGGAGCTATTAGGAGGCCACTGTCTCTTCACCCCCCACAAACTCTGGCTCACTGGTTACAAACCTCAGGACCACCACCCAAGGCCACCATCCAGATCCAGGTAGTGAAAGCCTGAGTACTTTGCCTCTTAATGTTTAATTGGTCCACTATGATCTGCAGTCCAGGAGTTCTGAAGCAGCCACATGGAGGTGCCTGAAAGGCTGTGGCACCCCTGCCTCTCCTGGCTCTCACTAGGGCCACAGGCCGGACCTCACTGCATCCGCCCCCATTCTAACAGAGTTCCACTGACCTCTCAGTTTTTCTTTGGTGACTATGAGTTGATAATTCTGGAAACTACCACTGCTGCTGGTGATCCATTCTCCAGAAGGCTCCAATTGTGGCTGATCTGGGCCACCTTGTGGCTAAAACCACAGGCTCAGGCAGGCCTGGGCTCAGCTCCCAGCTTGCTGTGATGAACCATTCCTGTCTGCCTGCTGGGCTGCCTTCCTTGGGAGATTTATTTAGCTCTATTACTTTGTGTGTTCTGTAGCTCTAAAATCTGTTTAGAGTCACATTTTATTGGCATGTGAAGTGGTTATGAGGGGAGCCATGGAGTTTTCCTGCTTCTGTACTGCCATTTTGTCTCCACCCCTAGGTTACTTCATTTTGGAGATGCAGTCTTTCTTTCCTCAGTGACTTTTAGACATTGTGAAACTCACAAAAGACAATAGTCTTTTTCTCCCCTGCTTGGTATATAAACACTGAATAATCACTTCTGCTGAACTCTCATTTTCTCTAAAGGAATCCCAGCAGTCATCATTTCAGTGAAAAGTCCATTTCCCCCTTGTAAGGCAAAAACTGCTGTGTCATAATTGGGTGATGTTTTCTTTTGACTTTCATTTCAAATAATCATCAATTTTTTTTTTTTTATTGATGGTGAGTGGTATTGTAAAATTCTAACTTGAGTGCCCTGGTATACGATTTTTCTTCTTGAACTTGTAATTTATTTTTGATCTGGGATCTCTGGAACTTGGAACCCATATTTCTGGATGAGTTAAACTTGAGGTTCTTGATATTCATGAATCCTTCCCATGTGAACTTTGTTTACTAGTTTCCATGAGTGTAGAAAACTTTCTTTTATGATTTCCTGAAATTTGGCATATATGCATCATTACATTTTTTCTGGGTAACTTATCATTCTCATTTCCCTTTTGAAGCACTATATTCCGGGAAAATTTCTTTTTGATTATTAAAAACATCAACAAACCTCAATGAAGCCCCTCTCCAAATTTTGTTGTGTTTTGATTTTGTACTAAAATTTTAGTTACATCATTGTACTTTTCAATTTTATCTTTTCCATTTTTCATAGGTTATCCAGTATTTTGTTAAGGCTTTACAAACTTCTTTGTAAATTCCTTGATTCTCTTTTTGAGTATTTCATGAATAACACTGATGATTTTATTCCTATCTCATCCTTCAATTCTTTGGTCTTCCAAAGATTTCCATGCTCTCGTGACTAATGTTTTACTTTTACATTTTGCTGAACTTTTCTTTTTTCCTTCTGGAAATTTCTCCTGGTATTCACTTAACCCAAAATTTTAAATGATTATATGAGGCGCTTTTCTTAAGTAAATTTATCTGCTTATTCATATCTTTACTCTCTTTGCTACTTTTTCTATTGTTTCTTTTCTTTCTCTCCTTTTAGATGTTTTAATTTTTAAGTTACTTATTATGTTTCCAAGGAGAGAAACCATGTCAAATATGACTTCAGAGTCATCCTACTGGAAATCCATTGTAGAAGCTCTTAAGTATAGTTTTTTGAAACTCGATTATTTCTTTTCTTTTTTTTTTTCTAGTTCTAACAAAATGCTAATTTTGTTCCACTTTTCATTTTCATTATAATGCTTTTTCTCTGGAGTATGGAATCATTCTGTGCCATTTTTTCCCTCATTTTCTTCTTTGACACAAGAATAAGATTGCGGAGTTTAATAGTCAATATATTTTGAGAAATATCATCCTTAATTGACCTTTTCAGTATTCTGTATGCTTATTGGCTAGATATTCCACTTTTTCTTCTCTAACTCTGAACCACCGAGGGAAAGAGTAGATTGCCAATCAAATTACAAAATACTTAAAAGGTCAGAGCAGTACCTATTGCTATACTTTATAAAATATATGAAGCATTTAAATTTCTGATATCTCATTTTCATGATTCAAGTGATAAGGAGACAAGCTTGGCCAGCATTAATCTCATCTCATGAATTAATTATTTTAATTAGATTAGAAAATAGTGCAAAATGATAGCACCATCCATGCTATTTTAAGAGGTACATTATGGTTTTAGGAAACATATATCACTGTGACTTCATTTCCTTAGTAAAGCATTTTATGAGTTCCAGTTTAGCTCTGAATGAGGTTTGTCAATCACTTGACTAGTTTTGTGAAACACTTATGTGGATATTCAACCATTTGCTGTTTTTAAAGCTCTCTTTATACTTCAAAGATAATGAACTGGAAAAAGGATTATCTGCATTTAAAATTACTGGAAGTAATTTTTGATATGTCCCTACCAGATAGGAAAGTATTATTTCCCGCTCTATAAAATTGGCCTTTTTATTTTTGTTCTCTTCTTTTCTTTTTCTTTCTCACTTTCAATACCTGTTTGCATTTGACAAATAGGTTCCTTTAGAACAGTGTTTCTCAAACGTCCTAATGCCACAACCCTTTAATACCTGAATGTGGGCATATCTGCATGTGGGTGGACCCATCTGGAGACGGATAGAGGAACGGTGTCTCGGCTCCTAAGACCGTAAGAAACATAACCCCTGAAAGGGGTCATGGCCATAGGTTGAGAACCGCTGCTTTACAAGGCAAACTTGATAATCTTTAGATACTAATCATTTGATCATGACCAAATTGTATGATGCCTCATTAATGTTTTGTGTTCTTTCAATTTCTCTTTTACTACATGTAACCACCTGAGTAGTGTATTTATCTCATCTAATTCTATTGAAACTCAACAAAGGATCAGGCTTGTAAAGAACTGATACAGGATTAATGTGTCAGTAATTGCCTATAACCAGGTGGCCTGAGAAATAGTTGTATTGACATAGTGTTAGTAGATGACCCTCTAGCTAAAGAATCTTTTAGCTGAAAAGATTAAAGCTGAATTGATACCTTAAAAATCCTTCACTATTCCAGACTGAGAATAAACTGGGAGAATAAAGACTTTGTATGTGTATTCACATATTTCTTTCTACTCAAACTAACATCATTTTGATGAGTTCAAGCCCATTGGGTCTTTTCTAGGGGAGAAGGTTTAGACCAGTGGTGCTTATCTTTTCCTTAACATAAGCACATTTGCTTCCCCTTCATTTCATTGTGAAGAGGAATTCTGTCATACCACTGAGCACAAACTGTCATTTTAAACGATTCCTTACTAACATTCGTCCTTGTAGGATGAAAGGATTTTTGATATTTCCCCAAGCTCTTATTTTTACATCAGAACAATGAATATTTCTTCCATAGTTAAGGTTAGAACCTATAGGATGTATGATATCACTTTCCATTATTGCATAGAAGTTCTTAGCCAATGAAAATTGGAGCTCTGCTTTCTTGAACCTATACAACTAAGTCAGCATAAAAAAAAAAGCCTAATGAAATACAGATAACACCTTCATCAAGAAGTCATACTGGTATGTATGTAACCTGGGATTTCCCAAAGTGATAAATATTGTAGTAAATGGTTGCATAAGATTGTAGAGTCACTGCTACAAGGCATCTTCAAGGTCATTTAGTCCAACTCCCTTATTTTGTAGGTAAGGAAAGTACAGAGAGGTTGAGTGACTTTTGTATGGTCTCACAGGAAAGAAGCAATAGAGCTCGGGTTTAAACATGGGTCCTATGACTTCAAAGCTAGTTCTCTTTGCACTGACCAATGCTATCTTCATGTTTTCTTTTTATTTATTTATTTACAAATCATTCATTCATGTGTTTGTTTATTTTTAATTTTCAACATTCATTTTCATAAGATTTTCAGTTCCAAAAATTTTCCCCATTGCTTCGCTTCCCCTAGATGACATGTAATTTGATACAGGTTCTACATCAACATTCATCTTGAACCTATTTTCACATTAGTCATGTTGTAAACAAGAATTGGGATCAATTGGAGGAATCATGAGAAAGAAGAAAAATAAGAGAGAGAGAGAGAGAGAGAGAGAGAGAGAGAGAGAGAGAGAGAGAAAATAGTATGCCTTAATCTGCATTCAAACTCCAGAGTTGGTCTTCTGGATGAGGACAACATTTCCATCATAAGTCCTTTGGAGTTATATTGAATTCTTTCATTGCTAAGAAGAGGTTATCTCCATATTGATTGATATATGTCTTATGCATCACACACACATATTTGTATATATAATACATATGTATATGTTAACTTTATCTAAGAATAAGAAACCACATCCAGTGTAAGTGGTTCCAGATGAGCTGTCCTCAATAATTTTCTACTCCAATTCCAAAGTAATAATGTATTTAGTAGCATTGAATAACCTGTCACATTAATTAATCAATTAGTTCTGGGACCCCACTTCATTTCCTAAGTAAATTAGATATTTTTTACTTTAAGCATTTAAAAATAATCTTTTTATATTAAACACCCTTGTCTCATAGTTTTAAGCAATATCAATGTTACTACTTTCAAATTGTTAATAGCACAACAAGCAATAAAAAGCAAAAGATATATGTGTTTGATTAACCAGGTGTATTTCTACCATAAATGAGCTATGAGAAAATTTTAACCAATCACTTCTTTCACTCTCTATTGCTGACTCCTCCAAAAACACACTTGTCAGTGTGATAATTTAAATTATTTAAAAAATTCCAAAGACACCTTTTCTGTACTACATCTTCAAAGTACCATATAATTTTCACTAGACAAGAATAAAATGGGTCCTTCCAAAATATCTCTTAAGCCTTTTTGAAGATGACAGTCTCTCAGGAAAGTTCTCTTATTCTTTTGTGTTTTTACAAGTCTTTCCCAAATCCCTGACAGTTGAATCTTTTCAAATGACAATTAAATTAATCAAATTCTCCAATATCCCATTCCTTCTCTTAGAGATATATTAAGAATATTCATATTATCTGCGGCATCATTTACTGAAATTGCTTTTTTAAACATATGCAAGCACACATCTTTACATGTGTGTATATTGATATATCAATTAAAGTTGCCATAGATGCAATACATATATTCATTAACAATAGATAATTCCAATGATCACACAATGGCATGGTTTTAGGGTTAAAACACTTTTTTTAGAGAAGAATAAACCATTTTCTTTTTGAGGTTTGGAATTGCATAAGCCAGTTAAGGTGTTTCAGCAACATATACTATTTCAGTCACAAGTTCTACGATGGTGAAGAGATTCCTCACTAAACGACTTTATTTTTAGGTGATCAAAAATACTATAAGAGTCTACTTATTGTTGTTTTCACCCTTTTTTTGAGCATGACTGGAGTATTTCACATGCCATTCCTGGTAACAATTACCTATAGCAACCACAGGTAATAACCAGCAAAGTTATTACTAACTGAGCTCATCCCAAATCACTTAGCCTCAGTGGTATTTAACTGGTACATTCTTTAGTAAAGCAAAAGGGGAAAGATGTCATAAACAGACTCTCATTTGTTTGATAGAGAGAACCCTGAGAACTTATTGATCAGGGAGAAATGCGATGTGGCATATAACAGGACAAAAGTAGAGCTGGAACCAAAACTTGACTAATGAGGTAGAATCAGTGAGAAACATGATCGACAGGAAATTGTATTTCTGCCCTGTTGTTTATTCAATTATATATACTACAGAGCACAGTCACATGCATTCATTCAATAAATATTTTCTGCATATTTTATACGTGAATGACACTGTGCTTGATTCTATGGTCAATAAATAATGTTTTCTCTTCCCTTAAAAAACTCACAAGGGGAGGTGAGCTAAAAATAAGAAATGCAAAGCTTTGTGGAAATTAGTGATGTGATTTTTTTTTTTGCCAAAATCAGACTAAGAATGTGTAATTTGGCAGCATTATAAATGAAGAATTAGAGTGGGAGAACCTAGAAGAAGATTAGTTAAGAGACTATTGTAATAATACAGATGGGTGTTAAAATCCTGAATTAAGATGGTGGTCTTAGAAATAGAAAAGTGATGGTAGTAATAACTGAAACATATATAGTGCTCTAAAGTTTGAATAGATATTATGTGTGTGTGTGTGTGTGTGTGTGTGTATTCCTATTCACTATGCCATGATAATGGAGAAGAAATGGAAGGGAAATATTAAGGAAATATAATCCTCAAATTTTTGTGACCAATTTTTTGTTTGAAATTGAGGAAAAGAAGACATGAGAATGACTACACAGTTTAGCCTTAGTGATTGGGAGGGGATATTAATAGAGATAAAAATGCCAACAGAAGAAGTTTTCTGGTATGGCAATATTATGAGTTCAATCTGAGATGTGTGATGCCAAATGTGAGAATTTTTTAAAAATCACATAGTATATTGTTTCCTAGATACCTGACCCACATTCTTTTGGGTGTTCTCTTGTGGAATTCATTTCTGAAGTTTTCTAATTAATTTTATACCAAATAAATGGATCATAAATTATTAAAGTTGAGTACAAATCTGTCAGTCACATCTTTGTAGTGTCATTTTCTCAAAGTAAAAGTTGTTTAACTTGTTTGTTTCTATCGAGATGATTTATGTAGGAAAACAAATCTTACCCCAAAACAAATTTTTAACATAGCTAAGCCATGACTTTATGCAATAATTTCTATTAAATATCAGTGATCACTAGATGGAAAAATCAATGCCTTACCCATGGTTTAAATTATGGTACATTTCATTAGTATACAGATCAAATGATATGAAAATATAAAGGTAGTTTGTTCTAAATCATGTTTAATAAACTGACATGTTTTGATAGAAAGAAAGAGGTAGAAAAAATGCTAAATCATGAGGCTTAGAATTATTAGTTGAAATGAGAAAAAAAAGGCTAGGTTGATTTCAAAGCAGACTTGTGATTTCATCAGTAAACTCTCAGTAAGGAAACTACACTGACCAATACAAATCATCATCTCTTCTATATCTTATATTTTTTAGGGACTTTTTGAGGAAAAACTGTGAAGTCCTGATGAAAGGACTCCCTAACCACTCCACTGAGCTTATCTTCTTCCATAACTCCTAGGGCTCCATGAGGCTTCAAACTTCTTGGTGGATCCCTTGGAGGGGTGTGTTGTGTTATTTTGGCTCCTGTTTTGGCTCCAGATTGGCCTTCTTGGGCACATTATCAGGACACTGACCTTAGGTCTCTTGAAAGCCCATGAAAGTCCTTACTGACTGGCCATGTATTACTGTGTAGTGAGTTGTATCAAGGGCACTGACAAATGAAGGTTCATTTCCTGGAGCATATACAGTGTTCTCTGATGGATATCTATCTGTGTGAAGTCTTGGTGTGTCTGCTTCTTTGCATAGTGAATGGGAGGACACTAATCTCTGATTTCAGATGACGAAGAAGTATTCTGTGACATATTGATTTTTTTTTTTTTTGCTTGCTGCATGAAAATAAAATCTTTTAATTGGACTTTTGGATAAAGAAGAGGAGATGCTCTAAGTTTCTGGTTGGGTGAGTCCCTATTCCTGGTCATCATATGGTCATGAACATACAGTACATCCTATTTCTTCTCTGTCTATTGTGTTTCTTCTTGTCTGATTTTAACTTAATGGTTATCCAACTAGATCACAAAACTATGAGATTTTAAAAATAGAAAAAAATCAGAGAGCCAGTAAACTTGAGTCTACAGCAGAATCTGCTGGTAGCAGCAATAGCTAAGTCTGACCAGGAATTAGCCATGAAAAAGAAACTTGACTGACATAGTCCTACAAGGAATAAGCCTACTAGTTTTAAATGTCATGTCTTGTAAGCAAGGGAACAAGTTGTTCATCAGCAATGCCACAGCCAGAAGAGAAATCAGATAGGGGAGGGTATGCTTCATAGCATCCACTTTAAGCTTGAGTCTATTCTTCCCATGGACTGTGGTGGTAGACAAGAGTGGGCTCCTAGTTTTTAAGATTTTTGTACTTCAGATATTGCCATAGATTCTCTGGAAATATCCCTTGGTAAAAATAGTTGATGATAACTAGGTAATTAATAATGACAGGATATTAAAAGGTAAATTGACAGCAGGATGCTAACCACTGAATAGAGGGCAATGAGGTCATATAAATTGGCTATCAATTATATTGAAGAGTAAATGAGTCAAAATGCTATTTCTTCTACTTTTGCCCTTGGGAATCTGTCTCCAATCTGATGAAAGAAAGCCTTCATATTCAGAATTACAAGGTAGACTATAAAAGATAGAGGAGCAAGCACTGGTTAGTTTATATAAAAGAGCAGATAGGGTTTACTCCTCCATCTTAGCTCCTGGGAGCCCAGGAAGTTGAGCACGATAAGCTATTGTTGGGACAGCTCTCAACCTGTACCTTAGCCTCCCCATAGTCACACCCATGTCCTCCCTCTAGTACTCTCAAGTCTGCTGCTTGTTGAACTATTTTAGGATTGTACTGTGAGGCAATATTCTCAGGGTTTTCAGGGCCTTAGGAAGTTGAGCAGATAGGGTTTACTCCTCCATCTTAGCTCCTGGGAGCTCAGGTAGTTGAGCATGATAAGCTATATTCTCATTAGACAAGAGTTATATGAGTCCACCTCTATCTCTAGAACCCTAAGAGAAGTAGTGGCCAAATTTGGGGATCTGAATTGCTGGTCAGATTGTAGGATGAGAGATTACCTCCAGAACTTCTCAATGCTGTAAAGTTATGGGACTTGTCACCGATCTTTATTGTTTTGACAGAAAAAAGCCTAGGGGAAAAATGGACTTTTGTACCCACCCTGTAGTGCTGGTTCACTCTTCCTTAGCTGTTTCCCCACTTAGAAAGACCAAATGGTTCTTATAGCATTCCTGTGCAAATCTGGGATTGAGTAGACATTCTTTTTTTTGAGGAGTGCTCCTCTCCCTCCCTTCTTTCCCTCTATTATAATAAGTTTTTGTGTCTTTTCATGTTAGAATCCTATACTTAACAGATTATATTATTCTCTCCTTGAACCAAAACCAATGAGGATAAAGCTCATAAAATGTTCATCTCCCTCTCTTATTTCCTTCTAATATAATATGTTTTTATGCTTCTTTGTGTGGCATAATTTCCCCTTTTTTTGCTCTGTCTTTTCATCTTCACCCATTGCAGTTCCTTTGCTCCCCTTAATAGTTTTTTTTTTTTATCATCACTTTGGTTAGTTTATACCTACACTCTCTATCTATGTATAACCCTTTTATGTGTCACAATTATTGTGTAATTCTCAATATTGATAGGTATCAGCTTTCCATATAGGGATGTAAACAGGTTGCTTTTATCGAATAACAAGTTGTGTGTGTGTGTGTATGTGTGTGTGTGAGTGTGTTTTCCTTGTTTACCTTTTTATGTCTCTCTTGAGTCAAATTTTCCACTGAGCTCTAGCTTTTTCATCAGGAAAATCTGGAAATCCCTTATTTGATTGAATGACCATCTCCTTGCCTGAAAGATTACACTTAGTTTTCCTGGGTAGCTAATCCTTGGTTGTAGTTTAAGTTCTTCTGTCTTATAAAATATATATTCATATGCCTCACATTTTTAATGTAGAAGCTGAATGATTCTGACTGTAGTTCTATGATGTTTGAATTTTTTTTTTCTTGCTGCCTGCAGTATTTTACCCTTGATATGATATTTCTGGAATTAGGCTACAATAGTTCTTGGAGTTTTCAATTTGGGATCTCTTTCAGAAGGTGTCCAGTAGATTCTTTTTATAACTATTGTACCCTCTGGTTCTAGGACCTCTGGGCAATGTTCCTTGATGAGTTCTTGGAAGATGTTTTCAAAGCTCTTTTTTTTCATCATGGCTTTTGGGTAGAATGATAATTCTTAGGTTATCCGTCCTGGATCTGTTCTCCAGGTCAGTTGTTTTTCCAATGAAATATTTTACATTTTTTTCTAATTTTTCATTCTTTAGGTTTTGTTTGACTGATTCTTGATGTCTCATTGAGTCATTAGCTTCAAATTGGCTGATTCTAATTTTGAGTAAATTTTTTTCCTCAATTAATTTTTGAAGTTTCTTTTCCATGTGTTCAGATTTTGTTGTTAGGAAGTTCTTTACTCCAGTTAGATTTTGCACCTCTTTCCAAGTTAACAAATATTACTTTTTAAGAACTGTTTTCTTCAGTTTTTTTTTTCTATTTTGACAAGTGTAATTTTAAGATAATTAGTCAGTTTATCTTTTACCTCTCTAATTTGGCTTTTAAAATCCTTTTTGAGATCTTCTAAGAATGCTTTCTGGCCTTGAGACAAATTCATATTCCCTGTTGAGTTTTCAGAGTTGGGTATAGAGTCAATGCTGATCTCTTGTGAATTTGGTTCTTCTTGCTCACTGTAAAATGATTCAATTGTCTTTGTTCTTCCAAATTGCTTCTTTCCCATTGTGATTGCCTGTTTCTTGGCCTTTAAAGTGGATTTCTGCTTCTGGGGTGTAGAGGGCTCTGACACACACTTCTAATACTGGGAGCTAGGTGTCTGGTTATTGGCTTTGTGTGCTGTGTCCTCCAGAGGACTAGTGTCTAGTGTAGATAGTGTTTAGACTGAAGCCAAGGTCAGGGATTTCTGAGTTGCCTCAAGGTCACTCTGATGCTCACAGTGTAAGGTGTGAAGGAGGTGTGGTCTGGATGCTTCAGGATTTCACCTACCAGACCCTAGACTGAAACTCAGGCTGGCTCAGCTGCTGGTGGCCTGCAGTGCGGGTGTCTTCTGGTCCCCCAGGTTGTGTGAGGGCACATCTGGGGTTCTGGTATTAGCACTTGCTGGCTCCTCCCCCCTGGGGTTCAGGATATCCTGCTGGTCAGCTGAGATGGGGCTTGTTGGGACAGCTCTCAACCTGTACCTTAGCCTCCCCACAGTCACACCCATGTCCTCCCTCTAGTACTCTCAAGTCTGCTGCTTGTTGAACTATTTTAGGATTGTACCGTGAGGCAATATTCTCAGGGTTTTCAGGGCCTTAGGAAGTTGAGCAGATAGGGTTTACTCCTCCATCTTAGCTCCTGGGAGCTCAGGTAGTTGATTTTTAAACATCTAGGCAGTAGGGTAGTAGCCCCAGAATTATCTGCCACTGCCCATACCCTGCACTTTCTCTTCATCACATCTGACAGATCTGCTGTTCTGGGTGAAAGGTCTGAGAATTGCCCCTGTGTGGGTGAGTTAGCTTGCCTGGGCTCACTCAGGCTCCACTTTGTTTGGGTGTTAGGTCTGTGCTGGTGCAACCCCCATGTTCCATGCTTCCCCTGCCCAGTCCCACGTGTGCACCTTTTTGGACTGAGAGTCTGTCAAACTCCATCTCCCAATGGATTCTTCCACTCTAAAATCTGCTCAGATTCTCTTTTTAAGGGTTACTGAAGGAATTCTCAGAGGAGTTCAGGGGAGTTCCTGCTTTCATCATGTCATCTTGGTTCTGCTCCCCTAAATTTTCTTCCCCTCCTTTCCCCCAGCCCTACCCCAATACAGTGTGCAATGTGATAAAAGCTCTATATATACATTCATTTAAAAAATATTTTCACATTACTCATGTTGTAAAGAAATAGAACCAATGGGAAAAATGATGAAAATGAAGAAACAACAGCAGCAGCAAAAGAGAGCATAGTGTTTCACTCTGCATTCAGCCTCCTTATTTTTGTCTCTGCATGTGGATGTTATTTTCCACCACAAATATTTTGGAATTGTCTTAGATTCTTGCATTGGCAAGAAAAGGTAAATCTATCAAAGTTAGTCTTTGAACAATGTGGCTGTTACTGAATACTGTGTTATCCTGCTTCTGCTTACTTCATTCTGCATTGGTCCATATACGACTTTCCAGGCTTTTCTGAAGTCCGCCTGCTCATCATTTCTTATTTAGCAATAGTATTCTTTTGCATTCATATACCACAGCTTGTTCACTGATGGGAATCAATGAAATTTCCAGTTCTCGGCCACCACAGAAAGAACTGCTATCGATATGTTTGTACATGTGGGTTCTTTTGCCATTTTTATGATCTCTTTGGTATTCAGACCTAGAAATGGCATTTCTAGATCAAATGGTACACACAGTTTTGTAGTTATTTGGGCATAATTCCAAATTGCTCTCCAGAATGATTGGATTAGTAGTTTACAACTCCACAATCTGTTCTAATTAGTGTTCTAATTTCCCCATATTTCCAGCATTTATAATTTTCTTGTTTTGTCACAATAACTAATCTAATAGGTATGATGTAGTACTTCAGAGTTATTTTTATTTGCATTTCTCTAATCAATAGTGATTTATAGTATTTTTATATTACAGCAGAAAGCTTTAATTTCTTTACCTGAAAACTTCCTGTTCACATCCTTTGACCATTTATCAATTGGGGAATGACTTGTTGTCTTATAAATTTGTCCTAATTCTTTATATATTTTAGAAATGAGGCCTTTATCAGAGATTCTGGTTGTAAAAATTCTTTTCCAATTTTCTGCTTCCCTTCTAATCTTGGTTGCACTGGGTTTGTTTGTGCAAAAACTTTTCAGTTTAATGTAGGAATTCTTTCTGGTTCATTTTTAGAAATTTCCTTGAGAAGACCTGCTAGACTTGTTAAATACTTACCAATCAGGAGAACATGGAGAAGACAGTAACCACACCTTTTCTCAGATCATACCTTCTTTGAAGCATCAAAAACTTACAGACGTCCAGAACAAGCTTACAAAACAGTAGCATAAAAAGGCTGAAATTTGGGATAGTACCTAACCACCTGCAGAGAGTCCAACCAACTTTAACATAAAGTTCAAAGTCAAGAAATAGGCTGCAAAAAGGGGCAAACAACAAATAAAGAACTTGACCATAAAAAGATACTATGGTGGCAGGGAAGATCCAGATATAAATTCAGAAGACAATATTACAAAACCAATTACAAGTAAAGCCTCCAAGAAATATATTAATTATCCCCAAGCCCAACCAAAATTATGGGAAGAGTTAAAGAAGACATAAGAGTGAGGGAGGAAAAAAATAGGAAGAGAAATGTGAGTGCTGAAAGAAAATTGTGAAAAGATAACTAATAATCAGGTTAAAAAGAAGCACATAAAATACTTGAAAAAATAACATTTTAAAAAACAGAATCAGTTTAATAGTAAAAGAGGCCCAAAAATTTACGGAAGAAAAGATCTCCTTAAAATGTAGAATAGGTAAAATTTAGTAAGAGGTACGAAAGTTTACTGAAGAAAAATGATTCTTTAAAAATTAGATATGGGAAAATGGAAACTAAAAAATCTATAAGCCATGACAAACCAATAAAACAAAACCAAAAGAATGAAGAAGTTGAAGATGTGAAATATCTCATCAGAAAAACAATTGACTTGGAAAATAGATTGAAGATACATCTTTTAAAAGAATTATTGGACTACATGAAAGCCGTGAAAAACAAAAAAGAACTTAAGCATCACATTTCAAGAAATTATCCTGGAAAATTGCCCCATATCTTAGATCCAGAGCATAAATTGTAAATCTACTAATTACCTCCTAAGATATCCCAAAATGAAAATTCCCAGGAATATTATAGCCACATTCAGAATTCCCAGGTCAAAGAGAAAATATCACCAACAGCCAAAAAAAAAAAAAAAACAGTTCAAATATTGTAGAACCACAATAAGTCTCATAGTATATTTAATGACTTCTATATCAACATAATGGAGGGCTTGTAATGTGTTATTCCAGAAAGTAAAAGAGTTAGGATTACAACCAAGAATATCCTACCCATAAAAACTGAGAATAATCCTTCATTGGAGAAAAAAAAATGAATTTTTAATGAAATAGAGGATTGTCAAACATTCCTGATGAAAAGACCAGAACTGAATAGAAAATTTGACATTAAGAACATGAGACTCAAGGAAAAAAATGTAAGAGGGTAACCATGCAAGAGTGATCATAAGAGATTTGATAAAATTAAACTTTTTATATTCCTATGCGGAAAAGTGATACATGTAACTCTTAAAAATAAAAACAAACAAAAACCTTTATCATTATTAGTGAAGTTAAAAGGAGACTGTATAGACAGGCTTGAGAGCAAATTGATTGTGAGAATGTGAGTGATGCAAAAATGAGAATGATCTAAAAAAATGAAGAGATGAGAAAGAGGAATGCACTAGAAGGGAGAAGGGAGAGGTAGAGTGGGAAATTTTTTCTGACATAAAAGAGACCTGCCTGAAAGAATTCTTGTAGTAGAGTGGAAAATGAAGGACTGGTGGGCAACGTTAAACTCACTGTCATAGGAATTGGTTCAAAGAGGGAGGAATCTATAGATACTCATTTGGGTATAAAATTTATCTTATCTAACAGGTAAATAGGGTATAAAAAGATATGGGAACAGGGAGAGATGATAAAAAGGAGGAGGTGGATTAAGAGAGGCAGTGGTCAGAAGAGACTTTTGAGGAGGGACAGATAAAAAGACGGACAGGATAAATAGAAGAAAGTAGGAGGGAAGGAAATACACTTTGGAATCATAATTATGAATGTGAGTACAATGAGTTCACTCACAAAATAGAAGTGGATAGAAGAATGGATTAGAAATCAGAATCCAACAATATGTTGCTTACAAGAAACACATTTGAAACAGAAAGACACCCAGAGAGTTAAAATAAAGGGCTAGATCAGAATTATGTTTCAGCTGAAAGAAGAAAAAAGGAGGGCTAGCAATCATGATCTCAGACAAATGTAAAGGAAATGTAGACCTAATTAAAAGAGATAATCAAGCAAACTACATTTTGCTGAATGGTTCCATAGACAATGGAGAAATATAAAAAGTATTTACAGCAAATTTCTCTGATAAAAGTCTCATTTCTTTAATATATAGGGACCTGAGCCAAATTCATAAAAATAGCATCCACTCCACCAGCCCTGGAATCAGGAGCACCTGAGTTCAAATCTGGCCTCAGACACTTGATCTTTAAGTAGCTGTGTGACCTTAGACTTAACCCCAATTGCCCTGCCTCTTGCCTGCCAAAAAAAAGGAAAAAAAAATAGGATCCCCTCACCAATTCATAAATGATGAAAATATATGAACAAGAAGCTTTTGGAAGAAATCAAAACTATTTATAGTCACGTGAAAAATGATTTAAATCATTAACTTTTGGAGAAATGCAAATTAAAAGAACGCTGAGGTAACACCTCACACCTCTCTAAAATGACAAATATTAGAGGGATTCAGGAAAAATGTGTCGTGTAATCATTTTCAATGGTGTCCTATTCTTCATGGCATTCATTTGGCATCATGTTGGTGAAGATTCTAGGCTGGTTTGCCATTTCATTCTCCACTTCATTTTGCAGATGAGGAAAGTCATGCAATCAGGGTTAAATGACTTGCCCAGGAACACATGGCTAATAAGTATCTGAGGTCAGATTTGAACTTGGAAATATGAATCTTCCTGACTCCAGGCCTTTACTCTATCTATCCACTACACCAACTTATTTGTCCTTGAGGAAAAATCAATATACTAATAAACTGTTGGTGGAATTATGAACTGTTCTGACTATTCTGAAGAACAATTTGGAACTACGCCCAAAGGGTTATAAACGGTGCATGCCCTTTGACCCAGCAATATCACTACTAGGTCTATAGTCCAAAAGAAAAAGGAAAATTACTTACATGTACAACAATATAGCAGCTCTTTTTTCCCCTTTTTTGAGGGGGAGGGAGGGTTGTTGCAAAGGATTGGAAACTGAGAGGATGCTGATCAATTGGGGAATTGCTGAACCACTTGTGGCACAGAATTTTGATAAAATACTACTGTGTTATAAAAATAATCAGGGGGTATTTCCAAAAAAAAAAAAAGAGAGAAAAAAATGGCAGGATCTATATAAACTGATGCAAAGTGAAGTGAGAAGAACTAGGAGGCCGTTGTGAGCAGTAAAAGAAATATTGTAATAATGATCAACTGTGAAAAACTTTGCTACTCTGGTCAATGCAATGAATGGTTCATGATGAAAAAATACTGTCCATCTTCAGAGTGAGAACTGAGGAAGTCTAAAAGCAAATTGACATATTTTTCTTTTTTTTTCTTTCTCTGTGATGTGGCTAATATGGAAATGTTCTGCATGATTTCACATATATAATTACTTGATACTGTTTTACTCTCCTCGGTAATTGGGAGAAGTGTGGGAGGAGGGAGAGAATTTAGAACTCAAAATTCAAATATAAAACAATGTTAGAAATATGTGAATGAATTTAACTTGTGTGTACAGAAGAGCTGGGATGCTTGGAGTGTAGGCCTAAGCAAAAGAGAGGAAGAACATTTCTCATTGTGACATGGCACCTCCCCCACACATACATTCACAAATACTTTACTCATCATCTGCCATTTATTACATTTATACTCATCCTTGGGCATATTAGCTTCTCTACTGAATGATCTCCTTTTTTGTATGTGTCTTGTGTGATATGGTGTTTCAGAACTCTGCTAATTAAACACAGTTTTTTTAAGAGTTTCTCACCAATGTTTCATTGATGAGACCAAGTTCCATGCAACATATTTGATCAGTGTCTTGGTGGGAGATCTCTACCAATCCTTGGCTGTAGAACTCACTTTACACACACACACACACACACACACACACACACCCACACACACAGAGCCACACATACCCCTCAAGGCTTAGCCACTTTGAATAGAGTCACCTTTCAGAGTCCTCCCTTAGAAAACTTCCCTATATCATACTAACTGTAATATAGTCTTCTCACTCCAAAGATATTCAATAAGAGACCCACAATATACATGTTCTCTCAATATACATGACTTTCTTTCTATTCTACTCACTGAAATACCTTTCCATAATTCATCAAAAACATATCTGTCACATTGGGAGAAGGACGTCAAAGCAATGATAAACATCTTTAGCTTATAGGTAATTAACAATTATGAAGAACTGAGTCAATGGAATATTTTCCCCTAGATCCTCAATTCTAACTGATAGCTCTTCATTTCTTTTTAGTAGAAATTCCCGCCTAATGCCTTCTTTCATTTATTCCATGCCACGGAATTAGTCTATTATGAGGCATATCAAAAAGTTTTAGACTCAGTGCTTTAGAACTATAGGTTGCAGAATAGGTGAAGACGTTCAATGATAGAGTGTATTTGCTCACTATAAGTTTTCTAAACTCTTTTGTGATACTGTATCCTAGCAGTGAAAAAACGTATGTTTGTCACCAGTATATTTATATTTCTCTAATTATAAATCATATCTGTGC
The DNA here is from genome assembly GCA_028646515.1 of Pseudochirops corinnae. Taxonomy (NCBI): domain Eukaryota; kingdom Metazoa; phylum Chordata; class Mammalia; order Diprotodontia; family Pseudocheiridae; genus Pseudochirops; species Pseudochirops corinnae. Next base: position 201,530,879 of record CM053590.1, on the reverse strand, counting down.
AACTGGATTTGTTTTAATATACCCAATGTAAAAAAAGACACAAGGTAAAATTAAAAAGAAAACTAAAAGATGAAATAAATAATATTGTAAATTATTCATTTTTTCTTTTAATTTAAAAAACCACTTTCACAAAAAAGAATGCAGATATTGAAGTGAAACAATGTGACTAAATATAAACTTCATTATTTTTTATTTTGTTTAACTCTTTTTGATTCTGTGATTCATGAATCTCATTCTATGTTTAGTTTATTTGATACTTACTTTTTTCTAATTTATTTATTTATTTCTAGTTTTCAACATTCATTTCCACAAGATTTTTAGCTACAAATTTTCTCCCCCTCTTTCCCTTACCCCCCTGACCAAGTTAGCAAGCTTAATGAATACCCCTACACCCAATCTGTTCTCTTTTATCCTCCCCCATTCTCCCCCTTAACTTTCCAGTAGGGCAAGATAGGTTTCTATACCACAGTGCCTGTATATCTCATTTGACAGATACCTGAAAAAACAATTTTTAAATGTTTGTTTTTAAAACTTTGATTTCCAAATATGTTCCTTTCTTCCCCCTCATCCGCCCCCACTGGGGAGACAAGCAATTCAAAATAGGTTATACATGTGTAGTTATGCAAAACATTTCCACAATAATTATATTGTCAAAGACTAAATCCCTCCATCCTATCCCATGCCCCACTTATTCTATTTTCTACTTTGACCCTGTCCCTTTTCAAAGCTGATAGCTCCGAACTACCTGCTCCCCCAAATTGCTCTCCATTCTATCATTCCCTCTCTTATTCTACTCCCCCTCCCACTTACCTGTAGGGTAAGGCACCCAGTTAAGTGTGTATGTTATTCCCTCTTTAAGCCAAATTCAATGGGAGTAAGGTGGACCCATCATCCCCTTTCACCTTCTTGTTCTTCCCCTCCATTGTAACTCCATTGCTTCTTTTATGTGAGAAAATCTATCCTATTCTATCTCTCCCTTGCTCCTTCCAATATATTCCTCTCTCATCTCTTAATTTTATTTTTTAGATATAAACTCTTCCTAGTCAACTGAACCCATGCCTTCTGTCTATGTATACATGTACACACATATACAAACATTCACACGCACATATATATATATATATATATATATATATATATATATATATATATATATATATATATACACATGTACATCCTCCTATCCCTCCTATACATACATATATTTATCTATGCATGTATAAATATATACATATATATTCCCTTCAACTATCCTCATACTGAGAAGTTTAATGAGTTACAATGATCATTTTTCCATGTAGGAATGTAAATAGTTCATCTTTAATAATTTCCTTAA
>CM053590.1:201508833-201529043 GCA_028646515.1 Pseudochirops corinnae | reverse complement strand
TGTACATACATTTATATTCCCTTCACCTGTCCTCATACTCAGAAAAGTTTTGTAAGTTACAACTATCATTTTTCCATATTGGCAGGTAAATACTTCAACTTTCATAAGTTACTTATGAATTCTTTTCCATGTTTACCTTTTCATGCTTCTTGTGCTTGAATGTGAAATTTTCTATTCAGTTCTGTTTTTTTTTCCAGCAAGAATGCTTGAAAGTACTCTCCTTGTTGTATGATCATATTTTCCCCTGAAACATTATACTCAAATTTTTCTGGGTAGGAGATTTTTGGTTTTTATCCTAGCTTGATTTCTGGAATATCATGTTCCAGGCCCTTTGATCCCTTAATGTAGAAGCTACTAGATGCTGGGTTATCCTGATTGTGTTTCCACAGTATTCAAATTGTTTCTTCTTGGCAGCTTGTAATATTTTCTCCTTGATCTTGGAACCTGGCTATAATATTCCTAGGAGTTTTCTTTTTGGGATCCTTTTCAAGAGCTTATCAGTAAATTTTTTCAAGTTCTATTTTGTCCTGTTTCTAAAATATCAGGTCAATTTTCCTTGAGAATTTCTTGAAGGATGATTTCTAGGTTCTTTTTTTGATCATGGCTTTCAGGTAGTCCAATAATTTTTAAATTCTCTCTCCTGAATCTATTTTCCAGGTCGGTGGTTTTTTCCATGAGATATTTCACATTGCCTTCTGTTTTTTCATTTGTTTGGATCTGTTTAATAGTATCTTTAATTCTCATAAAGTCATTTGTTTCCATTTACTCCACTCTAATTCTGATGGAAATATTCTCTTCAGTGAGCTTTTGAAATTTTTTTTTTCCATCTAGCAAATTTGACTTTTTAAGGCATTCTTCTCCTCATTGGCTTTTTGGATCTCTTTTGCCATTTGAGTTAATCTATTTTTTAAGGTGTTATTGTCTTCTGTCAGGGTGTTGACTGTCTTTTCATGATTTTCTTTCATCATTCTCATTTCTCTTCCTAATTTTTCCTCCACTTCTCTCATTTGGTTTTCAAAATCCTTCTTAAGCTACTTTATGGCTTGTAATCAGTTTATGTTTTTCTTGGAAGCTTTTGGTATGGGAGTTCTGACTGTGTTGTCTTCCTCCCATTCCATGCTTTGATCCTTTTTGTCCCCCAAAAAGGAATCTAAAGTTGGATTGCTGAACTTGGTTGCTTCCTTTACTTGCTCATGTTGCCAGTAACTTTACTTGATTTTTGAGCCACAGTAGATTTCTGCTTCCTTGGGGAGAGCTTTGTCCCAAATTGCTGGGTTTTTTGCAGCTGCCAGAGCTATTAGGAGGCCACTGTCTCTGTGGCCCTCACCATCTTTGGCTCATTGGTCACACACCTCAGTAGCACCACCCAAGACCATGATCCTGATCCAGGCAGGTTAAGGGAAGAGCACTTAGCCTCTGGATGATTACCTCTCCCACCCCCACACCCCCCTGCGCAATCTACAGACTGGGAGAGCTCTGAAGCAGCCACATGGAGGCAGCTGCAGGGCCTCCACTTCCACTTCTTTCCTGCCCTAGGGGCAGGTGGCCTGATCCACCCCTCTCCCCCAAATTTAGCTGAGTTCCACTGACTTTTCACTTTGTCCTTGGCTCTTATGGGTTGATACTTCTGGAAACTGCCACAGTAGCCAGTGATCCACTCTGCCTTAGAACCAAGAGGAGGATTCTCTCTCCACAGCAATCACAAATGCTGTCATAGCAGTAGTCCTTTTTACCCCAGGACTGCCACCCAAGCCTGAGACCACGATCTAAGCAAGGCAAAAGAAGAGAATCCTGCCTTAGTGTCAACAAAGGGATTCCTGCAATTGCCCTCTCATCAGCCACTTGTTCCCCCCATCATCTGTGGGCCTGAAGCCTTGGAAGCAGCCACCCAGTTGCTGCTGGCACCCCCCACTTCTGTTGCCCAAGGGCAGTGACTAGATCATACTCTTCTCTCACCCAGCACAAAAGAGTTTCCCCGTGCACTTTTAACTTTCTTTTTGGTGTTTATTTGTTGAGCAGTCAGGAAATTACTAGAGCTGTCAGTGATTCAGTCCCCTGCAATCTTCTCTGGCCAGTCCTTGAAACCAGTCTATGCTAATATGGTCCATGCCAGACTGTGCTCTGCTCCTAGCCCTGTGCAATATACCCTTCCTTTCAGCTTGCCAGGCTGACTGCAGCTAGAGGTGTATTTCACTCTGACATTTTGTGCGTTCTGTCACTCTAAAATTTGTTTAGTGTCATTTTTACAGGTATTGGAGGTTGTTGGTGAGTGAGCTCAAGTAAGTTCCTGCTTTTAATCTCAGGTCCAATTCTTTGTTATTCCATTTGGTTGCTCTTGGCAAAGATACTTGAAGTGGTTTGCCATTTGTTTCTCTAGCTCATTTTACAGGTGAGGAAACTGAAGCAAACAGGATTAAGTGACTTACTCAGGGTCTCATAACTAGTATGTGTCTGAGACCAGATTTGAATTCAGGAAGATGAGTTGTCCTGACTCCAGGAACTGCACTTTATCCACTGTACCACTTAACTGCCTTAATCATTATTACAATATTACTTTAACTATGTACAATATAGAATATAACATCCTTCAAGGGTACGTGATTCCATTTGGATTCTTCTCAGAATATTTTTCTATTAAAGTAATGCATGGTATGAATATATCTTCTTGCTTTTATGCCTTACTTGATTTCGATAATCATGACATCTTTGAACCAAGTTAATATAGTCGTCATATCTCTCAAAGTATCTTGTATGATCTGAATAAATGCATGAGACAAACTTTGTTGCAAGAGATTCTAAGACTGTATTTCTCTCCTTGAGTCAAAAACATTTTTAATCAAAAAGAGATAAAGTGAAGTTAGGAGACCCAGAGCAATTTATAATATAAAATAACATAAATATTCTAAAAAACAAACAATTTTGAAAACCTTAGGAATTGTGGTCAGCTAAATAATCATGATTCCAAAGGATTAACAAAGAAGGCTACCACCTAATGACAGAGAGGTCATGAACTAATATGCAGAATAAGAATTGAATATTGGGACATGGTCAACATGAAAATCTATTCTTCTTGACTACATTTATATGAAACATGGATTCTTTGCTTTTTTGTTTTTTTCTCTCCTTCCTTCTTTTCTCTCTCCTTTCTTTTTTCTATCCCTCTCTTCCTTTCTTTTTCCCTTTGTTCCTTCCTTCTTTCCTCTCTTTTTATTTCTTCCAAGTGGGTGGGAGTAATTGGAAAGGCAAAAAAACTTTCAAAAGTGAAAAAAAAAAAGCAAAAGTACATTTTGAAATAGTAAACATTCAGGGATTACATATTCTTTACTCCTTTAAATCACTTTTGTGACTGTGAAGATGTACTCTAAGGTTAATTCAATTAACCAAATGACCCTTTCTCCTGAATTTTCCAGGGAACTAAAGTTTTACTTCCTCTTTGCAGAGGAGCCCATGATAAATCCATGCAACATGTGTCACTTTCATTAGAATAAAAAATTCTGGTCCTAAATGTTGACCAGAAAAGAATTCAAGGAAAACAACTAAATAGTTTTCAAGTTTTATTCCTTTAACTCACCTCTTTTTAGTATGATACATGCTGGTAAATAATATCCTAATGTATATTTGGACTAAATCCTAAAGAACTGATGATATCTGTCTTTTATTTAGCATGTTAATATGTAGATTCATCTAAAATTCTCCTCCAAAAATATTTGCTATTAGATGAATAAAGACCCAAGCTCTGGCTCATCATACCAAGGTAGAAAAAACTTCAAATATAGGGACAGTAGCATCATGTGTACCTAAAACAAACCTAGTCAGTACCCCATCAGAGGGTGAACCATAAAAGGATACTTTTTTTTTTTATGTCAAGTAATTCAAGAAGGCTATCTGCTAAGGTGGAGAGGAGTTATAACTGGCTTGAAAGGAAGAAATGCCCATATGAATACAATTATGAATTCTTCATGCATTGAAGAAATTTTGTATGCAAACTAACTTCCATTTTTCTATTAAAATATTCTCTGTATTAGCTAAAAAAAGATGAGTTTCAAATGGTACATTTGGAGGAACTTAGTTCCTTAGATTCATGACCTAATTATAATCAAATGTTTTACAATTCATTTTTGTTCTCTCTTTCTTTTCTTCCCAACCTTCATCCTTCTTTCCATTCCTCCCTTTCTCCTTTCATTTTCTCTTTTGTGATTGAATTAAAAGCAATAATTTTATTTAATTTATATTACCTTGTTCTATTTTTAGTTATCGTGCTATTGTTGTATAGCATGTTTCATTCACTTAACTATCACTCTGTCCTTCATCTAAAGTACTGAAACTACATGAAGACTTTGATAAGAAAATAATGCAGCTTACCATAGCTACTCTCATAAAAAACCGCAGAGAAAACAAAGCAATAAACAGTTGATAATCAAAGATGAAATTGTGAAACAATGAATTCAATAAGAATATAAATATTAAGCCACTAATGGATTGTCCAAAATAAATGTTTCTGTACTAATGAATTATCCTTATCTAGCAAATGGGAATACCTAAGTACTTTACAATTCTCGACTTTGTAATTGGTTTATAATGAAACAGTTATATTAATATCGTAATACATTATTCATACTGTTATCCTGATAATGAGGTTTTTCTCTCTCTCCCTTTATGAAATTTCTTTAAAGCAGAGTTAGGCATAGAAAAGTATACTATGGCCTTTTTCTAAAAGAAACACATGAATAACAAAAGAACTGGGAGTATAATAACATTAAATATGATTGTATTAATTAGTCTTCATTCTTGAAATGGGTTCATAGTTAATAATACTCCCTTATTCTGCTATATGTTTGCTTCCTTTAGAGAACTGTAGTGAAATTTTTCATCTTTCCTCAATGGATATTAACTAACACATTTTATTCTAATATGTCAGTACTCTTATGCACCACTAGGGGCTGGTCTTGGAGTAGGCAAAGTAGATGGATGCTAATTTTATATAATGCACGGTAGTGAGAAAAGCATTGAAGAAGGGGTCAGAAAAACTCAGTTCCTTGCTTAACTCTGATGATAACTAGTTATGTGACCTTTGTCTTTTAATCTATCTGAGTCTCAGTGTTCTCATCTATAAAATGAGAAAGTTGGGTGACATATTCTCTATGATCCCTTCCTTATCTATGAATCTATAATCACCTGAGTACTACTAGAAATGTCATCTTTTTCTTAGATATTTCCTTAAATTACAATTTTAAAGAATGAGTCTTCAAAGTTTTCTGCTCTTTAAATATTCGTTAATAAAATGTAACAACTAATGAATGATTATGGACATCTAGGTGGCACAGTGGATACAGCACTGGGCCTGAAGGAAGACTCATCTTCCTGAGTTAAGATCTGGCCTTGGAAACTTCCTAGTTCTGTGACACTGGGCAAGTTACATAACCCTATTTGCCCCAGAAATTCACCTGTAAAATGAGCTAGAGAAGGACAGTGCAAACCACTCCAGTCTCTTTGCTTAGAAAATCTCAAATTGGGTCACAAAGAGTCAGATATGACTGAAACAACGGAAGAGCAACAACAATGACAATGGATGAATTAATGCCCTGGATAATTAAGAACTAACAGCATATCAGAATCATATAAGAGACTGTGGGGGAAAGGAAGAGAGAAGGAAAAAGCATTTACGTAGAGCCTACTCTCTGCCAGGCATTATGCAATTTTTTCAATGTTAGCTAATTTGATCCTTACAAAAACCCTGAGAGGTATATGCTATTATTATACCCAGTCTACAGATGAGAAAATGGAGATAGACAATCTCTTGCCAAAATAGCTTGAGTCACACAGCTCATGCATGTCTGAAGCCAAATCTGAATTCAGGGTTTTGTGACTTCAGGCCTTGCTTGCTTGTTACTGTAACACCAACTAATTCAGCTAGGTGGTGCAGTGAGTAGAACACCAGCCCCAGAGTCAGGAGGACCTAAGTTCAAATGTGGCCTCAGACAGTTAGCACAAAACTAGCCATGTGACCTTAGGCAGGTCACTTACCCCCAATTGCCCTACCTTCCGCCCTAAAAAAACAAAACAAAACAAAACAAAAAAACAAGAACAAGAAACAAAAAAAGACAGAGTTTCCTGAGATTGAAATATAGCAGAACACTGTGAAAAATTGATTATAAACGGAATAGAATGGGGAAAAATGAAATTAAAAAAAATTATTAAGTTCCATCTCTAATGCAAGACCCTGGACATACAAAGACAAAAATAAAATAGCTCCTGCCCTTAAGGAGTTTAGATTATTTCTTATCAGCAAAATGGAATTAGATTCATCTATATCTTCCCTAGCTTATTTGTTGATGAAAACAGTATGTAATAAGTGAAATTATACTTAATGGCTACTTAGAAAAGATTTCATGGCACCAGAAATCTGTAAATTACTATCCATTAACCCATTTCTGTAATATCAGTAGCAATTAACCGAAAGATATGGGTATTTATGTATATGGATCATTTATTCATATATAACATATACATACATGTATATGTATGCATGTATCATGCTTGTTCAAGGAATAGCAAGGAGGCTTGCGTATGGTCTAAGTTGGGAAGAGGGGAGTTATAAACAATAAGAAGACTTGAAAGGGAGGAGGAGGAAGGTTATGAATGTTTTTGAATCCCAAGCAGGATTCTGTATTCAATCCTGGAAGTGATGGTGAGTCACTGTACTTTATTGGGTGTGTGTATTGTGGTGAAGAGGGATGCCAACATGTTGGGAAGTCCTATAATGTCTTAGAGGAGACAATTTGAGAAGGTGTTATAACTTGATTTTCCAAAGTGAGATTTTGTTGAAGTCTATTTGGGGGTCATTTTTCAGGTATACTTTTCTATCACAAGTGGTAGTTTATGAAGACAGGACATTCATAAAGCAGAATTAACAATGGAGCATTATACTCTAGACTGAAATGCCTTGGAGAATATTGGCATTAAAGGTTGGGTTTTCTGTGCTCTCAAGTTCAAGCTGTCTGTAATTTTGGAAAGTGCTTACTAACGCCAAGATAGTTTACTATTCAGATCACAGTGTGTCATGAGGAGTTATTAATCCCAACTGGAAAATAAAGTGTGGCTTGCAAAGCATTCTTTTCTGCCTACATAGAGGTTGCAAATGATGTACATATATTGTTGGGCATTGCTTTACAAAGGCATCAATTACTGATGAGGATGCCAAGAATGGGCAACACTTAATACTGCAGCAAAGATTATGTGGCCCTGCTCACATTTAAACAAATGTTAAAAAGTGTGTTGCAATTTAGGTGTAATTTACAGAGCTATGTGTCCTTTTCAGCACCATTAACCACTTATAACAGGCAAAGTCACACTGCAGAGTTTTCCTAAGGTGGCCCCTAGAAAAGATCAAATTATGACTCATTTCTATAATCTCTTCAGCACCAAAAGACATTTATTATGCATCTTTTCATGGTAAAAATATTTTAATTTGGGCAAGCAAAAACTGTCATGCTTTTATCCATGTATAAGAACTACGTATAGATTCTTCTACTTTTAGCACTCAGTGAAGGGTTACTTTCATTTCTATGACTATTTGAGTCCATACTTAGAGCCCAAATTAAAAAAAAAGAAAAGATTTATCTACCCTTCTATAGTTACCATATGAAAAACTTTTTTTTTTCTAATCTGATATAAAACATTAAAGATATCCAAAATAGAGCCTGACCAAATAAGATGAAATTCTCCTTTAGGGTCCTATCCAAAGCTTTAAAATATTCCTTCCTGCAATTACAAAACATAAAACAAAACACTCATCAAGACTCAGCAGGTTAAAATAAAAATTAGGATTTAGAGATGAAATTTTTGTTAAAGCACTTCAGTTTCACATTAAATGTTTATTTAGCTTCTTTTGCCACAAATTTTGAATAACAAGGTAACTTCTTTGAGAACAGAGACTACATAACCTAATGCATCTTTAATGCTGCGTATTATTAAGCACATTGTTATTTGGAGTGAGGCTCATACATGAGTATGGAACAACAATTTAACTTATCCCCAAGGAATGAACTGCCACCTTATTCTTCCTCCAGAATAAGAGCTCCAAAGCTATCCTGATTCTTGTGGATTAAAAAAAGAAAAAAGAGGATACTGATTCTGTGGTCAGTCATTACAGGACACAGAGGATGGATGTCTCCTATCAATTGGTGAGTCTCTATCTTATGACAAATAAATTCTCAGGTCTCACTCCCCTATACCATGCTTTAGAGTCACTAACATTTGAGGTGAAAATCCTCTTCCTCCTCCTATTTCTTGCCCTTATGCTTCTCAGCCCTACTGCACCACAGTTCTTATTATCCACTTCTTCTCTCCATTTTGATCTCTTGAATCCTTACTCTTTATACTCTTTGTATACTGGATCCAGAGGAGTAGACACACACTGGTTACATACATCTTCCAATTGTCCCTTTGACCCTATTACTCAGCAACTTCCCTTCCTTTATATTTCATGATATACAATTTTTACCCAACTAATTGTAATGGCAAACAAAGGATTACTTAGCTCCTTATTTCAGCTACTCAAGTGCCTTTGAACTGATCTTTGATTATGTCAAGTTTTTATTGGAAACTAACATTATCACATGGAGCCCAAGGTGGGAGGAACTTACCAAAAGAACATACAAAAGCATGAGCACAAGCTAGAACCAAGTAGAACTGAGAGGGAGAATACTTGTGGTGTCGGCACTCTCTCTGTCTGTGTTGATTTGTGTTTATGTTACTTTGTCAGACAGAAGCATTCTGTCGATTGTGTTACTTTGTCAAACAGAAATATTCTGTCGGTTATTTGTGTTGATTTCACAGACAGAAAGTAAATTGACATGATGGTGCTGGCAATGTGTGTGAATATTGTTGTAACTCTGCTAAGCTTAATGTGTGTAAATATTGTTGTGGCTCTGTTAAGCTTTGTTTCCCAGAAACATAAACTGCGAAGGTCTTGAAGTGGACTAGTCACCATGGGCTTTGAACTGGAACGGGAGCTGAGAGCTGCCTACCTATGAATCCAGGTGACAGTTGTGTGAATTCAGACAAGAGCTAGGAGCATGGAAGAGGAGCTGTGGAGTTTGGAAATCAGCCTCAAGTCAAGATGAAAGGACCTTTGCTTGGGTACTTAGTGCTGACTGACAAGATTATGACTTACTGTGACCTAGGGATGGGAGACCTTTGTACTTTCCGCTATGCCTTAATGATGATTCCTTAAGGAGGATTAGAAGACAGCATCCATTCAAGATGAAAGAAGACTTTAGATGGGTACTTTGTATTGATTGATTGAGATTGTGACTTACTGAATGATATCTTTTGTTTGAGACTATGTGACCACCTTAGTAATAAGTTGTTATGTTAAATTGTTGTGAATGTACTTCAGTTTCTGTGAATGTTTTGTTTCAGTTTATTGCTGAATAAATAGAGAGTTCACCATACTATGTGATCAGGACCTTAAAGTTATTCACAGCAGCAGTCCTTAGGAGCTTCTTGTGCTTGGTTTTACATTAATCTATCCACTTACTGTAGTAATCTACTAGATCTTTCTCCTTATTTAGGATTTTAGTTCCTAGCATAGTCTCCCTCTTTACCTGTCTGTCTACATACCTGAAGACTTCAGCAGGCATCATAAAGTCTATTCAAACACTCTGAACTCTCAGTTTAACAACCTCATAAACTCCCATGACCTTTTTCTTTCTGCCTTACCCATACCCTTGATTTTACCTTCACTCATAACTCTTCACAACCTTCCATACCCCTTAACCTTCACAATCCAGGACAATGAATTTCCCTCCCTGACCACAGATCTCTATCTTTTAATCTTTCCTATCTTATCCCTCTTGGGTAAGGGTCTCTTGATTCTTCCTATGACCTCTGTTTCCTTAAACTCTTCTTCTTCTTCCAGTCTGCCACTTTTGTTCTCCCTCCATTTACAATCTTGACTCAAGCATTGACACCTGCAAAATTAACTGTTCATAAGTCCCTTGCCCGCCCTGGTTCTATCAGCACTCATTCCTTAACAAACTCCAATTTTGCATAACCTTTGTTACCTACCTTTCTCTTCATACCTATGAGATACTGAATTCCCTGGATTAAGTCATGAAACCATGTCATTTGGGCGGACTACATATTTATATTATCTAATCTCAATTGGATTTTCACTACTGCATAGGAATAATTGTATTCTTTCTTTATTAACTCTCACGCCCACTACAATAACTCTTATGTATCTTCTACTGTCTTCTCACATTTCTTATACTTCCTTCTGTCCCTTCCCTCTCAGCAGAACTTACTTCCTCTGCTTGATTGACAATATAGAACTCATTTATTAGAAGTTTCCTTTTCTCCCTAAGTGAGTTGCATAAGGTAACATCAGTAAGAGGGAGAGCTAGAAATTGAACCCAAATCCTCTGAAACATTCTAGAAACTGTTTACTAGTTTCAATTATCTCCATGAAGATTATTACAATATTTAATACTGGTTCACCATTAACAACTGTCCTTTAGGCAGAGATATGCTGGAAAATGTTTTACACTTGGCTCTCTGTGGGGGAAAAAAAACACAATACATTTTATGTGATTTAATCTTCAGTATTTACTTTTCTCTATCAATCTCTTAAGTCTAGGCAATCAACAAAACAAGAAGTCAAGTCCTGATTGAACAATTTCCAAGGTCTAAATATTGAGACTGAAAAAATAACAGTCAGATCTCATGAGCTAAAATGACCCAATTCTAGTATCTAATTGCCTATAGATATTTCAAATTCATCATACCAAAAATATAAATCATTATTTCATCATTAAAACTCACCTTGGTTCCAAATTTCCATTTCTGTTAATAGTTCTAGGGCCCTTCCTTTTGCTCATGTTTGCCATCTTAGTATCATCCTTAATGTGTCTCTCTTCCTTGATCTCCAAAATTAGTCAACTACAATGTATTGTTTATACTACCTTTATATCATCCTGACATTTGGTTCTTTCTGTATTTTCATACAACTTCTTTATAGGTCAGACATATCACTTTTCATGAAGACTATTGAAATAGAGTCCAGATTGGTTACTCTGTCTCTGATTGTTTTAACTCTCCATTCCATTTTCTACAGAACTATGAAACCTATGTTTCTAAAACACACATTTGATAATGTTAACTATCTCCTCCTAAAAAAAAAAAAAAAGATTGCTCTTCCTTGCTCCTCCTAGGTTAAATATAGAATTTTAATTCTAGCAATTAAAATTTGCAACAATTTGGCACCCACCTATATTTGCATGTTTTCCTGTTTGTTTTAAAACTGGATTTGTTATTTCACCCTCTATCCGTGGATACACCTTAGTCTCAGAGGATTGCCTGGAGGTACTGAGCATTTATGTTATTGCTTAGGGTCACACAGCAAGTACCTATTAGAGAGAGGCTCAAACCTTTATCATTCTGACTCCAAGGCTAACTCTTGATGCTTTACAATGTTTATTTTTTTTTTTTACAAATTTATTTATTTTAAATAAATTTTGTTTATTTTTAGTTTACATCATTGATTTCCACAAGGTTTTGAGTTGCAAATTTTCTCCCCTTCTTTCCCCTACCCACTACCCCAAAATAGCAATCCCATTGTATACCCCCTCCCCCAATCTGCTCTCTTTTATATCCTCCCCCATGCTCCCTCCAACTTTATGGTAGGGCAAGATGGATCTCTTTACCCCAGTGCCTGTATATCTTGTTTCCCAGTTGCATGTGAAAATAATAATAATAAAAAGATTAATATATGTACACACATACAAATTTATACATATACATATGCACACACACACACACACACACACACATATATATATATATATTTTTTTTTTTTTTAAACATTTGATTTTAAAACTTTGATTTCCAGATTCTTTCCCTTCCTCCCTTTTCACCCACCCTTAGTGGGAAGATAAGCAATTCAATATAGGTTTTACGTGTGTAGCTATGCAAAATATTTCCATGGTGGATATATTGTGAAAGATTGACTATATTTCCCTCCATCCTATCCTGCCCCTACTTGTTCTATTTTCTACTTCGATCCTGTCCCTTTTCAAAAGTGTATGCTTCTAACTATGCTTCCATTTGCTCCAATCTAATTCTGAAGGCATTATTCTCTTCAGTGAGCTTTTGAAATTCTTTCTCCATCTGGCAGGTTTGGCTTTTTAAGGCATTCTTGTCCTCATTGGCTTTTTGAGCCTCTTTTGCCATTTGAGTGAGTCTATTTTTTAAGGTGTTATTTTTTTCAGTCAGGTTGTTGACTCTCTTTTCATGATTTTCTTGCATCATTTTCATTTCTCTTCCCAATTTTTCCTCTACTTCTCTTATCTGGTTTTCAAAATCCTTCTTAAGCTCCTCTGACTTGTAATCAGTTCATATTTTTCTTGAAAGCTTTTGGTGCAGGAGTTCTGATTTTTTGTATTCCTGCCATTCTATGCTTTGATGTTTTTTGTCCCCCAAAAAGGAATCTAAAGTTGGATTGCTGTGCTTGCTTTGCTTACTTTGCTTGTTCATGTTGCCAGTCAATTACTTGAATTTTTAACTTTTTGCCACAGTTTAACTCTGCTTCCAGAGAGGAGAGCTTTGTTCCAAATTGCTTGGGTTTTCTCAGCTGCCAGAGCTATTAGTTGGGTGCCCTCTCTGAAGTCTCTACAAGCTCTGGCACCTGGTCACACACCGCAGGACCTCTACCCAAGAGAGTGATCCAGATCCGGGCAGGTTAAAGCAAGAGCAATTACCCTTCAGAATGGTTGCTTAGTTTCCCTATGATCTGCAGGCCAGGAGTTCTGAAGCAGCCACATGGAGGCTGCTGTATGGCTGCTGGGCCTGAGCTCCTTCTCCCTTCGGGGGGCAGGAGATGGACCACAGTCTCAGTCCCCCTGTTCCCAAAGTCCACACTGACTTTTTATTTTGCCTTTGGCATTTATTGGTTTATTATTCTGGAAAGAGCCACAGCTGCTGGTGATCCATTCTCCCAAAGTCCCTCAGGCCAAAGCTGATTGGGGCTGCCCTGGGGCTAAAACCACAGGCTAAAGGCAGCAGGGCTGGGTTCTGCTCCCAGCATGCTGTGATGGACCCTTCCTGCCAGCCTGCCAGGTTGCATTCAGCAGGAGATTTGTTTCTCTCTCTCACTTTATGGATTCTGTAGCTCTAAAGTTTGTTTAGAGTCATGTTTTATAGATATTTGAGATGGTTATCTTGGCTCTGCCCTAAGCTTTACAATGTTTTTTAATTCCCTTCCCACCACTTTAATATTTCAATAAAACTGCTCTGCCAGTTCTTCCCTTATAACAACTAGCCCTAAATGTTTGATGTTCCATGTCTATACATCATTGTTATCCTATGTCTGGAGTGTATTTCCTTCTCACTTCTACTCCACAGAATTCTTAGGCTCCTTCAAAATACAGGAGAAGTGGCATTTCTTCCAGAAGGCCTTTTCTCACCCATTTTCCTTTCCCCTCAGTTATTGTTATTCTTCCTTTCTGAAGCATCTTTGTATTTTAGTTTCTTATATGCACACATCACTCTTTGAGCTAAATAGAAAATAAATTCATCAGAGACAATAATGATTTCATGGTTATTTATGAATCCTTATAGTTTGGTGAATTACAGATGACAGGTGCTAAATAAAATATTTGTTGCTAGACTTACTTTTGTACCAGAAGGACAAATTCTCTGAATCATTTTCCTACTCATAGCCTTTACTAAACCACTCAAAAATAACTTGATGGAGGTGTGAATCACATAGGTGTGCCTGTGGTCTTCATTTCTTGATCCATATTTTTTAGACTCATCTCTACCTCATAGTATGAATTGAGAAGTGGTTTTATAGGGCATAGTAAGAAGAACATGGTCCATCAATAAAAAATAATTATAATTTAAAAATTTAACCAAACATTATGTCTAAAGTGATGAAATTTCTCTAATGTAGCAATGATCAGGATAAACTGTTATTCCTCATAAGTCACTTAACCCAGATATTCATCAGTACTTACTGAAATGACAATAGTTCACTTTTTTGGGACACTTTCTGGTTTACAAAGAGGTCCCCTACTCCCCAGAAGGCTATAAGGTAAATAATTCAAGTATTAATAGGTACATTAGTGATTTGCCCATGGATGCATACTTAGAAAGTCATGGATTTCAAAGTCAAGATTTTTCCATGTCCTCTGACTCATAGACCAATGTTAAGTTCTACAGTTCTTCCACAACATTGTTCTAGATGAGAAATTGATTTTTATTCTGGAATGTACTCATGTCCTGAATATTTAGTTTCTTTAAAGACAAAAAAAAATACATACATTGTGGTCCCTTTAAAGGATCTAACACAGTGGTTCTCAACTTGTGGGTCACCACCCCTTTGGGGGTCAAATGACCCTTTCACAAGGGTTGCCTAAGACCATGGGAAAACATATATTTCTGATGGTCTTAGGAACCGAGACACCCCTCCTCTATCCATCTCCAGGTGGGTCCAGCCACATGTAGATATGCCCACATATGAGTATGAAAGGTCAGGACTTTAGGAAGGGTTAGAACCACTGCTCTAACAAGTCTAAAGTTAAATGTGCAGAAGATTGTGTAAATCAGATTAATATGGTAGACCATTTTAAGTCTCGTTATGCATGTGCTGAAAATTGTTTCACAGTATTTGGAATGCTTGAACTTTATTTTAAGTAAAAAAAAAATGATCTTCAAAGATGCCATTTGACCATAGTTCAATTACATTAGGGACATGGCTAGTGTTCCATAGACAGTTATCAGTAAGATGGTATGTATTTAGGGAAAAAAAGAAGGATTTCAAAGTTGAAATTAACTGCTGGGAAAGAATCATTCAACAATAGAGTCTTATAAAAGTCACAAGTATATTTTAATGAATTTCCTTTGAGCAGGTAATGTTGGCCTGTAAAATAAAGTAATATGTTTCCTAAAGCTCTTCACTCCTCTGAGGAGTCTATTTTTAGATATGTGAGATTTTACTGATATTTCCTACAAGCTAAATTGAATAACAAATTGAAAACTTGTCATCAAATTGCAGAATATTGCAGTAATAGAGTTGGACTTAGAGAATGGTGAGTTCAGAGATTCAAACAGAAAGTCATTCATCATAATTAAGTGTTTAGGACCTTATTCCCTAGAACAGTGGTTTTTGAAGTAGGAGCAGAATACTTCTGGTAGTCTATAGCAGGGTTTCATAAACTTTTTATACTGAGGACCACTTTTCAGTTTCAGCAGAGCTCACTGGTGTTCCATGTCCTAAGGGCAGGCACAATGCAGTGTGCATGTTTGATGTTCAGAACCAATGTTCCAGTGAAGTTGCAAGATGCAACATGGGCAAGTGCTGCCAGACACATCTTGGATTCATTATGTGATTGATTTGTATTTAATTTTTGGTCATCTTGTATTCAGAAACACTTTCCTTTTGCAATATTTTTTTCATCCCTATATAAGAAGCACTCATCTATAGCATGATCTGAAAGGGTAACCAATAAAAGTGAGTGGGAAGATCCATCTCATCCCACTGTCCTTTTGGACACAATCATGGGCTTATCTCAATTATGACAGCACTAGTCTTGTCACACAATATTCCCCTGCTCTGGCTACTCTTCATCTGGCCTCCAATGGCTGTGTAAGCTATCAAACACTTTCTCCCTTATCTTTGTACCAACTATTAAAAGAGATTCATGACCTAGCCCTTTTTCCCAAACTCATGCCTCTTCAAATTTTCCTATTTTTGTCTAGGGCACAACCATCCTTCCATTTATCAAGTGCTCAGACTCCTTCCACTTGACAAATCATTCAATTGAAACTTCTTTCCTAAAAGTTATTCAGTCACATCCCTATTGAGCTCCCTACAGCATTTGGTTGTTATTCCTTACCATTTTCTTCTGCTGGATACTTATGGACTCCTCTCGAGGTGGCAGATAATTATGTGTCACTCCCGTATGCATTCTTAAAAAATGTTAGGAATAATTTTCTAACCTCTATTTGAATCATTTGCTAAAAATAGGAAAATTCATATATTCTGATTAGTTTGTAAATACTACTGATAGATATTAGTGAAAATGGAAATTTCCTTGACAAATTTCAACAAAAGACATTTGAATAAATATTTGGTGGATAGAACTGAAAGATATGCATAATGATTTAGTAAGTGCAGACTATTATGTAATTTTTACAACTTTTCATCAGACTCTGGAATTACTGTATCATAGTGTCAAACCAAGATTTTCAAATATAATAATACAAATTCAATTACATTGATAATATTAAGCATAAAATAATACTTTCAAGAGAGTAAGAGTTTGCTATTAATAGTAAATATTATTTTGATATGTGCTTAAAATATTACTTCATTTTTTTACATTTCTACTTCTGTATAAGTTATAGTATATACATGTCTATTAGCATAAAAGTACATGTACATAAAATGTAAAATATTCACATATTAGAAAGCATGCACAATTTTTCTTTTTACTGATAGGGCATACAATAAAAAAGTGTCCTAAAAATGGTTTATTCTGCTCTGAATATGTCCTTTCTTTTGCTTTCTTTCTCAGCTTTCAATATTATGCCCATTCCCTATTGTTTAAGAGATAGTTCACATGTCCAATTTCTGTGTTCAGTTCTTCACAAAGGCCTCAAGAAGGCTCCCATCCAGAGTATGGGGGAAATATGTCCCTCCATGTTGGAAGCTCTCACTTTGTGCCTGGGGGTAGAAAGGCAGGATTATAGCAACTTCTTTCACTGACAATGATAATTTAATTCTATAAAAAGTAAAGGAACCAAGCAACCAAGTTAAACTTTGCTCTACATCTGTGAATTTCTGATATATATTTAACCAAATGAAGTCAAGTATTTAAAATGGAGAAGATTATAGACACATAAAGATAAAGCAATCAATCAATATTTATTAAGTTCCTACTATTCTCCAGGCAGTGTGCTAAGCCCTGGGGATGAAAAAAGGAAGCAAAAGACTGTCTATGCCTTCATGGAGCTTACAGTCTAATGTGAGTGAAAACATGCAAATAAGTGTGTGCAAAATGAACTACATAACTGTATAAGTAGGAAATAATTAGCAAAGGGAAAGTACTGGATTTAACAGAGATTGGAGAATACTTACTATGTAGAAGGTGGAGTTTAGTTGAAACTTAAAGGAAGCTATTAGTATGTGGAGAAAAGATGGTAGAACATTCCAATTGTTGAGGACATTCAGAAAATTCCTGGAGCCTAGAGACTGAATGTCTTATTTCACCAGCTGAGAGGAGTATCTTGATTGTGGAAAAGCCAGGAGGTCATTGGCACCAAATTGAAAAATTCCTGTCAGAGATTATGGTAAAAAAAAAAGCTGTAAAGGAGGCTAGATCATTAATGACTTTGAATGCCAAACAGAACATCTTGTGTTTGTTTCTGGGGGCAAAAGGAAGTCACTGGTATTTACTGAGTGTGTGACACAATTGCATCCATGCTTTAAGAAAATCATTTAAGTGCCTGAATTGAGGATGTATTGAAGTGAGGAGAGACTTGAGGCAGATAGATCAACCAGTAAATTATTGCAGTAATCCAAGTGTGAGGTGATAATGGCCTGCACTATAGTGGTGGCAGTGTCAGAGAAGAGAAGATGCAAAAGATGAAATCAACAGGTCTTGACAACAGATTGCATAGTGAGAAATCCATGAGGACTCCTGCTTTGCAAGTCTGAAGGACTTTGAGGATGATGTTACACTCTATAGCATAGGTAATGTAGGAAGGTAGAAGGCATAGGGGGAAAGATAATGAGTACCATTTGGGACAAAATAGTTTAAGGTGTCTACTGGACATCATTTGAGATTTCTCAAAGCCAATTGGAGATGTGAGATTGGAGGTAAGCAAACAATTTGGGGCAATATATCTCAATTTGAGAATTATAAGCATAATGTTATTAATTAAATCCAAGGAAACTGATGAGATCTCCAAGGGGAGTATTATAGAGAGAGAAGAAAAAGAGGCTAAGGATGGAAACCTGAGTGAAACCTATGGTCATGAGGGCATTATCTGCAAGAGGATGCAGCAAAAGGAACAGAAAAGGAGGAGTCAGATATGTAGGAGGAGAACCAGGAAATAATGATGTCCCAAAAACTAGAGACAAGAGGTTATTAGGGAGGAGAGAAGAATTGGCAGCGTCAGAGGCTACACAGAGATCAAGGAGAATGAGGAATGATAAAATGCCACTAGATCAGGCAATTAGGAAATTATTAGTAACATTGTGGAAAGGAATTTTGGTAGAATGATGAGAAAGAAGAAAGATTATAAGGGATTTAGAAAAAAGTGAGAAGAAAGTGGGGGTATATCTATTGTAGAGGGTCTTTTCTAGGAGTTTTGCTACAAAGGCTAAAAGAGGTCTATGATGATAGCTGGTAGGGATGGCAGGATCAGAATTGGATTTTTTTCATGATAGGGGATACATGAGTATGTTTGTAGGCAACAGTAAATCAACAAATCATTAAGGAGAGAAGAGTAGGGATGACAGATGTGGCAATCTGTTGGAGGAGATGGGATGGAATGAGATCACTTGAACAAGTAGAGGGGTTAGGAGAAAGGCCACTTCATCATATGAGATAAGAGTTAAGAAGTAGAAAGTGATAGAAAGCATCTGAATGGTAGAAGATACAGAAGGGGGAGAAAAAGGAGCTCATAGGAAATAGTCTCATTTTTTTCCCATGTAAAATAAAAGGCAATATTCATATATATGGAAAACCACATTTCTGGAGTTGAAATTATTAAACCCTGAAGAGAATTGACTACTTCATCTTAGTTTCTGATAGAGGAGAATAAATATGATAGGTACTCTGGAGTTAGGAAAGGAAGCTTCAAAGACTCCAGAGGAAATAGAGGTGTGATCTCATGGATGGTTCAGTGAAGTTGTCATAGGATAAATGGGAGATATTCACAAAGGAAGTTCTGAAGACACATTGAGAAACAATTCTTATTTGGAAGAGGAATAGAATTTTGGCCAAAGATATTTGCGTGAATGTACAAAGAAAATAAGGAAAGAAAAAAGGAAGCAGAGAAGAAAAAAGGAGGAAGAAAAGCAAAAGGAGAAGGAGAATAAGGAGGAGGAGGAAGAGGAGAAAGAAAAGGAAGAGGAGAACAAGAGTAGTAGAAAGAGGATAATGAGGAGGAGGAGGGAGAGAAAGAGAAGAAAGAGTAGAAAAAGAAGGAAGAGGCCCTTCAAATACCAGAGGCCTCTATGAGATCCTGTAATTCCAGAATACATACCTCTATTTCACCCTTTCCTTAAAAACAACTCCATTGGGTACTGAGAGATTCCAGTTTCTTATCCTGGCTTGCAGCTGAAGGAACTGACTGTAGAACTATACTATTTCACCTGCATTGAACAAATAAACTGAGATTCCATGATTCTATGATTTAAAGTTCTGAGACTCAATTCAAGATTATTATTAGGGCAGAGAATGAGGCTTTGGTTCTTAGAGAGCTGTCTGAGGTGATTGAGGGCTTCTTCCAGACTATATGTCTTCTCCCCCTAGCTTCAGCAGAGTTAATGGCCTTAGGAACTCTAACAATTCCAGAAAATCAGAGGATTCTTGATTCTAACACCTCCAGATGGGAAAGTACAGTAGGGAGTTAATCCTAAACTCAAAACGTGGTAAAGGACAATGAAGTATTTGTTGTTCTCTGAATCATGGGTCATCATCAGTATTCTATAAGAAGAGCAGGAAAAGATGATCTTCTATTCTTATGACAAAACAGGAAAAAACAATGTGAAATAACATTTTCAATACTTGTATCTATCATAATAATTCAGTTTAGGATTAATGAGTATGATAATGTAAATTTTATGAGATGTTTATAAGGAACAATTAATTTTAATTGTCAACCCCCCTGGTTTCAAATAAAAAGTGTTGCATGCACTGTGTAAATGACACAGAAATATTTCATTACAGATTCTACACTATACTGATTTAATGGGATATTTCACACTAGGGATATGTAAAATAAGCATCCTTACAAAGGCCTGGAATTTTATATTTTGGGCTCTACATGAATGCAAATTATCTTTATTTAAAAGACTATTTCTGGGGGTGGAGCCAAGATGGCGGCGTAGCAGCAGCAATATATCGCAGCTCTCACATAGCCACCCCCAAATACCCATGGAATAGGACTCTGGACCAACCTAGAACTTCAAAAAC
>CM053590.1:201483939-201508333 GCA_028646515.1 Pseudochirops corinnae | reverse complement strand
GCTGGGAATCTGTCACTCTCTGTCTCACAATGGGTTCTGTCACTCTTAAATCTGCTCAGATTTACTTTTTAGTTCCCAAGGATGAAATTCTTGGGGAGCTTGTTCAAGTCACTGCTTACTCTCCGCCATCTTAGCTCCGCCCCCTGTTTAGTTGTTTTTTAATTGTGGCTGAAAAGTTCTTCAGGCTCATATAAAAGATCCTGGAGTATTTTGCCATTTCCTTCTCAAGTTTGTTTTACAAATGAGGAAATTGAGGCAAATAGGGTTAAGTGACTTGCCCAGGGTAACCCAGCATGTAAGTATCTGAAATCTGAGTTGTAGTAAAGTCTTCCTAACTCCAGGCCTAGCATTCTATCTACTGTGTCAACTAGCTAGTACAGTATAAAAGCCAGTTTGTATAATTGTTGCTGTTTATTATTATTATTATTTTAAAAACATTATTATTACTGTGTACTAGTATTACCACCTAGGTAGAAGCTGCTGCAGCCAGAAGAGCCACACTTCCACAATTATTGCCACTTCCAGTGATACTGTCCCCACAGTCCAAAATTCTCTTCCTGTCTCTGATATCACTCCAGTGAGAGTTCCTAACCTCTTCCAGCATGAGAAGCAAATGACCATGTCTCCTTTTCACTCCATCTCTTAAAAATTCAGCGAGTCAGTCTTTAAGTGCATTTCCCTGACTACAAATATCTATCTCAAGGCCTGCTACAGGAATTATTCTCTAGTTACTCAGCAGGGTCCGTCAGTGGAATCATTGTGTCTGGACTGCTCATGCTTTTATCATTATATACACTGAATCAAGATCATGTCCCATGATGTGCACCCTGGTTGTGTGTCAGAAGGTTTCTATCTTTGGAGGATATGAATGACTAGAGGGACAAATACGTCCTCCATAAAACCATAGGACATTCTTCCAGGACTGACATAGCAGTATGATCTGGGGAAAAGAGTCATTGGTTTAAAGTCAGATAACATTTGTTCAGATCCGGTTTATGTTATTTACTGGGCAAGTGTGATCTTGGGCAAGTCACTTGTCTCTGGGTTTCTGCTCCTTCACCTGTAGAATGAAGTAGTTGGACCAGATGATCTCCTAGTTTCCTTCCAGGTCTACATTCTGTGATCCACATTTTCAATCTGATTCTGCTTTTCTACTTGAGAAAGTGAACATTAATAAAATCAAGAAAGCATTAAGAACCATAGAAATGCAGTGCTTGACTTGTAATTAGAAGATCTTTAGGGACTGAGAAATGTAGACACTACATTACAAGCAGTTTAGTCTTTGTTGACTATTTTTGATTATAAACTAGAAAAATATCTGTTTTTCACTACAACCATTTTACAACTTGTGATTAGTTTAGATCTTAGAAAAAGTGCTAAATTTGTTTGAAAATAACAAGTTGCCCCCTTGTCTGTAATCACTGTCATCCATGGTTGGGGGAATTCCCCATTAGCCATATTAGCTCTGTAGAGGTAAAGTAGGTGCCAATGAAACTGATGGTTGTCAGGATTTTTGTGTGAGAGAACAAGGAATAGGACAACAGAAAGAGCAGAGCAGAAAGTTGTTACTTCTTGTTTTTATACTGCTCTCCTGTATTCAATACTAATAAATCATAAAGAAAGCCAAGATCACTATGGCTGAGATAAACTATCTATGTACTTCCTTTCATTTTTGCTTGATTTCCCTGGTCACCAGTCACAAGATATAGTTTCTGGTTTTATCAATTTGGTTTAAGGAGTGGAAAGAGGTTGTTGCTCCATAACAAGCAGAGCAAAGCCCAGAATCACAGAGCTAGAAAGGTTAGTTCATTTATTTCTTGTGAGAGGACCTGGGAATAACTGATAAACAATTCAATGGAAGAAGTCATCTTTGAAGAAAAAGCAGAAGAAATGCTGCATTTCAAACCCCTTCTGGATATTGCATATTCGTTTGAAAGTACTTTCTGTAATTTTCTATAACATTTGTATCTATTTCCTCACGTGAACATTGGTTATATCCTACTCAGAAGAATGTACACTCCTTTGGGGCAAGGACTGCTTTGTTTTTATTTATTTTTTTAAAAATTTATTCACTTTTAATTGAAAACATTCAGTTCCACAATTTCTGAGTTCCAAATTCCTCCTCCCCCTCATGGTGTCATGCAATCTGATATAGATTCTACATATACCTTCACATTAAATATTTGTCAAGTCATACAGAAGAATTACAGTGATTAGAATTAACAACGAGGAAGAAGACACCAAAAAAAAAAATGAAAGAGAGAGAACGTAGTTTGCTTCAATCTGCATTCAGACTCCATAATTCTTTCTCTGGATTTGGAAAGCCTTTTCCATCATGAATCCTTTGGAATTGTCTTATAACGTTGTATTGCTGAGAAGAGCCCAGTCTATCAAAGATAGTCATCGCAGATATGATGTATCTATAATTGTGTTCAGTGATCTACCGGTTCTGCTCCCCTTGCTCAGCATCAGTTTATATAAGCCACTTCAAGTTATTATGCAGTCCTTCTGCTCCTCTTTTCTTATAACACAATAGTATTCCATTACATTCATGTACTACAACTTTTTTAGCCATTTATGGGAATCCTGACAAGTTCAAGCATGGAACTCCTATTACCAAAACAGGATTGGAGGGGCTGAAATTTTAGTCAGACAAGTCAAATTAGTGATGAAAACTGTACAATTACCTAAGAAAGAATATACAGTGGTTATTATACCCATTCCTGAATATATCATTGGAATAGATATATTGAGAGGCATAACCCTGAATTTAGCTGAAGAAAGATACCAATTTGCTGTAAGGAAGATAAGAATTAATACAGTTTTAGTAGGAAAAATTAAAATGGACCCAATTACTTTACCTGAACTTTCTGAAGTAATTTCTTTAAAGTAGTATTGTGTGTCAGGTGGGCAAGATGAAGTTGCCAATACTATAAAGGAATATGTTGAAGCAGGAGTGTTAGTCCCTACAACCACATGATGGAATAATCCTGTCTGACCAGTACAAAAATCAGATAGGACATGGAGAATGGCAGTGGATTATAGACAACTGAATAAGGTGACTCTTCCCTTGTATGCTGTTGTTCCAGATACTGTCACCTTAATAGAAAGGATCCAGAAATATGATGGCCCTAGGTATGCAGTAATTGGTTTAGTCAATGCTTTCTTTACCATACCAATAGACGCTAAACAATAGAACCAGTTTGCTGTCTCTTTGCAGGGCAGACAATATACTTTCACGTGATTGCCACAAGGATATCTGCACATCCCCACTATTTGTCATAGGATTGTGGCTGAATATTTTGATAAATTAAAGCTACCTGGTGTATAGCTTACCCACTACATAGATGATATTATGATACAAGGAAAAAATGTAAAAGAAGTGGTGAAGAGTTTGACACTTAATTGAGCATATGAAAAGCAAAGAGTGGGAAATTAACCCTGCAAAGATTCAAGCATCAGCTCAAAATGTAAAAATTTTGGGTATGTGATGTAATAAATGATGATGAGAGATTCTTCTGCAAGCCCAAAAAAAGATTCAGAATTTTCCTACCCCAACCAGTAAATTTGGGTGAATAACCTATACAGTTTAGTAAAAATGATAGAATAGTTCAAGTGATTATTATTCCTTGTGAAACAACACTCTTTGTGAAAACTGACCCTCCTTCTTAAATTACTATCAGAGGAACTGAAGAGTTTGATTCTACTAATGAACACAAGGTGCTAAATGATTAAATAGCTGAGACAAGACACTAAATACTTCTTCACTTGCCATTACACCTTCCCTGTAAATCTGACAGTTAAACTATTACTTGCGCTCCCAGACTGCTTAGAGTATCAGCCTTTATACCTAGATCAAACACTCATTTAGACTTTATTTTGGTATATGGTATAAGATACTGGTCTATTCCCAGTTTCTGCCATACTATTTATAGTTTTCCCAACAGTTTTTGTCCAAATAGTGAGTCCTTTTCCCAGAAGCTGGAGTCTTTGGGCTTGTCAAATACTAGATTACTATAGTCATTCACTGCTGCATCTTGTGTATCTAATCCATTCCACTGATCTACTACTCTATTCCTTAGTCAATATCAAGTAGTTTTGAGGATTGCTGCTTCATAATACAGATTAAAATCTGGTATGGCTAAGCCACCTTCCATAGCATTTCTTTTTATTAATTTCCTTGATAATCTGGACATTTTGCTCTTCCAATTGAATTTTGTTAATATCTTTCTCACCATATAAAATAATTTTTTGGTAAATTGATTGCTATGGCACTAAACCTGTAAATTAATTTAGGTAAAATTGTCATTTTTATTATATTAACTTGACCTAGCTATGAGAAACTGGTGTTTTTCCAAACATTTAGATCTGACTTCATTTGTGTGAAAAGGGTTTTGTAATTTGGCTAGAGCTCAGGCAGACTCAGCAGCTCCTGGAGGGGCTGTGCTGGTGTCTGCAGATTCCCCTGATTATGCTAAGGCATACCTGGGCTTCTGGTGTTAGTACTTTCTGGTTCCAATCCCCCTCCCTCCGAGGTTAGGGATCTTTGGCTGGTCAGCTGAAATTGGTGTTGTTGGGATGCCTCCCATCCTTCACTTCAGGCTGGACACAGACTCAGTCACGCCCTTCCCCTAAGACTCCCAGGTCTGCTTCTGATTCCACTATTTCATCATTTGACATGGGGCAATTATCTCTGGGTTGTTAGGGTGAGAGTGGTGGATTAGAGCAGTTAGGGTTTACTCCACCATCTCAGCTCCTGGAAGTTCAGGTAGGTAATTTTTAAACATCCAGACTACAGGTTAATATCCCCAAGAGTAGCTGTTGTCACTGCGGTGGCCCCATGTTTGTCTCTGTGACAGATCCTCCATCCCTCAGGAATTGTCCCTGCAGTGGGTGAATCTCCTTGCCGGGGCTCACTCTGGCTCTGCTGTGGTCTGGTCTCTCATCTTCTCTGATGAGGTCCTGTTATTTTTCTTTCAATCTTATTAATCTCATCTTTGATTTTCAGCGTTTCAAATTTGATATTCAATTATAGATTTATAATTTATTCTTTTTATAGTTTTTTAAACTTTCATGCACAATTAATTGCTTTTTTATTTATGTAAAATTTTTAAAGAAATAAAATTTTCTCTATTGTTTTGACTAGATCCCATAAATGTTGGTATGTTGTCTCATTGTTGTCATTTAAAAAATTAAATTATTCATGGTTTCTATGATTTGTTCTTTGATCCACTTATTCTTTAGGATTAGATTATTTAGTTTCCAATTAATTTTTTAATCTATCTTTCCACAACCCTTTGTCGAATGCAATTTTTATTACATTGTGGTCCAAAAAGAATACATTTAATAGTTCTGTCTTTCTACATTTTATTCTAATACATGGCCAATTTGTATTTAGTTTGCACATGCTGCTGAGAAAAATGTATTTTCTTTTCTATTCATATTCAGTTTTCTCCAAAGGTCTGTCATACTTATTTTTTCCAAACATTCCTTCTATCTCTTGAGTTCCTTTATTGTTTTGGTTTTTTTTTTTTTGTTGCTGAATTTAATTAATTCTGAGAGGGGACAGATGAGGTCCCCCACTAGTACAGTTTTGATGACTATTTCTTCCTGTAAGTCTGTTTACTTCTCCTTCAAGAATTTGGATGTTATAACACTTGGCTCATATATGTTTAGTATAGATATTGATTCATTGTCTATGGCACCTCTTAAAAAGATGTTGTTTCCTTCTTTATCTCTTTTAATTAGGTCACCTTTTGCTTTTACTTTGTCTGAGATTAGGATTACTACCCCCAATTTTTTTTTTTACTTCAGCTGATACATAATAAATTTTGCTCCAAGTCCTAACTTTTACTCTGTGTGTGTCTCTCTGCTTCATTGTAAGGACCACATTATAGGATTCTGGTTTTTGTTCCACTCTGCTATACACTTCTATTTTATGGTAGAATTCATCCCATACATTCCCAGTTATGATTGCTATCTGTGTATTTCCCTCCATTTTATTTTTCCTTATGTTTTCTCTCTCTCCTTTCACTCATTCGTTTTCTCCATTCACTATCCTATTCTTCTTCAGTATTTTGGTCCTTTCTTCCACCTCCCATGATCTGCCCTCCCTTCTGTCAGTCCCTAGCCCTTTTCTCTCCAACCACCCACAACTTTGTTTAATTTCTTCCTTTCCTACTTCCCTGTCAGGTAAGATAGATTTCTATATTCAACTGATTGTGTATATCATTCCCTCTTTGAGTCAATACTGATGACAATAATGTTCAAGTGGTACCCGTCACAAACAGTCCCAATTTTTCTCATCCACTATAATGCGTCTTTTGAGCCTCTTCACCTCTCCCTCCCTTCTCCATTCAGAATGCTCCTTTCTCTTGTCCCTTAATTATTTATGTAAGTCCTTCAAATTCACCATATGCCTATGTTCTCTGTCTACATATATTTCCTTTAAATTTAAAATTAGTGATAGAATTTTTAAGCATTGTAAGTATCATCTTCCCATGTATGGATATAAACAGTTTATTTTGATTGAGTATCTTATGTTTTCTTTCCCATTTTTACCTATTCATGCTCCTCTTGGGTCTTGATATAATACTTCAAAGTGAAAAAATGGTCATTCATTAAAATAGAAGGATTTCAAGCTTTTATAAGAAGACCAGAATAAAGCAACAAAAAAAATTCTTTTGCCTTCCTGAATATCATGTTTGTTTGGTTTTTTTGCTTCTGGTCCTTTAATATTGTTATTGCAAAGCCCTGTGTGATTATGACTGTGACTCTCTTTCTGGCCACTTGTATTTTTTTCCCCTTTATTTGATAATTCTGAAAATTGTCTATAATTCTCCTTGGGGGTTTTATTTTGGGATCTCTTTCCTGAGGTCATCAGTGGATTCTTTCAATGCCTATTTTGCCCTCTGGATCCAGGATATCAGGGCTGTTTTCCTTGATCATTTCTTGAAAGATGCTCTCCAGGTCCTCCTTTTTATTACGACTTTCAGGTAGTACAATGATTCTGACATTGTCTCTTCTGGATCTATTTTTCTAGGTCAGTAGTTTTTCCAGTGAAATATTTTACCTTTTCTTTTATTTTTTCATTCTTATGAATTTCTTTGATTCATTTTTGAGGTCTCATAGAGTCATTTGTTTCCACTTGCCAATCCTAATTTTTAAGGTGTTGCTTTCCTAAATTAGCTTTTTTAAAGTTTCTTTTCTGTTTGGCCAATCATATATTTTAAGGAATTTTTTAAGGAATTGTTTTCTTCAATGCATTGCTGGATCTCCTTTTCCAACTGATGAATTTTATTTTTTAACCAATTCTTTTCTTTCCCCAGCTGCTGTCTTTTTTTTTAATAATTCTCTTGCCCCACTCTCATTTCTTCTCCCTGTTTTTCTTTTACTTTTATTATAAGATTTTAAGCTTCTTTTTGAGGTCTTGCATGAGTTCTCACTTCCCATTTTTCTTTGGGGTTTTGCCCATAGGTGTTTTGACATTGTTGTCTTCTTTTGAGTTTTGACTTTATCTTTCCTGTCACCATTAGTAACTTTCTATGGTACTGGTTTTGGTGTTTGCCTGCTGCAACACACTGTGGCTCAGGATCTATTGGCAGTTTGTTGAGGTGGCGCTTGTGGCTGACTCTCTGGGGTTCTTCTTGTCCTGGACTCTGCTCCCCTTTTACCTGAGTGAGACAGACTTTTTCTGCTGATCTTCTAAGTTTCTTTATCTCGAAGATTATTTCATCCTATCTTTTGGGTGGTTCTTCTGTTCCACAGTTTATTTTGTGACACTAGCTTATGGCTGTTCGGAGTTGAATATGGGAGAATCACCATGATTTACTGCTTACTCTGCCATCTTGGCTCCCAGAAGTCTCCCAGATTGTTTTATTTTTAACTTTGCATGCTCAATGTCTTGCATATAGTATGAGTTTGATTGATGTTTGTTTAATTGTATTCCCCTAGACATTCTTTCTAGAACAGTGGTTTCCAATTTGGATACCAAGGCCACCTGGTGACTCAAATCAATCCCAAGGGGTAGGTGGCCAATTAATCAGAGATTAGGAAGATGGATCACTTCTTCCCTCCCTCCCTCCTCCTGAGCTCAATAGATTATCAAGAGTTGTTTCAGAGAGAACTACAGAATTTGTTCCATCTTATCACTATTCTATTCCCTTTCACAACTGGATTTTAGTGGCGTGACAGAATATACAACTTTTAGGGCTGAAAGAACATCACTTAACTCAACCAGAACACCTATAGCATCTGCACAGGAAAATTCTCACCTTCCTCCCAAACCCAGATTCCTTACATCCTTTCCATTATCATTGTAGTGGTCTGTGGCCTCTGTACTCTTGTGCAGTGGCTGGTACACAACAATATAAGCACTTCTGAAACACATAATCCATCCCCTCATGGAATCCACACTCTACTCCAACACCCATACATGCATTTTTACCTTCATGCTTCAGTGTAAAAGACAAGTAGCATGGGATAAATAGGCGACAATATTATCTTTTCTCCCAGACCCACCCTTCAATACTTTTCTGTTTCCATGGACACTACCAGCATTCTTCCAGTTTTTAAGGTTCTAACTTTGTCCCTCTCATTCACTACTCATTACACACAAAAACTAATATCTTCAAAGTTAACAGCAACTTATTAATTGCCAGTTCTGACTGTCTTCTTTCAGATGTCACCCTTTTTGACCTCTGGGAAGTATCTGAAACTGTTGACCATCCTTTTTACCTATATAATTTCTCTTCTTGGGTTTTTGTGATAATTTCTCTTTTGATATTCCTGATATCTGTCTAATAATAGAGGCAGCTAGGTGGTTCAGTGGATAGAGTGCCAGACTGGCATTCAGGAAGACTTACCTTCCTGATTTCAAATCTGGCTTCAAACACTTAATAGCTGTGTGATTCTGGGCAAGTCACTTACCCCTATTTACCTCAGTATCCTCTTCTGTAAAATGACGTGGAAATGGAAATAGCAAACCAGATCTTTGTCAAGAAAACCCCACATAGGGTCAAGAAGAGTCAGAAACAACTGAAACAAGTGAACGGTGATAATAACAACAAGTAATCTGTCTGATATGCACGTAAGCATAAAGTCACCTTTATAGCTGAGTAAAGAATGAGCAGAAATTTAAGGCAGAGAGGCAAACAAAGAAACAATTAAAAAATTCAAAGAATGAGGCGATAAAGGTTTACATTAGGGTGGGATCTATGTGAATGGAGAAAAGACCCTATGTGAGAACTATTCTCAATGTGGAAATTGCAAGGTAGGATTGGAGGTGAGAAAGAGTGGATGATAACAGCCTGCAAAATGGGTGATTGGGGGGATGGTGGTATCAAACTCAAATAGAAATGCATCTCTGAGGCCCATACATTGACTTAGTAAACCGCAAATTAACATAACCTAACATTTTGTATTCTTATTTATTTTGTTAAATATTTCCCACTTATATTTTAATGTGGTTTGCAATATTTGGTACACTGACACCAGTTTCCTAGAGAGTAATAATGAAGTTGAAAAGAGAGGAGGTTGGAAGAAAGAAGATATTGAATTCTTTTTATATAGATTGGGCTTGAGGCACCTATGGGGAATCCAGTTTCCTATGCCTAAAAGGCAATTGATAAAGCAAGAAAGATAGAGCTCAAGATAGAACTCAGGGGACAAGTTGGACTTGATATATAGAAATGGAAATCATTTGCATGAAAATGAAAATTGGATACATGAGAGCTGACACATGATCAAGTGAGATTATTTTTAGTGAGAAGAGTGCCCAAGACAGAGCACTGGTGAAAACTCAAAGCAAGTGGAAATGATTTATTTCCAAAGAAGACTATGGAGAAGTCAGATCAAGAAAAGAACCAGAAGAAAGCAGTGTCATAAAACATGAGATGGGGTGAGTGGGGCAGAAGGAGAAAGTTACCAAGAGTGTTAAAGTTTGCAGAGAAATTATGTAGGATGAGGATAGAGAAAAAGTAATTTATTGTGTCAATGAAGAGATGAGTTGAGAAAAAAGTTTTATTGAATGATGAGACCCAAAGTAAGATCACAGGGGGCTTAGAATCAAGTGAGAGGACAGGACGAGATGGTACTAGGTAGAGATTCTTTAGTCTAACACACTATCTTGCTGCCTCTGTTCTGGCTATGATGGTTTTAAGTTTCATCTATATGCCTATGACTCTAAGATTTCTCTCTATATAGCCCTAATCTTTCTCTAGAACTCTGGTTTCACATCACAAACTGCTTACTAGTTATTTCCAATTGAATGTCACAGCCATCTCTAACTCAATATATCTAACAGAGAGCACATTACCTTTCCCCTAAAACCCAATTGTCTTCTGAACCTCCACTCTGTGATGAGCATATAAATCATCCAGGTTCTCAGTCTTAGCAATATCACATGTCTCAACCCCTCACTTTCCTTCACTGCACATGTCTAATAAATTGCCAGATGTTGCTTTTTCTACCTCCACAACATTTCATAAATCTGCATTGTTTCTCTTTCTTCCCACCCATTTCTGGTTCTCATCAACTCCAATTTATATCATTGCATCAGCCTCCGATTTGCCTTCCCTACCTCAGACTTCTCCACACTCCAATTGTTCTTCCCCAATGCTTCCAAAGCAGATTTTCCTAAAGTACAAATCTGACCATGACATTTCCCTATGCAATAAATTCCAGTGTTTTTCCTTGTGTCATTAAGTCAAGGACAAACTATTTCATTTCTATCACATTTTGAAAATTTATATTTTTTCCTTGAAGTTTTAAAATGTACATATTAATCAGTGCAATAACACAAATTTATAATCCATAAATAGTTAAATACACAGATATTGGTGGTACATATGCAAATGATTTTACGAATGAGAGTGTGATAAAAATGGAGGTTACTGGTCTAGACTACTGAATACATCATTATAGTATCTCTGGATTATTATAATATAACACAATATTAATATTCTGACCTATAGGCTTGGCTTTACACAACACCCATAGCTAATTAGCTTGTGCAGAGAGTATCACAGAGCACCATCTGCACATAATAAGCATTTCCTAATTGTTTGTTGAAGTTGATATATAGAGAGAAGCATTCCATCATAGTGAAATTTTCTCAAAAATGTACCCAGGCACAA
The DNA here is from genome assembly GCA_028646515.1 of Pseudochirops corinnae. NCBI lineage: Eukaryota > Metazoa > Chordata > Mammalia > Diprotodontia > Pseudocheiridae > Pseudochirops > Pseudochirops corinnae. Next base: position 201,497,198 of record CM053590.1, on the reverse strand, counting down.
GTATGGTGATATTATCATGTGGAAATTGTCAAAACTGATTTTTTAAAGATCTGATTACCTAGTTCAAGTATCATTCCATTTCTTTTACTTCAGCCCCTTTACAGAACTGCTCTTCTTTTGGGACTATTGTTGCAGAGGAAATAGAAGAAAAGGACAATGAAAGCCAAATTTATTCATTCAAATACTTAGTTAAATTTCTGGTTCTGAGGAAAGAGTGAAGGTATTGGATGAAACGAGATGTATAAGTGGTGTACTGATTCCACCCAGTCCTACTGGAAAAGGCACAAGTGAAAATAGCACAGTATAAATGGGTACAATTTGCAGACCATGAGAGCAAACTATTTGGCTATACGGTTTGCTAATAATGTTGTTACTGTTGTAAATCGTGTAAACTTTGACATGGATAATGTGCAAATGGAGATGAGGTTCTGTTGGTAACAGTAGCTTCTGACTCAATAGTATGAGAAGATGAACACCCATATGTGAAGATGAGAGTAAGTCATGGAGATTCCAATTTGATTGAGAGTAAAAAGAGCTCCAACTAGTGAAGTAAATGATGCAAAAAGACAACAGGAGACAAGAGATAAAGTATTAAGGTGGTATTGCTCCCCATTGTCCCCTAGCTCCATTTTAATGAAAGTTCTTGAAGACAAGGCCTGTATCCCACTTGATTCTTTATGTGCAAAACTTAGCCCAGTACCTGATTTATGAAAAGTACTTAATAAATGTTTGTTGGCTGATTTACATTAAAATAGTTCAGATAAACATGACTAAGGCCCGAAATATGGTGGTGGCTAGGTGTGCGAAGGAGCAGTGATAGATGAGAGAGGTACTATAGAGATTCTCAAAGAGGACAATGACATCAGGGAGATGATGCCATGACATGCAAGTGAATTGGATTTAAGTGAGGGAAGGTTGTGCAAAGTAAAACATAGAGAGCATCATACCCTTACCTGAACGTACTCCACCCAATGGAATGTAGGAACATTTGAAAGCTGAAACCTTTCCTTTTTTTTTTGTTTTCTTTTCTTTTTATTTTTTGCAGGGGAGAAGGCAGGGCAATTGGGGTTAAGTGACTTACCCAAGGTCACATGGCTAGTAAGTATTCAGTGTCTGAGGCTGGATTTGAACTCAGTTCTTCCTGACTCTAGGACTGCTGCTCTATTCGCTGCACCACCTAGCTGCCCTTTTTAATTTCATTATTATTATTTTGTTCCTTAAGGGCCATGCCTTAAAACCAAATCACTCTTGTTCTCATATACTGGCCAATAATAGATCCCAAATCAAGCCCTCTTGGTCTTTATTTGAGCCCTGATTGACTCAGAGTGAATATAAATGGCTATGCTTATGTTTTGGTTAGAAACTCTGAGGGTCTTTCCCTCCCAGATTGATTTATTATTATTTTTGACTAAGCAAAGAGGCCATTCTCTGTTCATTTCTTAAACAGCCTTAATCACTGAATTTGCTTCAGCAAAACTGAGACCTATTAAAGACCTTAGCTTAAAAAGGCCAAGGACAGGGGGAGGGAGTGGGAAGGCTAGGTGGCTCAGTGAATAGAGGATCAGCCCTCGAGTCAAGAGGACCTGAGTCCAAATCCAGACTCAGACACTTAACACTTACTAGCCATGTGACCCTGGGCAAGTCACTTAACTCTAACTGCCTTGCTTTCCTCCATCCAAAAAACCCAAAAAAACAAAAAACCAAAAACGTCAAGGTTTCCCACTGCCTCCAGGCTTCCAGAGCCATCTCCACTTGTCCTGATTTATATCTTTCCACTGAACCCAAATTATTCTGGAGTAGAAAGTGAAGTTGGTGGCTTGTACAACTCTCTTTCACTTAAATCCATTTCACTTGCATTTCATGTCATTACCTTCCTGATGTCATCATCTTCTTTTAGAATAAAGGACAAAGAACAACAACAGCAACAATAGAGGCTGAGCTTGACAACTATTTGGATATTGAAGATGAGTAACATATGATGCTAAAGTCTAGACTTTAAAGTGTCTCTAGTAGGACAGCGGTTCCATAAGAAGCATTAAGGAAGATTATTTTTGAAAGGGGTAGGGGATGGGTCAGAGGACAGATAATGAGTTATATCTTGGATATTTTTATTTGAGGTGTCAGTGCATCATTCAGGTGCAGATGCCTAGCAGACATACGAAGAGTCAGAACTGAAGCTTAGATTGGACCTGCACATATCAATATAGGAATGTTATTTTTTTTTCAGACATGCTAATGCACAACCTATGGGAGTCTGTGAGATCACCAAAGGAATGAATATGGATAGAGAAGAAAAAAAAATTGAAGACAGAATTTTTGGGAAAACCCATACTTAGTGAGTTGTACCTGCAAAAGATAATAAAAAGTCATCAGGCAGTCTACAAGAGAACAAGAAAAAAAAAAAAGAGCTGTGTCCCTGAAGCCCGAAGAGAAAAGAACTTCTAGAACAGTAGTTCTCAATCTTCCTAATGCTGCAAACCTTTAATACTCATATGTGGGCATATCTCCATGTGGATGGACCCACTTGGAGATGGATAGAGGAGCAATGTCTCGGTTCCTAATACCATTGGAAATATGTTTTCCAACTGTCTTAGGTGACCCCTGTGAAAGGGTCGTTCAACCCTCAAAGGGGTCGCGACCCACAGGTTGAGAACCATTGCTCTAGAATGAAAAGTTTATCAAGAATGCAGAACACAATGTTCTTTTTGATTCATTAAAGACAGTGCAGATACTTCTACTTGTAGACATATCTTGGCAAGTCATAAAATTATAGATTTAAAATTGGAAGGGGTCTCAAAAGTTATCTAGTCCAAAGTCTTCATTTATAGATGAGAAAACTGATGACCACAGAGGTAAAGTGATTTTCCCTTCATCATATAGGTACTAAGTAGAACCAAGAGCAATTTAATTCACTCAATGCATATTTATTATGCTTCTACTATGTACAAATATTTTTTCTGATGCTGTGTATACAAAGACAAAAAAAAAAATCCAAGAATCCAAGGAAGTTCATACTTACTGTGCTACAATTTAATATAAGTACTATTAATTTGCAATCTTGAAAGAAAAAAATAGTTCAATGAATCTGTGGTTTCATCAGGGAGATCACTACCCCCAAGCAAAACAAACCCCAACCATTCCATTGCTATTTGACTTATTTGAATAGCAATACAGCTTTGATAATTGTGTCTGTGTGTATTTCCATTTTAAAAGCCTCTCTTTTATTCTACTTGACCCTCAAAAGAAAACCCATCCCATCACTTTCTTAGTAGACCTGAGTCATGAAGGGTGGCGATTCTGTGATTTTGTGGTTTGATGAAAGCTCCCTGTGGTATTTCTTTGAACTATTGAAACACTTAGCTTGCTGGGTCGTTTTTGTTTATGCTAGCATAGTACAAAATTTACTGTTCAATGTAACCACATGTTCAAAGCAAAACACAAAATTGTGCTGGTTTAAAGGACTCATTAATTTTCTTTGTTCTCCAAATCCCCTGCATTAATAGAATGTTATATGCAGATTTTAAATTCAACCTCATTCCTTTTAGACTGATGTCTACTTCAAAGGAAACCTGGAAAAAAAAGAGTGTAAGAGAATTAAATTCTTGTGTTGAAAAATTAATACATCACTGGCATGAATTCACTTTCTACTCTCTCTGCTTTATGAATTTTTAAAGTTTCTCTGTTTGTAGGACAGATCCATGTTTAAACTTGTTCTAAGGTTTGGACCTCTGATTAAAGTACATACCCCACTGTGGAGGCATTGGTGTTTGGGTTATTCATGCAATATGTTTGTCTTCACAACGTCATCTAAATGATGATGTTGATGATGCCAAGGGGATATATGTTTATTGCTTTTGCGTTAGGAATGAGAATTGGATATGTTAATGTGGAAGTTACTTGGGTTAATGTCCATAAACAGAGATCAAGGATTGAAAAATTCAAGAAGTAGGATTCTTGTTTGTACTTTTCTTGTTAAAGATAATCATCCAGTACTTTGAGTAAATGATTAGTTTGTACCTCAAAGATCATTGCTATTATTTAAAATATTGAATTGCATCCAGTAATATTATGCCAGGGTTAAACACGTTCAGTTCATCCCACTGTCGAAATAAATGATCATGATTGACATGAGTTTTGACCCTCCATTCAAAGTAAAAAATGATTATAATTAGCAATGTTACTGTGAATACAATCCAAAGAAGTGGATTTGCTAATAGGTATTTTTAAAAATTTTTTTGGAACATTAGATTAGCTTTATTAGTCAGCAATGACTGGATGATAAGCAAGATAAATGTAGTTTGCATTCTTAGATTACTTAAGATATATAAAGTGGTTTCCTGAAAAAAAATCCCATTATATAGGTAGATAACACAGTGCTGGGCCTGCAATTAGAAAGACCTTAGTTTCGATCCAGCCTCAGACATGTATATAATAACTGTGTTATCCTGAACAAGTCACTTAATCTCTGTCTTCCTCAGTTTAATTAAGTATAACATAATATATAAGATAAAGTATATAAGATAAAATATTAGCACTTACCTGAGAGGGTTGTTCTGAGTGTCAAACAAGATAATATTTTTTGTTTTATGTTTATTTCTTTTTTTGGAGGGCACTTGGGGTTAAGTGACTTGCCCAAGGTCACATGACTAGTTTTTGTGTCAAGTGTCTAAAGCTGGATTTGAACTCAGGTCTTCCTGACTCCAGGGCCAGTGCTCTATTCACTGTGCCACCTAGTTACCCCAAGATAATATTTTTTAAAGCTCTTGGCATATAGTAGGTGCTTTATAAAAGCTTATTTCCTTTCTACTGCAAAACATATTACTACTACTATTTTGCTTAAGTTTTAAGTGAGAAATGAGATGGAAAATGAGGTTTTGGGAACTGACGTAATTTGCCCCAGATCATACAACTTCTTAACAACAGAAATAAAACTGAAAGCAAATTTTCTGCCCTACAAGTCCAGTGAATAGTTTTTATATTTAATAATAGACAAAAAACCAAAACCTCAAGGTGAAATGATAACATTCTGGGAAAGATAGCTGTTCTTTTCAGTGCAAAATAGTTACACATATATTTTCACATATGCTTATCTGGGGGATTTTAAAAAAGTCTATGCTCCTAAGGTGATATTTTAAAAACACCTCATTAAGTTTCCTCTTTTATTTGTTCAATTTAGTTCACAGCTGAAACTACGTCACTTGTGGTAGAAAGCATTTGCAAGCAAAAATCTCTAATTACTCTAGCAGATCTCACATGTCACTTCCTGATTTATATTTGCTAAATAAGATTCTGAACTTCCTTTGGGTCCCCACCCTCTGCCTTTCATCCCTGAATCTCCAAGGACTTATTTTTGGGTGGAAATGCCAGAGTTAAAAGCTTTTCTCTGCAGCTGGGACCAGGGGTGGGCAAGATAGATATCAAGAGTATCATGGTAAACACCATTGAAGAACACTCAAAATATTCCTCTTAATAAAAATGGGAATGCTCTGTGATTGCCTTCATTTTGCGAATGTCTCTACTAAAGAAGATCATAACCCTTGTCTCTGAGTTAGTTCACGAATCTCAGGGAGTTGCTTGAGTTGAATTTAGAGGTCAAATAATTTGTTTATGGGCATAGATCAAGCAAGTGTCAGAGGTGGTATATGAACCTAGATCTTCTTAATCCCAAGCCTAGCACCCTATCCTTTAGTGCTTCCACTTTTAAATTAGTATTTTTTTTTTTGATGCAGAGCATCATAGTCTTCAGGGTATATTAATACATATTTTGAAGTAAACCGTGAAAAAACATTATAGCGAAGGCTACATACCTATGGTGGACAATAACATTTAAGGGACAATATTTTCAAATATAGGGAGATGTGGCAGCCATGGTAATTCTCAAACTTTGCACATGGCAAGAATACAGATGCCCGTGTTACTTTGTTTTTTTTTTTTTGTTTTGTTTTATTTTTACTTTTTAAATGTTATTTTGAATTAATGCCTGATGAGGTTCCAAATGGTCTGATAAAACGAAACCTCATAATCACAGTTCTGTTAACCAGTGTGTACACTGAAGTTACTTTGAACAAGGTCCTACTACTAACTCAACTAGGATCCAGAAAGAATCTCACCTGGATGAATCATCTTTTCAAAACGTGTGCTGTCTTAGCTTTTCTCAAATGTGAGATACTTATAAGAATCCAGTTTTAAAAATTCTAATGGAAGCCTTCTTTTTCTTTCTACATTATCCCTAACCAACCAAAGTGTACAAATCCATCATTTTATGAGGCAGCATTGAAGGCTGGCTTTCAGACATGAACGACCATAACTTAAAAGACAGTTTCTGGCCGCTGAGCTGGCAGAACTGAGGACTGAGGGATCTGACTGGCTGCCTTTTTGGCAGCATCTTTCAAGAAGACAAAATGTGACTCCAGTGAGGTATAGAGTCTACACTCCAATGTCAGTTCTATCTCCTGCACATGGTGGCTAGTAAGTATGAGAGGAGAAGGATTGACCAGGAGAGGCAATGCTGGGAACTCCTGGCTTCCTTGCCACATCTGTTTCCTTCTCCTTTGTAGGTGGCCTTGTGAGTTGGTTCAGAAGCTGTAGCATCACTGCCTACCTAAATAGTTGTAGAGGCAGCAGAAGTGAATTGACACTAGAAGAGGTGTCCACAGGAGAGAAGGAGGTAGAGAAATCAAGATTGATAGTCATTTGGACGGTGGTCAAGGCAGAGATAAAATGTAAAATGTCTTTCTCTCTCTTTTTCTGTCTCTATCTCTCTCTTTCTTCCTCTCCACCTCCCTCCTTACCTCATCTTTTCTCTGTGTCACTGTGTCTCTCCTCTTAGGCTTTTAAGCCATAAATATTACCATAATTAGTAACTTTCTCTTGGAAGCTATAGAATGGGAATGAGGATGAGCTGGAGAATGAGAGAACAGGGAAGCATGAAGCCAAAACCCTAAAGTGACCTTCAAATTCCTTTAGGAATAAACCTGGTAGAAGGTGACGAAGGGGATAGAGTGTAAGGCCTGGAGTCAGGAAGACCTAAGTTTGAATCCAAACTTGGAAATTTATTATATATGAGACCCTCAACAAGTTACTTAACCTGTATCTGCCTCTGTTTTCTCATCTGTAGACCCTTGCCTAATCAATCCCTGAATAGATGTAGTATTTAGCATTTGGGAAAAGCATCATGGATGGAGCTGTCAAAACTCTCACCATTTCTGTCTTTTTATGTTTACTTAAAGAATTTTAAACAACAAACACTGAATAAAATGAGCATTGCAATATATATAAATATACAATTGTACATGAAATTGAAGATCTACATTATATATGGCTTTTCTTTTCATTTAGATTTGCAGTATATTAAGCATATAATTTTCAAAACTATCTTACTTGTATGTGATGACTTCTGGTTCTCTTTGTCCTCCACTTCCTTCTTTTTATCCTTCTCCTCTTCTTTTTTTCTCCTCCTCCTTTTCCTCCTCCTTGTCTTCTCCTTTCTCTTTTTCTTTTCCTCTTTCTTTTCCATCTTCTCTTTTCTTCCCTTCATCCTTTTCTATTTTTTATTGGCTCATTTTCCTCCAATTATCAAGTATTTATTATTTTCTCTTCTCAACTCCTCCTAGTCATAAGAAAGAAAACAAAAGGAAGGAAAGAAAAAAAATATCCTTATATAAGCATAATCAAAGAAAGAAAATTCCCGTATTAGTCATATCCTAAATTGAACTTTTAGCCTGAATTATTAATCCCTCATCTGTCTGTCATGAGATGGGCAACATTCTTCTTTATCATTCTTTTGTAATCATAGTGGATCTTTTTGTTGATGATTCTTATGGTTCACTGGCCTCACGACTATTGGGATCTAGGACAAACCTTTGTGAAGGACAGAGCAAGATAGGGGGAATTCATTCTCTGAAAACTCATCTGACTAGAATTGATGTTGATGTGAATCTTAATCTTGTTTCCTTAATCAACAGTGCTTCTATATCCTTTGGTGATCTTAGTAAAGATATAATTAATGTGTCATTCAAACTGAATGAGGATACCGAGGCCACTCTGGGTTAATTCATTTTAGAAAGGGTCTGTAACATCTTAAGCACATGAGAGAAGACACTGAGAACCATAAAAAAATGTCAGCAATTGGCACATTAGCACCTTAGAAGAGAATCTCCTGAAATGGAAACAGTGGTGTATATGAACCAGGGAAAAAAAATATAATGGAGTAATATGCAAAATAAGAAAAAAATTTTTGAATTTAGCCAAGGTAGAAATATGTTTAACTTGACTATGCTTATGTGCTACAATGTCTTTGCTTCTTTTTCTTCCTTTCTCCTTTCTTTCTTCTTCCCTCCCTCTACCTCCCTTTCTCTATTTGTCTCTCTCTCTTTTCCTTCCTTCCTTCCTTCCTTCCTTCCTTCCTTCCTTCCTTCCTTCCTTCCTTTCTTCCTCCCTTCCTTCCCTTTTTATATGCGATGTTGCTAGGGACAAATATAGTGGGACTTCAGTAACTTTGCTCACTTACCCTAAAAATGTGAAGATGATTTTGTTTTTAGAGTCTTTTTATGAGTCTGACCTTTCTGAAATATTTAAGAGTCTTATCGAGTTGCATTTTTAGAGGCTCTAATATTACTAGATGCATGCAAATTCTATTACATTTAAAGAGGCTTTCATCTTGAATTCCTTCATACTCTTGCCTGACCCTGGACTCAAAAACTCTTGTTCTGTCTCTTAGTAACACTTTAGTCTGGAGTTGGCTGTCAATTGCCTTAAAAAGAAATTTTTCCTCACACACATTTAAGTATAGAAAAATTAGGTTAATTCACAAGGGTGCTGCTTTTGTTTCTTCAGTCTGCTGCTTCTTGGCTTTTTTTTCTTTTTTTTGAGTCACTGAAAACATTCTAATTTGTTGAAAAAAATTCTTGTCATTTTGATGCTTTTATTGAAATGGTTAACCTCCCCTCACCTTCTTAGCTGTTGCTTCTTCCATGTTTTATTCCATGATGAACACATACATCTACAAACACCCACACACATACATAAGTGTATGTGTGTGAATATATATGTATATTTTTTCTTTTCATTCTGCCTTTGGTAGGAACAGTATAAGTTTTATGTAAAATTTGACTGGTTTTTTAAGAGGACAGGGAAGGTGTTGGAGCCAAGATAGTGGAGTGAAAACTGAGACTTGCTTGAACTCTCCCCTAAACTCCTCCTGTAAAAATGACTCTCAACAAATTCTAGAGCAGCAGAACACATAAAATGACAGAACAAAACAAATTTCCAGCCTCAGACAACCCAGGAAAGGTCTGTTGCAATGGTCTGAGAGAAAAGTGTACTCCAGCATGGACTGTGCCAGCACAGACAGGGCCAGAACAGGCCTCAGGGGATGGAATCACTGGAAACTGTGGCCGTTTTTAGATATCTCAACTCACAAGTACCAAAGACAATGTAGAAGGTCAATGATAGGTGTGCAGCAGTATCTCAAGAGGTTTGTCTTTTTTTTTTTCAATTTGCATTTCTCTAAACAAAAGTGATTTAGAGCATTTCTTCATATGCCTATATATAGCTTTTATTTCTTCATCTGAAAACTGTCTGTTCATATCCTTTGACAATTTACCCATTGGGGAATAGCTTGTAGTCTTACAAATTTGATTCAGTTCTCTTATATATTTGGGACACAAGGTCTTCATCAGAGACGTTTGCTGTAAAGATTATCCTCCAGCTTTCTGTTTTCCTTCTATTCTTGACTGCATTGGTTTTGTTTGTACAAAACCTTTAAAATTTGATATAATCTAAATTATCAATTGTATGTCTCTTTCTCTTGTTTGATCATAAATTCTTCCCTTCCCTATAGTTCTATCGGATAGACTATTCTATTCTCTTATATATATGGTATCACCCTTTATGTCTAGAAGATATTCCCATTTTGATCTTGTCTTAGTATACAGTGTAAGATGTGGGTCTATACCGACATTCTGCCCTATTGTTTCACAATTTTCCCAGAAGTTTTTGTTAAATAGTGAGTTCTTATTCCAGAAGCAGGGGGTCTTTGTGTTTATAAAAAGAAAAAAGTTACTGTGGTCATATTACTGTGTCTTGTGTACTGGATCTGTTTCATAGATCCAGAACTCTATTTCTTAGCCAGTTACAGATAGCTTTGAGAATTACTGCTTTATTTATGTAATCTGAGGTCTGGTATTGCTAGGCTACTTACTGTTACTTTTATTTCAATAATTCATTAGATATTCGAGACCTTTTGTTCTTCCAGATAAAGTTTGTTGTTATTTTTTTCTAGCTCCATGGAATAATTTTTGGTGGTTTGAGTGGCACGACACTGAACTAATGGATATTAGTTTAGACAGGATTGTCCTTTTTATTATATTGACTGGGCCTATATATGAGCAATTAATATAATTCTCCAATTGTTTAGATCTGACTTTATTTGTGTATAAAGTCTTTTGTGATTGTGTCCATATAGTTCCTGGGTTTGTCTTGTCAGGTAGACTCCCACGTACTTTATATTGTCTACAATTCTTTTAAATGGAATTTCTTTCTATCTCTTGCTGCTGTGCTGGCTCAGGCTGTCTTTGAGGCGCATTTGAAAGCTACACCTAGTACCTACCTGCATATGCATGATCCTGGTAGCTGTAGAACAGTGCATGCAGGGACCCATCAGAGTGCAGGTAATCTCAGCTCAGCAGACTTGAGTTTCATATCTGCCAGCTAAGCAGTAGGCTTAACTTTCTGTGCCAGCGCTTCCAGTTAAACTGTGGTAGGTAGCTTTTACATAGTGGAAAAAGTGCAGAATTTGGAGTCAGGAAAGACTTGAATTCAAATTCTGTTTTAGAAAGTATCTATTTGGCCCTGAACAAATCACTTATCCTCTCTGTATCTCAGTTTCTTTACCTGTAAAATGCACCCAACTCCAGGGTTGTGAGGATCAAAAGTTAACATATGGAAAATGATTTGCAAACCTTAAAATCCTATGTAATTTTGGTATCATCATCATCATCATCATCATCATGATCATCATCAAAGACTGTAGTATTTAGCACAGTAGATAGTACATTAGATCCTGAGTCAGAAAGACCTGGTTTCAAATACCACCTCAGATACTTAACAATTGAGTGATCTTTGGTGAGTCATTTACCCTCCAAGACTGAATTTCTATATCTATTAAAGAGAATAACTTACCTTAAAGAGCTATTGTGAAAGTCAAATCACATATGTATATGTACATATACACACACATATGCATACACACATATATGTATACATATACATACATACATACATACAATCACCTTTCAAATCTGAATGTACCATATAAATGTCAGTTATTATTTTTAAGGGAAAGAAAACACTCATGGCCCAGCGTTTAATGAATAGGAAAAATGTTTTTCCTAGGAGAAAATCGTAGCAGGTTTTAGAAGGCATTAAGTTAAAAACAATCACCCGTAAGCTAAATAATGATCATGATAATAGTAACAACAATGATATATCTATGCTGTATATGCAAATACATAAATGGGTAGAAGCTTTTGGGATTCACGATGTTGTCTCTCTTAATGTTTGCAAACTGTCTGCACAAGGAGGGCTGAAACACCATGAGGATCATTTCACACAAGATTTGGTTACACAAAATGGGAGAATATAATGTTAAGAGAAGGAAAAAAAGTAATGGGAATGTTAGAATCAAAAAGAAAAAAAATCATTTTGTCACAAAGGGAGGAATAAAGGATATTTGAATTTGGGAAGTCTGTGTTACGACACTTTTAGTAACTGACACTTTCAGTAAACGACATTTTCAGCAAATCCGCTTTTCATGGGAAGGTGAGCCTGGATTCTAGATGACTGCTGGTCAGAACAGATATTCTGATCAAGTTTATAGGTGGTTTTATTTCTGTCAACCAAGGACTAATCAAATTAAGTTCAGAGTTCATCACCAAATGAATTCATCAGTCACTGGTTGGTGAAAGTTTCACTTTAGAAACTCATGGAGACTTTCTTTTAAGGGGCATAAGGATTAAGATCTTTGCTGATGAAGAAGTAACCACAGGAAGGAAATGATGGATCCTGAAGTATCAAAGTGAATGTAATGGGAAGAATGGCCATTGAAGGCCTATCACCTGAGCATGTGCAATGATCAGTCTGCTGCCAGGCTATGTAGAAGAGGATGTTCTGTTTCTTGAGATGCGTGTGACGGAAAGACACTGCTTTTTTATTCACAGGGTGTGTAAGTATTCTAATGGTTTCCAGTCAGCTTGCATCATAGTAAAGTGGATTTTCAGAACTAAATGGCAGGTAAAATGCTTCAAAGGAGACAATCTAGCCACCTCTTTCCTTCCTGGATGTGTTGGAGTCAGCAGGTCTGCATCTGGCTGGGTAGAGACCTTGAGCTTTGAGCTTTTCCCAAATAATCGCAATACCAAGAGTCTAAGAAAGAATTCCAGCATTCACAGAACAATGTAAAGAACATAGAAGAAGCACACACTGGTGGAAAGGAAGGCAGGTGAGGAAGGTTTGGGAAAATTATCATACATAATCAAGGTATATAGAAGAAAGGGATGAGTGGGGGGAGCGTTTGACACTTGAACCTTACTCTCATCTGAATTGATCAAATGAGGGAAGAATGCAAACACACACACACACAACAACAACAATAATAACAATAATCAGGTACAGAATACAGAGACACAAAAGGGAAAAGAAAGAATGGGAAAGGGAGAATAAGAGGGAGAGTTTACTTAGGGAAGGATTAGTTCTAAGTAAATGAAGTTCTAATGTGTTTTGGAGAGTTTACTTATTCCTGCCATTTTGCCATCTTGCCTGTGCTTCCTTAGTCAGTTCCCAGAAGATATTAACTCAAAATGCTTCGTCCTCTTCTTTGCCCACTTCAGGACATTCCAGCTTCTTGATGTCCTTCTTAAACTGCGATCTCCAGAAATGAGCAGGGTACATGTACAATGACACCATCAACCAATTATTCAGTGGTTTCTTTCAATGTACCTTAAGATCACATTGGAGAGGATGATGGGTCCATGGTGGACCAGCACCTCTGGTATGAGGGCTTGCCAAGCCCTTTTCAGGGCTGCTCATCTGTCTTTTATGTCCACCTTCACTCAATTCTAATATGTTGTAACAGCAAGCACCCTAGCATACCTAGGGCGGCTACTAGCACAGGTTCTTAGATCTGCTTTTCTAAAGGAAAGCAACTCAAAATGGGTTAACGGTTTCACTTTAATCAATCAAACATATATCATGTACCTAGT
>CM053590.1:201454177-201483439 GCA_028646515.1 Pseudochirops corinnae | reverse complement strand
TGTACAATGTGAAAGTATTTGCAGATCCTATACATGATTGCACGCCACCATGGGGTGGGCGGAAGGGAGGGAAGAAAATCTGAAACTCAAGTGATTGTGGAACTGAATCTTGTAAATTAAAAGTAAATGAGTAAATAAAAAAAAAAAGAAAAAAAAAGAAAAACAACTAAACAGCAAAAACTACATAAGATAATTTAAGGTTTTCAAAGTACTTCATAACATTATTTAATTTTATCCTCAAAACAATCATGGGAGGGTGTAGCTATTATTTTCCTTATTTTAAAAAAAAAATAAACTGAGGCAGACAAAGATTAAGTGAATTTCCCAGGATCACATAGGTAGTAAGTGTCTGAGGGTGGATTTGAACTCAAGTCTTCCTCATTCCAAATCCAGTGATGCTAGTCATGGAAGATACAGACGGTGACCTAGTCTGGGTTCCACCTGGGTGGCTGGAGCCTTGGTGTGCTGTAGCAGACAAGACAGCTGGGAACAGATCACAAGAAGCATGTGATCATTGGTCTATTTTCCCCTAGCTGAAAACTCAGACAGTTGATAAAGCTTAATATTTCTGTTCCCTTCCCAACTCATCTCTGTTTTGTTTTTAAAAATTGTTTACTTGTTTTAATTAGCAACAAAGTAGGCCTATTTGATATAAAAGATTGATCTGAATTGCTGTTAACCTGTATTTTTTTCTTGTTATTTCTGAACAGTGAAATATTTGTTCACAAATCTGAAGCATAATGTTTAGTATTCTATAACAACATAGAGAAAGGAACAATGTTAAAATCCTGGCACAAGCTTTCTCCAAGATAAGAGCAGAATCATATAAAAAAGAAATACTATGATTTTGATTTTTTTTTAAATAAACTTCCCAGAAAGAAAAACTAAACCAGATACTTTGTTTCTGCCCTTAGCCCAGGCTGAAAATAAGTCTGAGTACGTTTTGCAGTTTTGGACAAAGTAGGGTTGTCTAGTCATTTCCTTATTTCTTTCCCACTCACACCCCCAGACTCAGAGAAGTATTTTTGCTGTGGCAGAGTTGAGTATGGTAAATGGAAAGTAATAACTGACCAGGGAAGGAGAACAGATATGGTGAGATTTGGCCAGTAAGGCCCACATTCCAAATGTGGCATTTCGTCCCGCACTTTCTACCTCCACACCTACAGCCTCCTTCAGCAGGCTATTGACTTGCTTTTAATGATTTTCCTTCATCATTCTCATTTCTCTTCCCAATTTTTCTTCGACTCCTCTTACTTGATTTTCAAAATCCTTCTTGAGCTCCTCCATGGCCTGTAACCATGTCATATTTTTCTTGGAGGCTTTTGATGCAGGAGTTCTGACTTTGCTGTCTTCCTCCAGCTCCATGCCTTGATCCTTTTTGTCCTCAGAAAAAGGATATTATGGTCTGTTTGTGCTTCCTGTGCTTGCTCATATTGCCAGCCAATTACTTGACCCTTGAGCTCTATGCCGCAGTAGAACTTTGCTTCCAGAATGAAGAGAGCTTTGTTCCAAATCATTGGGGTTTTCAGAGCTGCTGGAGCTATTAGGAGGGTGCCATCTCTACAGCACCCACAAGCTCTGGCTCACTGGTCACACACCCCAGGACAACCACCCAAGACTGCAATGCAGATCCAAGCAGGTTAAAGAAAGAGCAATTGCTCTCCGAATGTTACTAGGTCCTCCTACAATCTGCACACCAGGAGCTCCTGAGGCAGCCACATGGAGCAGCCACTGCACCCCAGGGGCAGCAGCCAGACTCCCACTCTTCTGCCCCTCCCCTATTTCAACAAAGTTCCACAATGACCTTTTACTTTATCTTTGGTGTTTATGTGTTGAGAAGTCTGGAAGCCATGACAGCTGGTTAATCAATCTCCTAAAGTCTGCTCTGGCTGATGCTGTTCAGGGCCTCCCTGGGACCGGAACAGTGGGGCTCCTGCATGACAGCGCTTGGCTCCCAGTGTGCTGCAATAGACCTTTATTGTTGTCCTGTTGGCTGTCTTCATGGGGAGTTTTGTTTCTCTGTCACTTTGTGGGTTCTGTAGCTTTAAAATTTGTTCAGAGTCAGTTTTTATAAGTATTGGAATTTTTTGGAGCCAGAGCCCATGCCAAGTTTTTGCTTCTACTCTGCCATCTTGGCTCCACCCCTAAATGAATTTATTACAGAAAGATTTTATAATGCATTCATTTCAATTCCTAATGCATTGATATGACTCAAATAAACAAAATCTCTTTGGGGTTCCTCAATAATTTTTAAGACTGTAAAGAGGTCCTGAGACCAAAATATATGAGAATTGCTTCTCTAATTTGAGTCTTAATTTAACTTTCTAAACTGAAACATAGAGGACAGGGAAGGTATACTAGGCTGAGAAAAAGCTCATCTGAACTATATAGAAGAAGGGACCACCTAATAGTTTCTTATTTTAAATTATTAAATGTCCTAAGTTTGCTATAAACCTTTGTTGGTTCTAGCTACCCAAAGACTGCAAATGCTTTCAGCACCTTCTAGATTCTGTGTCCTAGGGAAAAGCCCTCATTGCCAGTCTTTGATTATGGTTCTGTCATTGATCTCTTATGTAACAAAGTTGACTGTTAACAATCGCAGAAACAGTTAAAACGGGAAAAAAGTTTTCCACCCCTCTGATTTTTTTTAAACCATAAAACAATGAAAATCAAACTGGAAAAATGAGAATTTGCATGCTTTAGTGGAAAAAGCAGTGATTTTGAAATCAAAAGACCTGTATGATTCTGATACTCACCTTTCCCATCTATAGAACTGAGAAAATAACATTTATTTTACCTAATTCCCAGGCTGTTGTGGGAAAAGTGCTTAGTAAGCTATCAAACATTATGTGTATATACATATAAGTACATATGTATACATATGCTTTACTTGTATGTGGTCAGATAACAGAACATCTTTCTCTTCAGGTTGATATATTGACACATCTATTAGGAACTGAAGAGAGAAAGCAAGAAGTTAGGAAGGAAGGAAAGAAGAAAGGAAGGAAGGAAGGAAGGAAGGAACGAAGGAAGGAAGGAAGGAAGGAAAAATGGATAGAAATAAAACCTAAGGTTCATCAAGGATAATAACATTTTCCTTAAAAATTTAATTAGATGTTTCCATAAGAAAATATCTATAAAGCTCATTAAATTATTGCACATATGGATAATAACTTTTTAAAATTATTTTTCCCAATAACATTCAATACGGATGGTTTTGTTTAGTGGAAAAATCTGTTTCTATTGCCATTAAATACTTCAAACAATTGTTAAGAACCAGTATTCATTCTGATGGGACAGGAGCTTTTTCACGTATTGATAGTACACTCTCATTAGCAATGAAATGGATATTGGTCTCTGAGGAAGAAATTCTGGAATCTTCATGGACTGATCTGCTTTCCCCAGTGCTTAGATTTTTAAGGAGCTAAATGCATCACAGTATTACTAGGAGATGAATTATGCAGAACCTTTGACAGACAACATTTATAATCCCTTCTTTAAAAATCTCCCAAATTTCCCAATTCCTTCTTTGATGATGTGGCATTTATGCTCAAAATAAGTAACTTTTTGAATGTTTTAAAACACACATACATATGGATTAAATAAAATTAATATCTTTACTTTTACAGAAATCATTCCAGAAGCATATTTGCCAGTGAAATGTATTTAAGATACTGTCAGCTCTTTCACTATAAACCCTATTTTCAGAGCTTTATAACTTGGTCATAAATTCATTCCAGACTCAAATTCTGTAGCACAGAAAATGTGTTTTACACTCTTTGAATAACCATTCTCTCTCCAGCTTTTATTCTACCTTTTTTTTTTTTCGTTTAAAATCTTCACTTTACTCACATTAAAAGTTGTGACATTAACCAGTCTGGCCATATCTAAAGTAAGAGCTGAAACAATAGTTTTTATTCAGAGAATTGTGACTCTCCCTCCTTCCTTCTCCTTCTTCCCTTTAACACCACAATAAACAAAGTTGTGAGAATTTTTTATATCAAAATAAAAGTTGAAGGGGTTTATATCAAAGACACTGCTGTGTCAAGCCTCAGCTGATCTGTATAGTTACTGTCTGTGACTTTGATCGGCATTTCCAGGACAAAAGATCCCTTTCAAATGATTCCTCTAAATCTTTTTAACATCAGTGGTAATTTATAAATGTGAAAGAGACACATGAAGGGCTGTTCTAAAAAAAAAAACGCAACAAATGTTAATTGTTCAAAAGAAATGAAATAACTTTTTAGACCTCACATAGTTAAAGCATGAATGGGGCCTAAGAAACCTAATGGACTAGGGTACTGGGAGTAAAGCATCACCTTTAACCTAGAGCCATATTTGGAAGATGAAAATTTGCCAAATATTTTTCTGCCAGTAATCTCTCTGAGCACCCCCAGAAGAGCATCTTAAGGCAAGATATAACCTTAATGTGAGCTGGCAGATATCAACTGGATGGCATAGCAATGTTATTGATTTTTGGAAACTTCAAGAGTTAACAATGGCTTCATATAGCATTTTAATTTCATAATTGTAAAGGTTAAATCCTGCCACTAAATTGGTTGCTGCTGAGAAAAGTTCTGGCTACCAAAAGTTCTTGGCACTATCAAATAGCTCAACATATGAAACTGATATGATTTTATTAGTGGAAATTATATTAAAGAAGAAGTATTATCATCTGTTTTACCACCACACTCTAACAACGTTGGGGTCTTTCTATGGGCCTTGTAGTTGAAACTTTTCATATGGATTTTTCCTACCTCTACCCCTATTAGAATGTGAACTCTTTCATACAGGTACTATCATCATTTCCCCGTTGTATTCCCAGTCCTTACTTAGCACAGTATTTTGTACATAGTAAATGCTTAATCTATCCATCCATCCATCCATCCATCCATCCATCCATCCATCCATACACTTACTCCATGGGAATTACCATTGTGCTACAGTGAAAGAGTAAAGAATTTTGAGTTAAGAGGACCACAGATACCTGTGTGACTTGGACAAGTAATATAACATCCATGGACATGTTTCATTGCTTCTAAAATGAAGTTGGAGTAGATCTATAATATCTTTTCCAGCTTAAAATCTTTGATCCAAGATCCATAATCTAGAGACAATTTGTAGTAATGGATAAAGTGCTATAACTAGAACAAGGAAGATGTGAATGAAGTCCTGAATAAGGAATTTGCTACTGTATTTGAGTAATCGTGAACTAATCGCTTACCTTCTCTCAGCAGTATTGAACTTTCTAATGTCTGCCTAGTTTGCACATATCTCCTGCCATTCTCCAAACCTTCTATTGGGTACTTTTGAAAGGAATAGTTTAATTCTTCCATTTTTCTAAAAGCTTAATTGTTTTTCAATGCTGACGTTAAGATTTGAAGGATATCTTATTTTTAAGGTGGCAATTGATATTCTTTTCTTTTTCAGAATTACTTTACAAATTTTTCTCTTGATTTCTTCTAAATATGAAATAATACTTTTCTATTCTCATTGATTCATCTTGGAATATGAAACTGTTCTTATTGTTATCATTATTTTTCTTTGATCTCTGAAAAAATTGTTATTTGATTTTATTTTTCTGAAGTTTCTGTACAGTGTCTCCAATGAGCTAAATATTTACTTATGGTTTCTAGGTTTCAATATTTCTGGAAAATATTTTTCACATATATTTATATACGGTACTCTTTCATCATATTTTTATTTTGCTTTTCCTTAAAGTCATTATACTTTGACTTCCCTTTCATATTTCAGTTTTAACTCCTGAGATTTTGCTTTGTTGATTTCTCGTGTGATTTTTTAATCAGGTTGGAATTTGATTTCGTGCAATTAATTTTGTTTCTGCTTTATTTTTACATTCACATTCTGTTTTCTCCTTTCTATATAATCCATTTTGTTACTGTTCTTGTTTTTTATATTGTTTTATTTTGTTTTTTTCTCAATTTTTTCTAAATTGTAAAGCCTCTTGTTAGAATTGGTGATTTTGTTCATTAAAGATTTGATGTCTGTCCCTATCTTTTTTTAAAAAAAATTTACTCATAATTTTTTTTTTATTGCTCTTCTGAATTATTGTGACAGTTCTTGAAGTTGCTCTATTGTCATTTCAGGGAATATGAAAACATATGCTATAGTATTTTCATCTTTTTCATGGAACTTAGACTCATTTTTCTTTGTTGCAAAGTACTTGGTTATTCAAATTATTCATTCTTTCAAGTGTATATTAATTTTAGCTTTTGTCTGTCATTATCAGTTACTCTGCTATTTCTAAAGTATTTCTGCTGTAAATGCTCTTCCTACTGGTAATTATTTCCCTTTTGTAGCTCTGCTGTGACCTTCCTGTAGCCTTTTCTGGGTACTCTGTTTTCTTAAGTCACTAGAACTGGAAGATGTCTATGGTGCTCACAATTTAAATCATCCATATGGACATTGTGACAGGTAGATACCAAGAGGTGATTATCGTTGGACTATTTTCTACCTTCCCTAAGTCTAATGCTTCTGTTTTCTACCCTTCCCTAAATGGAACTGAGTTTCTTCCAACTCCAGCCTAAGCCCAGGAGACTGGTGGAGGAAAGATTAAAACTTCATTACTGTAAAGGGAAAGAGTAAGGATCTCCAAGATCACTATCAAGAGCTCTTATAGTTGTGGCAATTTATCACCTTTCTCTCAAGACTCCCAATGCTGACAGTTTCTTTGGAGTACAACATTGTTATAACAACTACCACGTTTCTGAGTCCCTATATGCTCCACATTCATATTCCCTGGCTTCCATACTTCTCTACAATCACCTTTCTTTCTCTTGAGTCTTAAGACTAGGCAGTTTTTCAGAAATAATGATGCCTTAGGAATTATGTTCCTTCCCACACCCTCTTAAGGTGTTAATTCAAATATCTATGCTTAAAACTACAAAAAGGAATATCATGTTACCCTGGATCAGTTAGCCTGTTGGCTATAGGGAGTAGGGTAGTGGGTACTGGTGAATAAATTACTTTTTATTTCAACAATTACCTCGAAGTGGGTACTTCCATTTTTCTTTTATAATTATATTTTCTTCATATTGTGCTTCTCAGTTCACTTTGCATGATAGAGGAGGAGCTATAACATCACCTTCCGAAGATCCCTTTCCAAATTACTTTTCTGATTTTATAACATCTTCATCCCTTTCATAAAACCTACATTTCAGTCAAAGCAGACTATACCCTTCTCCATTTCATCTTCCAATGATGGGAAGACAGTGTTGTAGTGATTAACCCTTTACCCATATACTAAAGGATCTTTCCATTCTGGACTCATGCACAAGGTGACCTGGTTCCATCCTGCCTCCTAATGACTTTGGTTTATTTCTAGCATCTCCCTCAAAATGTGACAGTATAAAACTATTCAATTTAAAATAATAATAAGGATAGTACAGTTTATTTATTTATTTAAATATATTTGGGGTTTTTTTTCCCATTTACCTATAAAAACTATTTTAACCTTTTTTTTAATATAACTTTGAGTTCCAAATTTTCTCCCATCTCCCCTTCCCTCCACCATTATTGAGAAGGCAAGCAATTTGATAAAGCTTATACATGTGCAGTCATGCAAAACATATTTCCATATTACTCATATTATAAAGAAAAGCACAGACAAATAAAAGAAAAATGAAGGACAATAAAAGTATGAGTGAATCTTTATTCAGATTCCATCAGTTTTTTCTATGGAGATGGATAGCATTTTTCATCATTGGTCCTTTGGAATGGTCTTGTATCTTTGTATTCCTGGGAATAGCTAAGTCATTCATAGTGCAGTATTGCTACTGCCATGTACAATGTTCTCTTGGTTCTGCTCCCTTCACTTTGCATCAGCTCAAATGTCTTTCCAGGTTTTTTTGAAAGCGTTCTTCTAATCATTTCTTATACCACAATAGTATTCCATAACAATCACATAGCATAGCTTGTTCACTCATTCCCCAATTGATGTCATTCCCCCAATTTCCAATTCTTTGCTACCACAAAAAGAGCTGCTATAAATAATTTATTTCTTTTTCAAAATCTCTTTGTGATATAAATCTAGGAGTAGTATTGCTGGGTTAAAGGGCATCCACAGCCTTATGGTCCTTTGGGCATAGTTTCAAAGCACTCTCCAGAATGGTTGGATCAGTGCAACAGTTTATTTATTCCACATAGAAGAGATGCTAATCATGAAAGTCTCATAGATGCACATTAATGAATGCTGAAAATATGTACAGTAACATGGCTACTTTTTTACTTTTCCAGGAGGCTAAAACTTTAAAACACCACAATAAACAATTTGTAGGACCACTGCAGCAAATCAGAATTTCCCTGATTTGGGTTCCACAATGTTCAAACAATTCCACATAGATCCTTGAGTTATGGAAATATAAGTGCTAGAGCTGAGCTCCTCCCCTTGGCAGTGATATCTTTTCTGATGCAGAACTCCCTCCCCCTTTCCAGATACCTCAAACTAAGGGAAATAGGATCTCAGTATTTCTCAAACACCTAAGGTTAGATATGTCCATTTATGATAATTGCTTGGCACCCTCTTATCAAGGAAGGAAACAAAGTAGAAAAAAGCATACAGAGGGCCTAAGGCCCAGGCACAGCTCACTTAGGCAAACACCTGCTCTAACAACCATATGGGCACCTTTGCTGTATTTTCAGGCTAGGGTGCCTAAGAAGCACTACTTGACATGTCAGAGAAGTAAAAGGAGAGAGGAAACCAGAAGCTGATTCTTCTTTGGAACCGATGCAGCACTGTCCACCTCCTGCTACTGCCTGGATTTGTTCTTTCATACTCGAAGAGTGATTCTCTGGTGCTAGTCACCTGATGGCCTGGTTTGTGAAGCTGAACCCTCTCCAAAGGTTCTCTGGCACTCTTAAGGAGTTGGGGGGAATGTCTCATTTCTGTTACTGGCTCAATAACACCAACACATTGTGTTCCTCATTATTTTAAGAGTCCAAGCACTCTAGGCATATTTAACCACCAACCGTCAGCTAGATTTTGATGCTTTTAATCCAAAGAATTACTTTCTTCCAAAGTAAAACAAAGGTCAACATTCAAATATTTGCTCTCCCAACACCTAAAGGAGAGAAATCTCTCTTAGATCTCTTTGTTCTTTGTAGGAGTGTTACAGTTAGGTTCACGGCCTAGCTCAGTTCCCATAGAGCATTAGCCTCATCAAGGCCCAAGTTCAACACTCCCCCCCGCCTCCACTTTTCTAAGAGTATCCTGGCTTCTCTAGGCTTGCCCACTGGGCTTTCATAGTGTCCATTCTAGAATCCTGGGTTCCAAGTTCCCTCTGACTAGAAATTCTGGTTCTGGGACTTCATTCTAAAAACTCTTTGTGTTCCTATTTTTTGGAATTCATGACTGCTGAGAGGGAGAGAGAGGGAGAGAAAGAAAGAGAGAGAGAGAGAGAAAGAGAGAGAGAGAGAGAGAGAAACAGATAGACAGAGACAGAGACAGAAAGACAGAGAGACAGAGAGACAGAGGCAGAGAAAACAAAAACAGAGACAGAGATATTGTGCCTCAGTTAAGTGGTGTTAAAGATGCCACCAGTGTAGGCTATTCAGCCAGTGAAAGAAAGGCTGCTCCTAACAATATGGTAGATCACTAGGACTTATTCTTCCAGAACCAGGTTCTCCTGCAATCCCCTGTGTAAGTTGCCCACACTTTGAGTCATCTGAACACATATTAAATCCTTTTACAATAAAAATAGTAACAAATCTTTTCAGGGCAGACCAACATGAGGGAAACCAGAATCAGGGAGGGACAGTTCTCCAATGCGGATCCTCATTACATAAATATTTATACTTACTGTACTTGAATTTAAGATACCTAAGTTCACATTCCACTTTATTTTACCCTCCCCCAGAATTGTTGCAATTGTTTGCTTTGCAAACCTCAAAATATTATTTAACTAAATATATCATTACAATTTTAAACCATCTGTAAACAATTTCTTTCTTTTAAAATATATATTATAATACTGTATGGGCCTTTCCTAGGAAGCACTGATAGTACATTTGCATTATTTATATAGTTGTCTTATATCACTTTTGGTCTGGAGATTGCCACATTCAGGAATTTTATCTTGTTTTTAGTAATTTCACTGCCCTTAATTATCTTTTTTTTTTTGTTCAGATCTACAATTTAATTGGGGTAGGGGACTCCAAAGCATGTAACAACTGTTCTTGAGGGGTACTGAGAAATTCTGACTTATTTCAGAGGACCAAGAAGAAGCATGTCATCCACCTCCTGAAACACATTGGGAAATAAAGATGTCAAGTGAGACATATATATTTGGAGATATCCAATGTATAGATTTGTGTTTGTTTAAGTGTATAATATAAAAGTGTTTTTTTTTTTTTAATTTTGAAAGGAGGTGGAAAGTTTGAAGGGAAAGAGGAATTGAAGATAGGGTTCCTTCTCTCTTCTGCAAAAAAAAAAAAAATAACGAAATGAAGACTGGAAGGAATCATGGAAAAGCAAGATTATTCTGAAAGTTACATATAGAATTTATTAATTTTTTTAAAGGAAGGACAGTTCTACATCACAGAGATTTACATTTTAAGCATAAGTGCCTCTGTTCTATACTGCATATGAAAATGCTTGTTTTATTTGTTATATTAAATTTCAGAATAAAAGGAAAAATAATTTTTTCTATTAACTTTTGTTTATTTTTAGTTTACATCTTTCATTTCCATGAGGTTTTGAGTTACAAATTTTCTGCCCATCTTTCTGCTACCCAACACCCCCAAACAGTGATCCCACTATATATCTCTTTCCCCAATCTGCTCTCTCCTATGTCTTCCCCCATCACCCCTCTGACTTTCTGATAGGGCAAGATGGATCTCCCTTATTCCATGCCTATATATCTTATTAACCAATTGCATGTAAATAATAATAATGGTAATAATAATAATAAATATACATATATATTTAACATTTGATTTTGAACTTTAAATTCTAGATTCTTTGCCTTCCTCACTTGTCACACACTCCCCCTGGAAAGACAAATAATTCAAAACAGGCTATACATGTGTAGTTATGCAGAACTTCTCCACAATAGACATATTGTGAAAGACTGACTATATTTCCCTCATTCCTATCCCACCCCTCACTTGTTCTATTCTCTACTTTGTCCCTGTCCCTTTATAGAAGTGTGTGCTTCTAACAACCCTCCTCCCCCAACCTTCCCTCACCTTCATCATCCCCCCTCTCATCCCCTTCTCCCCATCTCTCTTGTAGAGCAAGATACCCAATTTAGAGAGTATGCCATTCCTTCCCTCAGCCAAATTCAATGAGAGTAAGGTTGACCCATTCCCTTTTGCCTTCCTGTTCTTCCCCTCCATTGTAACAGTTATTTCTTGCCTCTTCTATATAAGATGATTAACCCCGTTCTGTCTCTCCCTGTCTCCTCTCATTCTATTTCTCTCCTACCTCTCAATATCACCTTTTAAAATATCATCCCTTCCTATTCAATTGATTCTGTGCCCTCTGTCTATGTACACATACATACACACACTCACATATGTATTCATAAGCATATATATATATACATATATATAAATATATATATATACATACATATATATGTATATATGCCCTCCTATTGAGACATATGTGTATGAATGGGGTTTTCATAGCTGCTGGGGCTGTTAGGGGGCCACTGTCTCTGTAGTTCCCACCAGCTTTGGCTCACTGGTCATTCACCTCAGGACCACCACCCAAGACCATGATCCCAATCCAAGCAGATTAAGGTAAGAGCACTTAGCCTCTAAATGATTACTTGTTCCCCCTGCAATCTGCAGGCCAACAGCTCTGAAGCAACCGTGTGGAGGTGGCTGCAGGGCCACTGCTTCTGCTGCTTTCTTGCTCTGGGAGTAGACTGCTGGACCCACTCCTTTCCCCCAAATTAAGCTGAGTTCCACTGACCTTTCACTTTGTTCTTGTTTCTTATGGGTTGATTATTCTGAAAATTGCCACAGCTGCCAGTGATCCACTCTCCTGAAAGCTCCAGCCATAGCTTATCCTGGCCACCCTGAGGCTACAGCCCTGGGTTCATGCAGGGCTGGTCTTAGCTCCCAGATCACTTCAATGGACCCTTCCCATCCACCTGCCTCATTTCTCTGTCATTTTATGAGTTCTAGGGCTCTAAAATTTGTTTAGAGTCATATTTTATAGGTATTTAAGGTGATTATGGGGGAAGCTCCCAGAGTTCTCCTTCTTCTAGGCTGCCATCTTGACTCCGCCCACAAGAAAAATAATTTTTTTTAAAGTAGTGACCACTTATAACATAGGTAGAGGAAAATCAAGAAAGGCTAAAAAAAATCATCATATGAAAGGGGCAGAGTCAAGATGACAGAGCAAATGCAGGAATTTTGTTGAGCTTTATCTCCAAAGTACCTCCAATACCTGTAAAAATGACTCTAAACAAATTGTAGGTCTATACAACTCACAAAATGACAGTGAAAAACATCTCCAACTGAAGACAGCCTGGCAGGCCAAAAGGAAGGGTCTATCAAACTGGGTTGAGAGCGAAGCATAGTCTCGCAAGGGCTACACTAGCACAGACCAGGTGAACAAGACATCAGGGGACTGACTCACTGGCAGCCATGTAGGTTTCCAGACTTTTTAACCTACAAACACAAAAGACAAAGTAAAAAAGGTACATGGGGAAATCCTGTTGAACCAGGGTGAGAGAAGAGCACAGTTCAACCCCAGCCTGGAGGCAGCAGAGGTGACTGCAGTGGCAGCAAAGCAGCAGCAGCAACTGCAATGGCAGTGACAGCTGCTTCCAGAGCTTCAGGCCCACAGATGGTGGAGGTACTAAGCAGCTGATCAGATGAAAATTTCAAGAATCTCCTGGATGGTGCTAAAGCAGAATTATCTTGCTTTGCCCTGCTTAGATCTGTGTCACAGTCTTGGGTGGTAGCCCTGGGATGAGAAGAAACATTGGTGTAGCAGAGATTGGGTTGGCTGTGGAGAGGGAATCCTCCTCTCACTTTTGAGGCAGGTGCCTAGAAGTAGCTCTGACAACAGCTGGACAAAAGGCCAGAAATTTGGAACAGAGCACTCTCCACTCTGGAAGCAGAGTTCTACCTAGGCAAGAAGCTCAAAAGTCAAGTAATTGGTTGGGGAAAATGGGCAAACACAGGAAAAGAAATTAGACTATAAAATCTTTCTTTGACAACAAAGATGATCAAAATATAGAACCAGAATAAGACAACAAAGTCAAAACACCTCCATCAAAAGCCTCCAAGAAGAATACAAATTGATCTCAGGACATGGAGGACCTCAGAAAGGATTTTGAAAATCAAGTAAGAGAAATAGAGGAAAACATGGGAAGAAAAATGAGAGTGATGCAACAAAATTATGAAAAATGAGTGAACAACTTGCTAAGGGAGACCCAAAAACTACTGAAGAATATAGCACCTTTAAAACAAGACCCACCCAAATGGCAAAGGAGGTCCAAAAATTCAATGAGGAGAAGAATGCCTTAAAAAAGCATAGTTGGCCAAATGGAAAAGAAAGTTCAAAAGCTCACTGAAGAAAATAATTTCTTAAAATTTAGAATGGGGGGGCAGAGTAAAGATGGTGGCATAGAAACAGGAAAACTCCATGGGCTTTACCATAACCATCTCAAATACCAATAAAATATGACTCTAAACAAATTTTAGAGCTACAGAGCCAACAAAGTGATAGAGAGAAACAAATCTCCCACTGAGGGCAGCCTCACAGGCCAGCAGGAAGGGTCAATTGCATCATTCTGGGAGCTAAGCCCAGTCCTGTGTGAGCCTGTGGTTTTATCCCCAAGGTGACCTGGACCAGCAGCAGCTGGAGAATTTGGGAGAGTGGATCAGCAGCAGCAGTGGTAGCTTCCAGAATTATCAACACATAAATTCCAAAGACAAAATAAAAGCTCAGTGGAATCTACTGGAGCAGGGTGGGATAAAGGGGTGGTCCAGCCTTTGTCAATGGAAGAAGAAGAGGGGGCAGCAGTGGCCATGCAGCTGCCTCCATGAGGCTACTTCAGAATTCCTAGCCTGTAAGTTGTAGGAGGGCAAAGCAACCATTTAGGGGCTAAGTACTCTTGCCTTAACCTGCCAGGATCTGGATCGTGGTCTTGGGTGGTGGTCTTGAGGTGTGTGACCAGTGCGCCAAAGCAGATGAGGGCTGTAGAGAAAGCTCCCTCCCAAAATTTCTGGCATCTAAAAAACCCCCAGCAATTTGGGACAAAGCTTGCTCCTCTAGAAGCAGAGTTCTTTTACTGTGGCAAAGAGCTCAAAAGTCAAGTAATTGAGTGGCAATATGAGCAAGCAAAGGAAGCAAAGCAAGCACAGTAATCCAACTTTAGATTCCCTTTATGGGAACAAAAAAGGATCGAAACAGGAGGAAGACAACACAGTCAGAACTCCTGCACCAAAAGCTTCCAAGAAAAATATGAACCGGTTACAGGCCATGGTGGAGTTCCAAAAAGATTTTAAAAATCAAGCGAGAGAAAAGGAGGAAAAGATGGGAAAAGAAATGAGAATGATGCAAGAAAATCATTTTTAAAAATTCAACAACCTCACAGATGAAAATAATACCATAAAAAATAGACTAACTCAAAAGGCAAAAGAGGCCCAGAAAGCCGATGAAGAGAATGCCTTAAAAAACCAAATTTGACAGATGGTCAAAGTATTTCAAAAGCTCAATGAAGAGAATAATTGCTTCACAATTAGATTGGAGAAAATGAAAGCTAATGATTTTATGAGAAATCAAGATACTATTAAACAGATCCAAATAAATGAAAAAAAGAGAAGGCAATATGAAATATCTCATTGGAAAAACCACTGATCTTGAAAATAGATCCAGGAGTAACAATTTAAAAATTATTGGACTACTTCAAAGCTATGATCAAAAAAAGAACCTAGAAATCATCCTTCAAGAAATTCCTTAGGGAAACTGCCCTGATATTTTAGAACCAGAGGGTAAAATATAAATTGAAAGAATACACTGATCAACTCTTCAAAAAATCCCAAAAAGAAAATGCCTAGGAATATTATAGCAGGTTCCAGAGTTCTCAGATCAAGGAGAAAATATTGCAAGGAGTCAGGAAGAAACAATTTGAGAACTGTGGAAACAAAATCAGAATAACATAAGATCAGCTTCTACATTAAGGGATCAAGGGGCTTGGAATAAGATTCTGGAGGTCAAAAGAGCTAGGAATCAAGCCAAGAATCACCTACCTAGCAAAGCTGAGTATAATGTTTCAGGGGAAAATATGATCATTCAATGAAATAGAGCACTTCCCAGAATTCTTGATGAAAAAAAACCAGAGTTGAATAGAAAATTTGACATTCAAATACAAGAAGCAAGATAACCATGAGAAGGTAAACAGGGAAAAGAAATCATAAAGAAATTATGAAAGTTGAAAAATTTACATACCAACGTGGAAAAATGATAATTGTAAGTTACAAAACTTTTCTCACTATGAGGATAGTTGAAGGGATATATATATATACATATTTATATATGTGTGTGTATGCATGTATATGTATATGTATGTATGTACATGCATGCATTCATATGTGTTTATGTAGGAGGGTATATATGCATACAAATACATATGTGAGTGTGCATATATATGTGTACAGGTATACATAGACAGAGGGTACAGGATCAATTGAATAGGAAGGGGTGATATTTAAAGGGTGAAATTGAGAGATGAGAGAGTAATACAATGAGAGGAGATGTGGAGAGAAAGAATGGAGTAAATTATCTCATGTAGAAGAGGCAAAGGATAACTATTACAATGGAGAGGAAGAACAGGAAGGCACAAAGGAATGGTCAACCTTACTCTCATTGAATTTTGCTTAGGATACTCTAAATTGGGTATCTTGTCCTACAGGAGAGTAGGGGGGAAGGGGATGAGCTAGGGGAATATGGAAAGGAGGGCAAGTGGGGGGGAGAGTAGTTAGAAGCAAACGCTTTTGTAAAGGGACAGGGACAAAGTAGAGAATAGAATAAGTGGGGAGCAGGATATGATGGAGGGAAATATAGTCATTTTTGTGCAATATATCCACTATGGAAATGTTTGCATAACTACATATGTATAACATATATTGAATTGCTTATCTTCCCAGCAAGGGTGAGTAATGAGGAGGAAGGGAGAGAATCTGGAATTCAAAGGTTTTAAATCAAATGTTTAAAAAATATGATGATGATGATGATGATGATGATGATGATGATGATGATGAAGAAGATGATGATGATAATGATGATGATGATGCAACTGGGAAATAAGATATACAGGCACTGGGGTATGGAGATCCATCTTGCCCTACTGGAAAGTCAGAGAGGGGATGGGGAGGATGTAGGAGAGAGAAGATTGGGAAGGGGTATACAGTGGGATCACTGTTTTGTGGTTGCGAGTAGGGGAAAGATGGGAAGAAAATTTGTAACTCAAAATCTTCTGGAAATAAATAATGTTAACTAAAAAATAAAAATAAAAATAATTAGAATGGAGCAAATGTAAATTAATGACTTTATGAGAAATCAAGATATTATAAAACAGATTTAAAAGAATAAAAAGATAGAAGATAATATAAAATATCTCATCATAAAAAACCACTAACCTAGAAAATGGATCCAGGAGAGATAATTTAAAAATTGTTGGACTACCTGAAAGTCATAATCAGAAAAAGAGCCTAGACATCATCTTTCAAGAAATTATCAAGGAAAATTGCCTGCTCTTCTAGAACCAGAAGGAAAAATAGATGTTGAAAGAATCTACTGAAAGGCTCTTGAGAAAAGTCCCCTAAAGAAAACTCCTAGGAATACTATAGCCAAATTCCAGAGTTCTCAGGTAAGGAGAAAATATTACAAGCAGCCAGGAAGAAACAATTTCAGTATTGTGGAAACACAATCTGGATAACATAAAATCTATCACCTTCTACATTAAGGAATCAAAAGGCTTGGAAGAAGATTCTGGAGGTCAAAGGAGCTAGGATTAAAACCAAGAATCACCTACCCTGCAAAAATTAGTATAATACTTCAGGGAAAAGTATGAACATTCAATGAAATGGAGGACTTTCATGCATTCTTGATGAAAAGACCAGAGCTGAATAGAAAATTTGACTTTCAAATCCAAGAGTCAAAAGAAGAATGAAAATGGAAACGGGAAAGAGAAATTCTAAGGAACTTATTAAAGTTGAACTTTTTACATTCCTACATGGAAAGAAGATATTTTTAACTCATGAGACTTTTCTCAGTATTAGGATAATTGAAAAGAATATGTATGTATGTGTGTATGTATGTATGTATGTATGTACGTATGTATGTATAGATAGATAGTAGGCACAGCGTGAGTTGAATATGAAGGGATATATCTTGAAAAAAATTAAGATTTAAGAGGGGGAATGTATTGAGAGAAGGAGAAAGGGAGAGATAGAATAGGGTAAATATCTCACATAAAAGAGACAAGAGAAAACTGTTACAGTGGAGGGGAAGAGCAGGAAGGTGAAATGGAATGAGTCAACCTTATTCTCAGTGAATTTGGCTGAAGAAGGGAATAACATATGTGCTCAATTGGATATCTTAACCTACTGGAAAGTAGAGGGAAGGGAACAAATAGGGGGAATAATAGAATGGAGGGCAGATTGGGGGAGGAAGTGATCAGAAGAATATTTAAATGGGACAGAGTTAAAGAAGAAAATAGAATAAATGGGGGGTGGGATAGGATGAAGTAAAACAGTTACTTTTTCATGATATGACTACTACGGAAATGTTTTTCATAACTACACATGTGTAACTTATATTAAATTCCTTCTCTTCTCAATGGTGGTAGGTGAGGAGGGAAGAAGGGAGAGAATATGGAACCCAAAGTTTTAAAAACAAATGTTAAAAAAATATTGTTTTTACATGCAGTTGGGAAATAAGAGATACAGGCAATCAGGAATAGAAATGCATCTTGCCCTACAAGAAATTAAGGGGAAAAGGGATAAGGGAACTGAGGGGATATAGAAGAGGGAAGATTGGTAGCAGGTGCAATCAGTATTCTTGCCATCTTGGGTTGCAGCGTAGGGGAGACATGTGGAGAAAATTTGGAGCTCAAAATCTTGTGGAGATGAATTCTAAAATAAGAAGAAAATCATCACCTAGTGACCAAACTTTTGGCAATAAAGCTCTTTGAATTCAGGTAGTTTTCAAATAATAGACATACAGTAGCCACCGAGTCAGCGCTTGAATCCTCTGCAGCTTGATGGGACCTACCAGGGCTTTGGCTCCATTGGTATACCCAAAGTTACTTATGTGAGGTGATGAAGCATTACAGTGGAACCTTAGGAGGGATGCTGACAATAAAGGACTTGTTGGTTGCATTTATAAAGCACTTTTTAAAGTTTTTCAAAGTGTTTTCACATACAGTTTCTCATCTGATCTTAAAAAAACAAAACCACAATACTGTGAGGTAGCTAAGTAGGGCAGTTAAGATTATTCCCATTTTGTAGCTATTTCCAAGGTTTTAAGATAACTCAGATGAAAGTTTTCCAATAAAGTTTCCTATGTTTTCTCATTTCAGGTAGGCTAAACTCAGAGATGGGCACAGGACATTTATACTGACCAGGAACTAATGAGAATTACGGGGGGAGGGGGAGGAGGGGAAGAAACCAACCAGTATTTTATGTATTCAGTAATGACATAAGACTAAATTCATATCTGAAACAGTAATATTCCTTTTTACCACCTTCATTCCTATCATTACAATGATCAGTTTCCTCAGTTCTTACAACACAAAAGCACTCCATCTCATTCACATACCATAACTCATTCAGCCATTCCTCAATTGATGGGGACCATTTTAAATTATATTTTGTTGCTACTTCAAAAAGTGCTGCTATAAATATTTTTATACACAAAGGATCTTTCCTCTTTCTTGGACATCTTTTGCATATAGGTCTACCATTACCGTACCTTGCTAAAAGGGTATGCACCATTTAGCAACTGTTCTTGCATAATGTTTGTACTCATTCATGGGTCTACCAAAAATGCATCATTGTGTCTTTTCCCCATACCCCCTCCTAAATTGATCATTTTCCTTTTCTGTCATCTTTGCCACTCCAGTGATTTTGAGGAATAATGTCATAATTGCTTTAATTTGAACATTTGTAGCATTGTAGAATTAGTTAAGATTTAACAGTATTGGGAGCAGCTAGGTGACACAGTGAATAGAGCACCGGCCCTGGAGTCAGGAGGATCTGAGTTCAAATCCAACCTCAGACTCTTAACTAGCCCCGTGACCTTGGGCAAGTCACTTAACCCCAATTGCCGTGCCTTCCTCCCTCTAAAAAAGAAAAAAAAAGTTAACGGGATTTACTTGATTTTATCTAACTTCCCCTTCTATTATATAAAGCCTCATTTATCTAAAAAAAATTGAACTCAAAAACAAGATTATTTTGACAATTATGGGAGATATAACTATTCTTAAAACTTTAATTTTTACATCTAATTTTTTTCATTCATATGTGTATGTTTCTGTCAATTTATTACCAGCCCAAATCACATTCAGTGAATATATAAAAACACAAAGAAATCCTCTTCACTGTTCAAATTGAAGAACTTAAATGGAAAAATAAAGACTAGCTGTATCCCCATTTCTTTCACAGACATGTATTTTCCCTTCCCTAAAATGTCCGTCTTTTCATAAACAAGTCTACTTTCTGGTTCCTTCCCAATCCTTTATTAAGATTCATGCCACACAAAGCAATGTCATTAATTTTCAAATTTCTTTCTTTCTGATATGCAGCAAACTCCTGGGTGCCACTCTGAGCTCATACAAAAATTGAATACTAATTTAAATAATGAAAGAAAAGTGGGTTTTATTATTTTCTCTGTGGAAAGAGAAAACACATGTTGAGAAGCTCTCTGTACTTAAAGGTACGAGGAAAAACTAATAGCGTGAATATGGATGCATCTATGACTACTTGTGAGACTGTTTATTCTCTTGGGGTCACTTCAGCTGAACACAAAGTATTCTATTGAGAGAAAATTGCTTTTCTTTTCTTGCTCTGTACATTAGATGAGCTTTGTCATCTAAAAAAAACACATACTTTTAACACTTTATCTATCGTCTCATCAACACGGGATCTCTCTATAAGGGTTCAGGTTGCAGCCCATCCATACCTGCTCATCTGGTGCAAGATTTCTCTACTCTACATCCAGCCTGCTTGTGTGAGCCTTTCCTCTAGGCTCCCTGATACTGGATGGGTACAGATATATATGCCCCAAAGTGATCAAAAGGAAAAGTGAAAAGATTCACATGTATGACAATATTTATAGCAGCTCTTTTTGTGGTGGCAAAGAATTGGAAACTGAAAAGATGCCCAACAATTGGGAATGACTGAACAAGTTGTAGTATGTGATTGTGATGAAATACCGATTTGCTTTAAGAAATGAGGAAGTTTCAGAAAAACCTAGGAGACTTGTATGGACTAAGAAAAAAAGTGAAGTGAGAACATTCAGAAGAAAAAAATATATATATTCAATATGGCTTAGTGGATGAAGCACTGGCTTAAAGGCAGGAAGACCTGAGTTTAAGCCTGGCCTCAGACAC
This sequence comes from Pseudochirops corinnae, assembly GCA_028646515.1. Classification (NCBI taxonomy): domain Eukaryota; kingdom Metazoa; phylum Chordata; class Mammalia; order Diprotodontia; family Pseudocheiridae; genus Pseudochirops; species Pseudochirops corinnae. The sequence goes on along the minus strand of CM053590.1, from coordinate 201,462,842 downwards.
TTACTAGCTATGTGACCCTGGACAAATAACTTAACCTATTTGCCTTAACCCACTAGAGAAGGAAATGGCAAACACCTCCAGTATCTTTGCAAGAAAACTTTGTGGATAGTATGGTGCACAAGGTCATAAAGAGGTAGACCTCACTGAACAAGTGAAGAAAGACAACAGGAATACCATAATGATAACCAACTGTAAAAGACTTAGAAACTTTTATCAATACAATGATACATAACAGTTCCCAAGGACTCTTGGTGAAAACTCCTATCCACCTTTAGATAGAGAATTGAGGAACTTTGAGTATACATGGAATTTTTTCCCTTTCTTTATACTTGCTTCTTTACAAAAATAATATGGTTAACATGGAAATATGTTTTGCTTTACACTATATAGATATACACATATATGTAATACATTTATGCATATATACATATATGGATACATTCATATATGTATGTATATACATAATGAGTATCACATTTCTTGCCTTCTCAATGGATTGAGGAAGTAGAAAGAGGGAGAAAATGTGAAACAGAAAAAAAAAAAGGTTAAAAAAGAGAAATAAATGTAAAATATATGACAAATATAGAGTGGCAATTAGCCACTTCTTTTCCCATGATCCTTTAATATGCCCTGACCCCCAAACCATATCTTTTCCAGTGGAATGTCTCCATAAAATCATTGCTGCTGCTACGTCTGTGCATTTTTTGTTTGTGGAGTACTGTAGTCTACTCTTAACCACAGTTTATCCTTCTATTTTCCTCTGGATTACCCAAATTTGATTTTTCAGGAATGGCAGTATGTCATGATCTATAGGCAGAAAGCATCATCAAAAGAATATGTGCTAAAAAAAAAAAAAGTGCTACTTTTTGATATTATTTTTTGAAGGAAGGAGATCAGTGACATTGAGATCACTGCATAATTTCCCAGATACTGTTTGGCTCAATCACTTTGTCCCATTTAACACTCAGCCAAAATATCTATGTATGTAAAGCATACACTGAAATTTGGGTATTGATGGACAAATACTAAGGGCTGTCTATCTAATATCTTATTTCATTTAACTCAATATGCTTATGCAATAGGACAATGGAAATTTTTTTTAATGTTTAATTTATTTATTTTTTCTTAACAGCATTTACTTCTATAAGTTTAAAATTTTCCCTCCTGTTCTCCCTCCCACCCCAAGATGGCGTGCAGTCTAATATAGGTTCTATGTGCATATTCCTATTAAATGTATTTTCACATTAGTCAAGTTGCATAGAAGAATTATAACAAAAGAGAGAAATCTGGCGAAAGAAAAAAACAAAACAAAAAGAAAATAGTCTACTTCACTTGACTTTCATACTCTATAATTCTTTCTCTGGATATGGGTGGCATATTCCATCATGAGATCTTTCCAATTATTTTAGATCTTTGCATTGCTGAGGACTGAGTCTATCAAAATCTGTCAACACACACTGTGCTTGTTACTGTCTACAATGTTCTCCTGGTTGTGCTCACTTTACTCAGTATCAGATTGTATAAATCATTCCAGGTTTTTCTGAAGTCCACCTGTTCATCATTTCTTATAGTGCAGTAGTCCATCACATTCATACACCAAAACTTGCTTAGCCATTACTCAATTGATGGGCATTCCCTCAATTTCCAGTTCTTGTTCATCACAGACAGCTGCTATAAATATTTTTGTGTACATGGATCCTTTTCCAGTTTTTATGATCTCTTTGGGATACAGCTCTAGAAGAACTGGGTCAAAGAGTATGAACATTTTATAGCCCTTTGGGTATAGTTCCAAATTGCTCTCCAGAATGATTGCCTGTCCATATCCTTTGACAATTTATCAATTGGAGAATGACTTGTATTCTTACAAATTTGTCTCAGTTCTCTATATGTTTTTAAAATGAAATCTTTATCAGACACACTAAGTGTAAAAATTCTTTCTCAGTTTTCTGCTTGCCTCCTAATCTTGGTTACATTGCCTTTGCTGTACAAAACCTTTCCAATTTAATATAATCAAAATTATCCATTTTGTATTTCATAATGTTCTGTATCTATTTTTTGGTCATAAATGCCTCCATTCTCCACAAATCTGACAGATAAACTATTCCTTGATCCCCTAATTTGTTTATAATATCAACTTTTATATCTAAATCATGTACCCATTTGGACTTTATATGGTGTCAGATGTTGGTCAATGCCTAATTTCTGCCCTACTATTTTTCAGTTTTCCCAGTATTCTTTTCTCAAATAGTGAGTTCTTATCCCAGAAGCTGGCATCTTTCACTTTATCAAACAGCAGATTGCTATAATCAAAGACTACTGCATCTTTTGCACCTAACATTTTTCAATTGATTTACCCCTCTATTTTCAAGCCAGTACAAAGTAGTTTTGATGATAGTTGCTTTATAATACAATTTAAGACCTGTTATGGCTATATCACCTTTCCTAGCATTTCTTTTCATTAATTCACTTGATATTCTTGCATTTTGTTCTTCTAGATGAATTTTGATAATATGTTTTCTTCTTCTATAAAATAATTTTTGGTAGTTTGATTGGTATGGCACAGAATAAACAATTTAATTTTAAAAGAATTGTCATTTTTTTTTCATATTAGCTTAACCTACCTATAAACAAATGATTTTTTTCCAATTATTTAGATCTAACTTTATTTGTGAGAAAAATGATTTTAATTGTGTTCCTATAGCCCTGGGATTTGTTTTGGCAGATAGACTCATAAATATTTGATGGTTTCTACAATAACTTTAAATGGAATTCCCCTTTATATTTCTTGCAGTTGGACTTTGTTAGCAATATATAGAAATGCTGAGGATTTATGTTTATTTAACTAGCCCTGCATTCCTGATATAAATCTTAGCTGATCAAAGTGTATTATTCTCATGATAATTGTTGTAATCAATTTGCTAATATTTTATTTAAATTTTTTCCATCTATTTTCAATAGGGAAATTGGTCTATAATTTTCTTTCTCTGTTTTGGCTCTTCCCAATTTAGATATCAGTACCATATTTGTACCATAACAAGAATTTGGTAGGGCTCCTTCTTTGCCAATTTTCCCAAATAGCCTATATAGTAGTGTAATTAATTGTTCTTAAATGTTTGATAGAATTACCTTAAAAATTCATCTGGCAGTGGATATTTTTCCTTAAAAAGTTCATTGATGACTGGTTAGATATCTTTTTCTGAGATAGGGTTCTGTAAGCATTTTACTTCCTCTTCCATTAAACTGAGTACTTTATATTTTGGTATTCATCCATTTCACTAAGATTGTCAAACATTCTCAAACAATTGGGCAAAATAATTCCTAATTATAGTTTTAATTTCCTCTTCATTGGAGATGAATTCACCCTTTTCATAAATTTTATTTTTTTCATAAAACCAGCTCTTAGTTTTATTAGTCCAATTGTTTTATTAATTTCAAATTTATTAATCTGTCTTTGTTATTCAGTATTCCTTTTTTAATTTTTTAATTTTTAATTTCAAAAAATTTTGTTTATTTTTAGTTTACAACATTCATTTCCACAAGATTTTGAGTTATGAATTTTCTCCCTATCTTCCCCTACCCACCACCCCAAAATAGTGATCCCACTGAATACCCCCTCCTCCAATCTGCTCTCTCCTATATCCTCACCCATCCCCCTCTGGCTTTCTGGTAGGGCAAGATGGATCTACATACCCCAGTGTCTGTATAAAATCTTTCCCAGTTGCATATAGAAAATAATAATAACAATAATAATAATGATGATAATAATAATAATAATGTATTAAACATTTGATTTTTAAATTTTGAATTCCAGATTCTTTCTCTTCTTTCCTCATTACTCACCCTTACTGGGAAGATAAGCGATGCAATATGGGTTGTACATTTGTAGTTATGCAAAATATTTCCATAGTGGATATATTGTGAAAGACTGACTATATTTCCTTCCATCTTATCCTGCCCCCCACTTGTTCTATTTTCTACTTTGACCCTGTCCCTTTTCAAAAATGTGTGCTTCTAACAACACTCCCTCCCCCAGTCTGCTGTCCCTTCTATCATGTCCCTTCTTATCCCTTTCCTCTCTACTTTCATGTAGGATAAGATACTCAATTTAGTGTGTATGTTATTCTCTCCTTAAGCCAAAATCAATGAGAGTAAGGTAGAACCATTCCCTTTTGCCTTCCTGTTCTTCCCCTTCATTGTAACAGTTTTCCTTTGGCTCTTTTATATGAGATAATTTACCCAATTCTGTCTCTCACTATCTCCTCTCACTATATTCCTCTCTCACCTCTTAATTTTACTTTTTAAATATCATTCCTTTCTATTCAATTGGCCCTGTACCCTCCGTCTATGTATACCTGTACATATATTTATATATATATACACACACTTACATATATATTCATATGCATATATATACCCTACTATATAAATATATATGCATGTATGCATGTATACACACACACACACACACACACACACACATATATATATATATATACCATTCAACAACCCTCATACTGAGAAAAGTTTCATAAGTTAAAATTATCATTTTCCATGTATGAATATAAATAGTTTAATTTTGATAAATCTCTTATGATTTCTTTTCCCTATTTACCTTCTCATGTTTCTCTTGCTTCTTGTATTTGAATGTCAGATTTTCTATTCTACTCTAGTTTTTGCCTCAAGGATGCTTGAAAGTGCTCTATTTCATTGAACGACCATAATTACCCCTGAAACATTATATTCAGTTTTGGTGGGTAGGTGAGTCTTGGTTTTAATCCTAGCTCTTTTGACCTCCAGAATATCTTTGATCCCCCAATGTGGAGTTTTCTTTTTGTGATCATTTTCAAGAGGTGATTGGTGAATTCTTTCAATTTCTATTTTGCCCTCAGGTTCTAAAACATCAGGGAACTTTTCCTTAAGCATATCTTGAAGGATGATTTCTAGGTTCTTTTTTTTTAATTATGGCTTTCAGGCAGTCCAATAATTTTTAAGTCATCTCTCCTGGATCTGTTTCCCTGGTTAGTGGTTTTTCCAGTGAGATATTTCACATTGCCTTCTATTTTTTCATTTGTTTGGAACTGTTTAATAGTATCTTGATTTCTCATAAAGTCATTAGCTTCCATTTGCTCTAATACAATTCTGAAGGAATTATTCTCTTCAGTGAGTTTTTGAGATTATTTTTTTCCATCTGGAAAATTTAGCTTTTTAAGGCATTCTTCTCCTCATTGGCTTTCTGGGCCTCTTTTGCCATTTGAATTAGTCAATTTTTTAAGATGTTATTTTCTGAAATCAGGTGGTTGATTCTCTTTTCATGATTTTCTTGCATCATTCTCATTTCTCTTCCCTATTTTTCCTCCTCATCTCTTACTTTATTTTCAAAATACTTCTTGAGCCCCTCTATGGCCTGTAAGCAGTTCATATTTTTCTTGGAAGCTTTTGGTGCCGGAGTTCTGACTTCACCGTCTTCCTCCCATTCCATGCTTTGATGTTTTTTGTCCCCCTCAAAAAGGAATCTAAGGTTTGATTGCTGTGCTTGCTTTGCTTCTTTTGCTTACTCATGTTGCCACTCAGTTACTTAGCTTTTGAGCTCTTTGCCACAGGAGAATTCTGCTTCCAAAGAGGAGAGGTTTGTCCCAGATTGCTGGGATTTTTACAGCCGCTGAAGCTATTAGTTGGGTGCCCTCTCTGAAGCAACCAAAAGCTCTGGCCCACTGGCCACACACCCCAGGAACTCCACCCAAGACAGTGATACAGATCCAAGCAGATTAAAGCAAGAGCAATTGCTCTCTGAATGGTTTCTTGGTTCCCCTAAGATCTGCAGGCCAGGAGCCCTGAAGCAGCCATGCAGTGGCAGTAGCATGGCCATGGCACCTCCCTCATTTCTTGATCTGGGGTTAGGGGCTGGACCATGCTCCATCTCTCGCCCACTCATTACCAACAGACTTCCACACTGAGCTTTTACTTTGTCTTTGGCATTTATGGGTTGATAATTCTGGAAACCACCATTGCTACTGGTGATCTAATCTCCTGAAGTCCACTCCACCCACTGCTAGTCAAGGCCACCCTCGGACTAAAACCTCAGGCTCACACTTTGCTGTGTTTGGCTCCCATCATGCTGTGATAGACTCTTTTTGTAGGCCTTCTGGGCTGCCTTCAACAGGAGATTTATTTCTCTGTGTTACTTTGTGGGTTCTATAGCTCTAAAGTTTGTTTAGAGTCATATTTTTTAAGTATTTGAGGTGGTTATGAGAGGAGCTCACAGAGTTTTCCTGCTTCTATGCCAACATCCAACAAGGATTTTTTAAAGTGTTTAATCTGTCTGAGGTGCTGTGCTAAATGCAGGAGATATGAAGAAAGGCAAAAACAGTCTCTGCCCTCCAGAAACTCCTTCAGAATTTCTAATTTGGTATTTATTTAAATTTAATAAAATTTAATAAATTTAATTAACAAATTTTCAATTTGTTCTTTTTCTTGCTTTTTCAGTTGCATGCCTAATTCATTGATTTCCTCTTTCTCTATTTTATTCATGTAAGCATTCAGAGATATTAAACTTCTCCTTAAAACCACTATAAGTGCATCCTATAGGTTTGGGGATGTTGTCTCATTATTGTCATTCTCTAGAATGAAGTTATTGATTGTTTCTATGTTTTGTTGTTTGACCTTATCATTTTTCAGGATTAGTTTCTTTAGTTCCATTTACTTTTTGTCTATCTTTCCATTGCCCTTCATTACACATAATTTTTATTGCATCATGATATGAAAAGAATGCATTTAATATTTCTGCCTTTCTACACTGGATTGTGCAGTTTTTATGCCTCAGTACATGATCAATTTTGTGTATGTGCCATGTACCACTGATAAAAAGATATAATCCTTTCTATCATCATTCAGTTTTCTCCAGAGGTCTGCCAAATCTACATTTCCTAAAATTCTGTTCACCTCCTTGACTTCTTTCTTATTTAATTTAAGGTTAGAGTTATCAAGTTTAGATGGGGTTAGGCTGAGGTCCCCCACTAGTATAGTTTTACTGTCTATTTCTTCCTGTACCTCCCTTAAATTTTCCTCTAAGAATTTGGATGCTATACAACTTGGTGCATACACTTTCAGTAATATTATTTCATTGTCTATGGTGAGTTTTAGCAGAATATAGTTTCCTTCCTTAAATCTTTTGATTAGATCTTTTTTTGCTTTTGCTTTCTCTGAGATTAGAGTTTCTATCCATTCTTTTTTTAACTTCAGTTGAAGCATAATATGTTCTACTCCAGCCTTTTATCTTTGCCCTTTATGTATTCCCCTGTTTTAAATGTGTTTCTTTAAACAACATATTCTAGTATTATTGTTTTTAATACATGCTGCTATCTGCTTCCATTTTAGGGGATAGTTCATCCCATTCACATTTACAGTTATGACTACTCTCTGTGTCTTTCTCTCCATTCTATGTCACCACCAACACCAACACCAACACCCCTGTTTATGCTTTTATTTCTCCCTTCTCCTTTCCACTTCTCAAGAGTTTTGCTTTCAACCACCAACTTCCTCAGTCTTCCCTCCTTTCTAACGACCCTTCCCTTTTCTCATAGAGTCATTAGCTTCCACATGTCTAAATCTAATTTTAAGTGAATTGTTTTACTCAGTTATCTTTTGAACCTCCTTTTCCATTTGTCCAGTTGTACTTTTTAAGGAGTCATTTCCTTCACTATACTTTTTTTCATCTTGTCAATTGTATTTTAAAATATTTCTTCTACATCTCTCATTTTACTTTTAAAATCCTTTTTGACCTCTCACAGGAAGGTTGTTTTGGCTTGAGACAAGTACATATTTCTCTTTCAGGTTTCAGATATAGGTATGTTGACTATGTTGTCTTCTTCTGAACTTGTGTATGTATCTGTGTGTGGTAGGAAGACTCTCTTTTTGTGAATTTTGCAATATAATATAAAATTATTCCCATCAGAAGGATAAAAAAGCATCTGAGTGACATCATCATGAAAATGTAAAAAAGTGAGTGGAATGTCTCCCATCTGGCAGCTCTATTCTGCCATTGAGCTAGAAGCCCAACAGGGTGACCTGAGAAACAGAGCTGCTATGCTCTTTAGGGGGCAATATAGAAATATCAGTGGAACAGAGAAGACATTGACATCTTAGAGTTGCCTTGGCTGCATGAATTACATATATAAATGCTTCTTTTCTTATGGACTCTGTGTTTGCCCAAACTTGCCAGTGATACACTGTATAATTATAAAAAAAAAAAAAATATGGACCCTGGCTTTGAGGGTGGATATTTTGTCAATTTCATTATATCTGATATCAGATACAGGAAATTTCTCTCTTATGCAATCAAAAAGATGGAAGACTAGGCATTTTTACCCATTCTTATGACCTCTCAAATCTCTCCAAAATAAGAATTCTATGTGTAATAGATAAAGTAATTTCAGTCATATTCATAATCTAGGAAAACTGAAACATTAATGGACCAACAATTCAGCAAACTAACAGGAGAGAAAATTCATCCCTAACTCCTAAAACACCTGTTAAGTCACCTCTAGGCCAGTATTCATCTCTCTTGGGCAAGACTATACAAGCTAAACCAAAAGTTTCCAATACAACTTAAATCAATCTTCTCTTTCTACTTTCCCCCATTGATATGGAAAATCAAAAGACTAATAAA
>CM053590.1:201399302-201453677 GCA_028646515.1 Pseudochirops corinnae | reverse complement strand
ATATTAGGAAACTTTTAGCATAATTAACCATATCAATAACAAAATACAACAGAAATTATATGATTATCTCAATAGATTAAAAAAAAAAGCTTTTGACAAAATATTGTACTCATTTCTATTAAAAACCATTAGAGAAGATAGGAATAAATGGAACTTGTCTTAAAATTACATATTGTATCTTTGTAAAACCATCAGCAAGCATTTTCTGCAATGAAGATAAGTTAGAAGCATTCCCAATAAAATCAGGGGTGAAATCAGGATGCCCAGTATCACTGCTATTATTCAATATTATGGTACAAATGCTAGCTTTAGCGATAAAAGAAGAAAATTAAATGAACAAATTGATCACTTTTTGCAGATGATATGATGGAATAATTAGAGAACCCTAGAAAATTTGCTTAAAACCAAGAAAATTTGCTTAAAAATTGAAACAATTAATTTTTGCAAATTTGCAGGACTTAAACTAAAACCACATAAATCATCATAATTTCTATCTACTACCCAGAAAACCCAGCAAAAAGGGATGGAAAGATATATTCCATTTAAAACAACTGCAGACAATATAGAAAACTTGGAAATCTACCTGATAAGAAAAATTCAGGGACTAACTTGATAATAATACAAAACGCTTCACACAAATAAAAACAGATCTAAACAACTGGATAAATATTAATTGCTCATGGGTAGGCTGAACCTATATAATATAAATAACAATTCTACCTAAGTTCATTTATTTATGTAGTACCATAGCAAACTACCAAAGAATTTATTTTTTTGACCTAGAAAAAATAATATTGAAATTCATCTAAAAGAACAAAAGATCAAGTATATAAGGGGAATAAATGAAAAAGAAAAACAAGAAAGAAGGAGGCCTAGTAGTATCAGGTTTCAAACTATATTAGAAAGTGATAGTCATAAAAACTGATAGTAGCTAAAACTGGGGTGGTGGCTCAGTGGAACTAATGATCATAATAATCTAGTGTTTGAGGAACCCCCAAATCTGAGCTTTTGGGATAAGAATTAACAATTTTACAAAAATTACTAGGAAAACTGGAAGGCAGTTTCCCAAATACTAGGCACAGACAAACATCTAACACCGTGTACCAAGATCAGGTCAAAACGGGAAAATGGGAGCAGCTTGGTGGCACAGTGAATAGAGTACCGGCCAGGAGTCAGGAGGATCTGAGTTCAAATCTTGCCTCAGAGAGATAACACTTACTAGCCATGTGACCTTGGGAAAGACACTTAACTTCAATTGCCCAAAATTCCCACCTCCAAAAGGAAAAAAAAATTGGAAAAATTATTAAGAGATTAAGGGTGATCTTTAATAGGGGAGCACTGAAAAAAATGTAAATGTCACATCTATAGATAAGGAAAAAGTTATGACCAAACAAAAGATAGAGAGGATCAAAAGGAAAACATATAATTTTGATTATATGAAATTAAAGAGCTTTTACACAAATGAAACTAATGCATTTAAAATTATAATATAAACAAGAAACTGAGAAAAAATATTTACATCAAGTTTCCCTGATAAAGACATCATTTCACAAATATATGAGGAACTGAGCCAAACTTATAAAAATAAGAACCATTTCCCAGTTGATAAATAGTCAAAGGCTATGAATTGGCGGTTTTCCAAAGAACTCTTAGCTACGAATATTCACATAAAGATGCTTTAATTCAATAATGGTTAGAGAAATGCAGATCCTTTTGTGTTAACAAAAAAAAATGCAAATCTAGGAGTGCCCATCAATTGGAGAATGGCTGAACATATTGTGGCATAGGAATGTGATAGAATACTACTGTGCTATAAGTTTTACAAGAATGATGGTTTCAGAAAAATCTGTGAACACATATGAATTCACTCAAAGTGATGCAAGTAAAACCAGGAGAACATACATGGTAACAGGATAGTAAAGATAGTTAATGTAACAAAATATTTAGTTCCTCTTAAAATAATACAACACAATTCCAAGGGACCCATGATGAAAAATGCTATTCACATCCAGAGAGCAATCAGATGAACTTTGAAAGTAGATTGAAGCATATTTTTAGCTTTATTTTTCTTGGGATTTTCATCTGTGTTTTCTTTTGCAACATGACTTAGCATGTATAATGGATACCAAATAGCTTGCCTTCTCAAGTATAGGGAAGGCACAGGAGGGAGAGAATTTGGAAAATAAGAGTTTAAAAATTTACATATAATTGGAAACTGTTTCATGAAATCAATAAAAATATATTTCAAAAAGAGAGTATTGAAAAATTATAAAGACAAGCTTGGCTCAAAAAATAAAACAAAACAGAAGAAAAGAGCTATGAAAAGAAAACCACATTCCACCCTTTCGTTGAGGTGAAGTTAGCAAGTATACATTGCATATATGTTAATACCTTTTTGTATATTGATCAGTTATGTTGATTTATTTCTTATTTATTTTTGGCCTTTTATAATAATATTTGGTTTATAATGTTGCTCTTTAGGAGGAAAAAGGATACTGGGAAACATTATGGGAATGTCAAAAATGTCATTAACAAAAACTTATTTTTAAAAAAGAAATAATGATACTATATAAAGTTGAGCCAAAATAAATGACTGTTGCTTCTTGTTCATAATTGTAGGTTAACTAATTACGGAATTGGTAGCATGATCAGATCCCACTCATTAAAAAAAAACAAACACCAATTTTGATTTTATTTTTTGGTGCTATTATTATAGAGATCCTATTCTTTCATCAGCAGAATACTGAAAGCTTAGAAGACAATGAGAAACAGTCATTCTCTTTTAATTATTTTCTTCAACCTTTCCCTTGAAATTAGAACACAAATCTCAAAGGTTCTAAATAAAGCTTAGTCTACACTGAAAAAGGAAAGAGCTGAAGCAGTTGTCTAAATGTAAAGATAATTCAAGTAGAAATGAGGGTGTTTTATTCCCATCTTCTAAAAAATTCACCTCTCTTCTTACTTTCTGTGGCTAGCCACAGTTTATTTGTGTCTAACTGACTGATCTGCTCCAGCTGTATTTCTAAAGATAATGTAAGCAAAGGTATTAATGCATGATGCCAGAGGGACCATATGGCGTTCTAGATGCATTTTCGGAAGTAGCCACTGAAATAAACAAATTAACAAACCCAACTCTTAGTATGCGGTGAAAACCTCATCTGGAAAAATGATCAGACTTGCTTTCTTGATTTTGTAAATAACATCCAGACCCTGATATAACAAAGATATTACAAAATGCAAGCAGGATCCAAGTCTTGCCTGCACCAAAATTACCAAAAAAAATCTAATCTGTCACTATAACCATAAGCAGAGAGCAGGAGAAAAAGAAAAGGGTCATTGCCATCCATCAGACTTTAAATAAACACTGCAGAAATTGTTACAAGTGGTATGAGTGCAGTATATATAATACCCAGTCAAGGCTTACTGAAGTGCAGCTTACCACCTATAAGGAGAACTATAGATTCATATTATACTTATTTCTTCTCCTTCCCAGGATCTGACTTTACTTCCAGTGTGGGGAAAAGAAATTGCCAATTTTATTTTATTATGAAAAAGGCCAATATCTTTTTTTCTTTTCAGTTTTTAATGGTCTATGGCATAGCAAACAGTAATGGAAATAACTGGGGAGATAAGGGAGCCTCAAGGATGCTTTACAATGAATGGTCTATTATTCTGCCTATAACTCTGACTAGTTTGCAGTTTGGGGAAACTGTTCATCTACAGTCAATCAGACAATATGTATTCACCAAGTAACCTGTCTGCCAAGCTCTATCAATACAAAGAAAAGCAAAAGTCTGTTTCTCAGAAGCTCACAATCTAACCAAGTGAATAAATTAAAATAAGACAAAATCTCCAAATTCCTTACGCTGAACCTCAGTTTCTCTTTTTTTCAAATGTGAATAATAATAATAATAATTTTATTATACCATAAAGGTTTTTTGTGAGTCAATGTATTGGTAAACCTGAAAGCTATTTAAAGTTGTTAATACTTTTACAAGCAATGCTTAGGTTAGAAATATGTTGCAATCCAAAGATATATTTGGAAATAGATTGTTTAGCACTTAAACCCCATATGTCTATCAAACAACGTCTTTCAGGAATTAGAGTTCAAGACTTGCCAACAGAAGCTTACTTAGTGCCAACTTTATCTGAAATACAGGGCCATACAAACTGTACTATATACACTGTGATTTCTGACAATATTTCCAAAATTGGCTCCAATTAGAGATCCCAGGAATACAACTTCTCCTATGGTAGGCCTTCCAGTGAAGTCAGAGAACCTCTTTTTATTGCCAAATGATTACGGAAACAGTATGATGTAGGGGGAAAATAGCAAGATTTGGCATAAAAGGTTGGAATCACAGCCCTACCATTCATTGACTGTGTCACCTTAAGCAAGTCAGCTTCTGTAGGCTTGAATTCCTTATCTATTACAAAATGAAGGATTCAGATTAGTATAGTGATGGTGGTAAGAGATAGTCAAGTCACTCTACTCCTATTTCCCCTACTCTTGGGTAAAATACACTATATTCCTGACTCCTTGTGTAAATGGATTCCTAGTATAAATTTACCTTCTTTGCTCTGGGAAGTTTAATCAAAGAATCTATCATTTTCTCTAAGTTGTTTTTTTTTTTTAAAGTTCTGAGACTCCCAACTAGAGACAGCACTTTGGCAAAACAGCTCAGTGTTAATCTCCTTTGTTTTTCTGAGGTGAAGATTTTCCTCCCCTTCCTCCCAAATGCTTTTCCAATAAACACATCAAGACTAGCAAAAACTGTGGCTAATACTGTAAAGACAAAGTAAAGGTCTAAAACAAAGAAAATCAAGCAGATTTCCCAATGGCAAGAGGGAAATATTCAGGATTATATGATAGAAGCCGAGGGGAGAAAAGAAATAGAGGATCGCCCCCATAATGTCTCTAGTTCAAGGAGTATCAGCAGCATTTGTGTCATCAAACGTTTATGCCAGAGTCCCGGTCCCTTTCCTTCTTTTATTTGCCTCTTCTGAATGTGCATTTCTCTGTTTCTGTGACTATCCCATGCATTTCACCAGAAGATGATTTCCTCTCCTTCTACTTCCTTAACTGGAGTGATTTTTAAAGGTTACCTGGTGGTACCTAGGTAATTAGGTTCCTAGGCAGCTTCCTGTCACTGCCTTTATTTTCTTTGGAGAACACCCCATGGCTAGCCATTTGCTTTTCTTTTGATAGTGTATGGTCAGTGGAGAAGAATCTACATCTAGATTTGTTCCCCATGATGGGTAAAACTCGCAAAATTGGTATAACTGCAGTGTAGGTTAAGTCTACAATTGGTGAATGTCCTATGTGTCCAAACTTAAAGTGTTATCCTAATAGTTACAGCTAATACCAGGTTCATATTCTGCTTTCTACAAACCTATTTTATTAATCAAAAGCAAAAGAGATTACTATATGATGTTTTTACAAGGTGAGCCTATGCTCATAATACCAGTCCAGTGGTTCTAACAGAATATCCATTAAGCATTCAGGGGCTTCCTCAAAGATTTTGTATACTTAACCTTTTCAGATATTTATCCCTTTACATTTCCCAAGTATATCATTAGAACAAATTATTGAACTCACACAGTTATGTTCAGTAGAAATAAAAAGGAGTAGATTCTTCCTGGTAGAGCTGTTGTTTCTCCTTCATTTTCTAAGTGGACCAATGACATCCCAAGTGCCTTGTATGTGAATTAGATTTAAGAGAGACAGAGTTGTACAAAGTCATCAGTCTATCTCACTCTCTTCCAGAGTTACCAAAGTCCAGCGGCAAGATAAAAATCAAGATAACTGATGATGGCCTGGGGTGTACTGGATGATCTTGACATCTTTTATGTCTGACCAAGCTCTAAGCACTCCACAGCATATGCTTCAGTGACCTTCAAGGCCTTTAGAATGAATTGTTCTCATTCACCCATTCTGTTGGGGGAAGTTTTGACATGTTTGGGGCAGACATCTCATAACTTACCAATGGGTTTGAGATCTGTCAGTCACCTTTAACCTTTAACACAGCCTTTCAGTATGGTTATCAGTGTATGGTTGCCATTTATGCTACATCTTCTTAGAGCCACAGGTGAGAATTGAGTGACAGGCAGATATCAAAGATATCCAGCCCTGAAAAAAAAGGTTGACAAGCCCTCACACCAGAGGTATCAGTTCTCCCTGAATATCCCATGCTGGATATTAACCAGGGATCCCTTAAAGACAAACCATTCCAGAATGCCTGGATTGTTGAATGAGTCTTGTAGTCTCAGATCATTTTCCCTTCAAAGTCCATAACAACCTAATATTTTCTACTACATAAATATCAGTTGTTTTTTATCAGTGTTTCTTGCTTTTTCTTGGATCCTTGCAAAATAAAATTGAGTGCTACATATTTTTCCTCTGGCCTTCTGTTGCTGAGCAAAAATGTTCCACTATTGAGGGCCCTGAAGAGGAACAAAAACAAGGAAATAGAATAGGAAGCAAAAGAATCCTTCTCTTTTCATTATTCACTTAGATTCTGTTAGACAAAGGTAGTTCAAACTCTACAAGGATTTAAGTACTTTTATGTGCTATCGGCATGGAACTAAGCACAGGAAGTCTGGAAGACTGATTACTAGCAATGTAAACATAATAAATCCATGTTTTCGATTATCGGATTTGGGTGAACTACTCTCCTTACCTCCAACTCCACCTGTTTTGTTGTTGCTGTAGCTTTCCATGCACTTCCCTCCCTTGCCCATCACCAACTTTCATTGATATGATCAACCATCTTACAAATAAAAGAATTTGGGATAGTTGAGAGAAATTATAGGGCCTTTGACCTTGACAATTTTTAATGGTTTCTTGAATTGCAATTGTGCAAACAGAAATTAATGGAAATTAAAAGGGACATTGCATATACTCATGATTGCAATAAGATAAAAGGAAGATATTAAATGTATTAATTTTGGTAAAGAGGAGATAAAACTATCCTTATTTATTGATGGCATCATGATGTCCTTAGAAAACCTCAGAGGATCGGTAAAGAAATTAATCCTAGTACAGATTCAGTTAAAAAAAATGGGATAGAGAATAAATCCATAAATATCTATATTTCTAAATAATGATAATATAATTCAGGAAGAAATAATATAAATGAAGGTCCCATTTGAAATAACTATAAAACAGATTAAATATCTGGAAGTTAATTCACTAAAAATAACTTAAGACATAAATACAACCACAAAACACTTATAGAAAGAAATAATTAATTACATAATTGAAACAATACTGATTGTTGATGACTTGGCCACTACATTATAACACAATCCATGTCAAATTAGGTTACAGATTTTGTGCTACGTCAATAAAAGTATGAATTACTTATTTTATAGAATGAGAGAAAGTAATGACAAAATTTCTATGAGGAAAAAAAAATTATCACCTCAAAAAAAATAACGGAAATAAAAGGGAAGGAAAATAAAATAGTATTTCCAGACCTCAGATTACAATAAAAATGATATAGTAATAATCATCAAAATTATTTGATTTTAGTTTGAAAATAAATAGACTAGAGATGCAAGAATCAGAAATAATCAAATTAGTAGACCAGTAAAATATAAACCTGAGGACATAAAATATTTAGGGATAGAGTGCCTCTCAAACAAAAACTACTAGAAAAATAAGAAAAAAGTAGTATAGCCAAAAAAAAATAGATTTAGAGTACCTTCTTACAACCTAATCCAAATTAAGTTCCAATGGATAATCAACCTAAATGTAAAATATCACACCCTTTTTTTAATAGAGGAAAATAGATAAAACTATGTTCCACAAGTCTGACTAGAGGGAGAATTCATCACCTAACAGGGGATGAAGGATATCACCTAAGATAAAAATAACTTTAATTATATGAAATTATAAGCTTTGGGGGGAAAATATCAACTAAAAATATTGAAATTAATAACAACAACTACAATAATAGTATTTGCATCCAGCATATCTGAAAAGGGTCTTAAAATCAAAAGGAAATAATACAAACATAAAAGATGAAGAACTTTTCCCTAAGGGATGAATGATTAAAGGATATGAACAAATATTTCTCAAAAGAATGCTCCTGTCTAGCATTTAAAGCTCTTCATTATCTGGCTTAATTTTTTTTCTCACGTTTTTGAACATTCCTCCTTTTCACAAACTCTCACAGATTACAATAATAGAGATTGATGGATAAAGGGATCCTATAGAAGATGGGATCATATCCAAAACTTGAAGAAAGTCAGTAAGCAGATACAAAAGCATTCTAGTCAAAGAAATTTCCCAGAGCCAAGAAACAGAGAGTCTTGTTTGTGGAACAGCCAAGAGACCAATATCACTGCAATGAAGAGTTCATGGCAGGGAATAAGATAAAAGAAGACTGAGAATTATAAGGGAAATAGGTTTAAAAGGGCTTTGAATTCCAAATGGAGAGTTTCAGGAAAGACAGCATAATAAATGTCTCCTCTTTTGGGGAAGAGGTAGCACCATAGGTGAGATCTTTACCCAAAACAAACAAATATATGAAAAAAATGAAAAAGAAGCTCTATAATCTTGTGCTTGGGGATAAGGGTGGTGAGATACTTCATAGCAGCCATGTCACACACACACACACACACACACACACACACACACACACACACACACACATACACACACACACATTTTGACCACATGTATCTTTTATGCGCATTCCCCTTTTTTCAAGCTTCCTGACCACACAACCCTTTCCACATATGATCCCTGGGTTTACATGGTTTCCACATGTTTTTATCCCTACACTTATGCTCCCTAGTTATATCTATTTTTCCAACTAATTGTACACATTTATGGGATATCATGACCCAAGGTTATGGGATTCTGTCTTCTATTAGAGGCTTTTGTTTTTAACTAATTATGTGCCCTGGCTTATTCATAGAAGTAAATATGTTAGTAGGGTCTCAAAAGTGACATTTTTTGAGTAGCTGAAGACTCAAAAAGTATGTTGAACCTGTGATTGTGTAAAGCCAAGCACGAGCCACTTTCCAGAGGACTGCTACTGTGATCACCTTCAAGATTCTGATTACATAGTATAGTCAACTCTCTATTTATTCAGCAGTAAATTAAAGCAAAACATTAACAGAAATCAAAGTATAGCATTCAAAACGTTATGACATAACAACTTATCATTAAGATGGCCACATAGTTTTCACCAAAGTGGTTACCCAGTTTTAAGCAAAAGATATCATTCAGGAAGAACTTAGCCCAATCATCATTAAGGGACACAAAGTACAAGGGTCAAAGTTCTCCACTCCTAGGTCACATTGTCTTAATCTCTCAGTCAAAAAGTCTTCTTTCTTCTTAATTAGAGATTAGTTTCCAATCATCATTAATTCAATCTTCCTGAAGAGGTACAGGATACAAAATACAAAGTCCTCCCACTCCTAGGCCACATGAAATCATAATCTTCTCAGTTTTCATTAAATACCCAAGGAGAGGTCTTTTCATCTTGAATTGAGGCTGGCTCTCAACTTCTATGGTTCCTCTTCCATGGTCCTATCTCCTGCCCAAACCTACACAACTGTCACCTGGGTTCAAAGCAGACAGCTCCCAACTCCTCAACCAGCTCCTGGTCTAGTACCTATTCCATGTTGAAGCTCACAGTATCCAGTCCACCTCAAGTCCTGCATGGTTCCTGTTTCTGGAAAGAAAAAGCTTAACAGAGCCACAATAATATTCATACACTTGGCCAGCACCATCATCAATTCACCATCTGCCTATGAAATTAACACAGACCTGCACACAAGGTCTGAGAACTTAACACAAATCATCAGTATAGAAATCAACACAGACCCACAAACAAGGTCCAAGAGGTCAACACAAATCAATGGTACAGTCTCAGGCCCTCCAAAACCTTCCCTCAGGACTTCTGTGAACAGACAACCAGAAAATCCTCTTTCAGGACTTCCAATAAGGTTCCAAGGCTTCTGTACAAAGTATCACAAACAAACATCAACATAGACAGAACAGACAGACATAGAGTGCCAAGATATCATAAGTTTTCTCCTTCTTGACTATGCCACCGCCAGTTTTCTTCTCATTTCTTCTCAGTTCTCAGTTCTTCTTTCTTCTTAGTTCTCAGTTCTACCACCACAAGTTCTATTCTCAAGTCTGCTCTCTCCAGGTTGGGCCTCACCTTATATATAGTCATTAGCTCCTCCCCTTCCTGTTGCATTAGCAATAGGAGTTCACAAGTTCTAGGGTTCACAAGTTGTGGGGTTGACAAGTTCTGCTTCTCAACAATATAATCATGGCCAAGAAACTTGAAACAAGGTGCTAATTAAATAGCTGAAACAAGGCATTAACTACTTCTTTGCTTGTCATTACAGATTGATTTCTAAAAATTTCTCCAGGTGTTACACATTTACATCTTAGAAAATCAAGACTTACCCCATCTCTTGGTCATTTCATCACAGGAAATTAGGCTATGGGCATTAGGTGATATAAGGGGAGTAAAGCTAAAGAGATACTGCTTTAAAGGCACAGTGAGGGTTTCTCCTGGAGAGGAAAGATGAAGAGGAAAGAGCTTGTCTGTGAGAATATTCAATACTCCATTCCTACAATGAAGGGATCATCTCCTGCCCCAGTAGAAAAAAAAAAAAAAACAGCCCTTCCACTAAAAACTGTCTTTTAAACAACCATTTGACTAAAATAAAAAACTGAACCAGTGTTGGAAGAGGGAGTAAGAATCCTGGTCAGTGGAATTTGCTATGTTGACAGTGAAGGGGAAGGTCATGTGTTATAGATTCAGAGTCAGATTCAGACTTTTTCTAGTTTTATCTTATAAATGAAGAGACCAAGACTCTAAGATATTATTGATTTGCACTAGATCATGGAGATGAGTAGAAGAGTTTGGATCTGAGTAAATACCATGGAGGGGAGAAAAAGCCCAATTTGTAACAACTAGAAAATGAGGAAATTCTTGTGATTACTCCACCAACTGCTATGTAAGTCATTATTTAGATTCACAGTAAGACTCAGTTGTATTTGGTATAGATCTGAAGGTATAAATCTGAATGTAGTTTCAGGGGTATCTTCAAAACTTTTCATCAACTCAAGAGAAGCCTAAGAGCCAGGCAGCTCTGGAATCAAGTGCTGCTTCTCATCCATACTATTATGTGACCCGGGTGAACTCATTTAACTTCTTAGTCACTTTGGAAATTCTGTCAGACTGTAAATAGCAAAAAAAAAAAAAAAAAAAAAAGGTTTTAACGTACATTGGAGTACATTGGTAGAAGTTGCCTCAACTTGGGTATCTTTACAGCAGTGAAATCACAGGTCCAGTCTCTATCTTTATCCCTGAAAGTATAGACTTTATTAGGTATTTATTTTTGAGAAATAGCAACTGTTACCTCACAGTCAGATAATAATGAGAATGTTAGCTCAAGATGATGAAAAACAAATTATAATCAACATTGAATGAAAATATTCATTAGACATGACAGAATTTAAATGGAGAACAATGAGAAACTGATAAGTCACCAAAAATCTGGAGAAAGGATGGGTATGTAAAATGGATTTGGGAATTATAAGTTGAAGCTTTTTTTTTTTTTAAGATTGATTTTTCTACCTATTCATTTTTAAATAAAAGTTAGCAACAAAAACTTGATTACCTTCTACAATAGATTTTTGCCAATGAAATTACTGAAAGGACAGAAAGAGACTGAATTAATATGTGATTACTAATGGAAAGCCTGCATCCCTGTACATTGCTCTGCATTTAACCATCACAGTGATATATAACATGCATTGGGAGATTTCATGTGTGTTGGCATTGGAAGACATTTATGACTGTTGAATATAGGCAGAGATGGATGAGAGGCTCCTGCATAATACTTTAATGGTAAAATAAAAGACAAAGGGCTGGATTGCCATAGTGGGGGGGGGGGGGGTTTAGAGGAGGGCGGGAGGCAATTTCAGTCCCTTGGTAGTTCCTACCCAATTTAAGTCCTGCCTGGTATTTTTTTTTAATTTTGTCAAGAGCATCATAAGGCCTTTTTTCCCAATGTCATTCTATTTCTCAACAGAAACTAGTCAATTTAGCTTAAAAGCTTTTTTGGTTCCCGATGAAAAACTGATTTAGTTGAGGACATGGTTAAACTGGGGGGATCTCTCAAAACAAAATTCCTTTGTGTTCCCAGATAAGATTAATGAATATTTTTTTATTGACATACTTATTGTTGCTTTCTTAGACTGAGTATGTAATTTCAGAAGTATATAGGAATTCAAAACACGAAACTTCCTCCATGAATAAGAAATCAGTAATCTGTTTGTGTTTTATAGTCCTTGAGAGTTGCCTGAGGCACAGAGACTTTCCCAGAGTCACACAGTAAGGGCATAGGATTTGAACTCTGTAACAGTAATGAGATTAGAAGTTTCTTTTGTATTGCTAAACTAAGAGGTACTTAGCACCTAGTTCAGATTAAACCTCTGTTAAAGAAACAGAAGGTATGAACACCTGTCTCCAGTTGCTGATGTAACAGGAAGGGGTTGGCTGAAACAGGAAGTGAATTCTGTGTGTATATAAGGAAAAGCCCCAGAGAGGGAGAGTCAGATCTTCTTGGAGCAAACTCTGTGGATGACACAAAGAAACGTTTTGTTTTGGATATAGATGTCACCTTGTAGGACTTGAGAACAGAATAAGGGTGTTTTTTAGAAAACATTTGTATCCAGGAGAAACCTGAGCAATGAAGAAACTCATTACTCCACATGTAAGCTGAAGTTCTTAGCATTGAAGTGGTCTGTATCTGAGAAGTTCAAAGACTATGTTTGTACAGCAATGATAAAGTAGTGGCCTGATAATCATCTACTTGTAGATTCTAACAGGAACAAACTTAGACCCTACTTTTCAGAGATGAGTAGTACCAGTAGACAATCAGGAATTCAGCATATGTTACTCACCACGGAAGGCTAATGGATGTATACATCCTCTCTGGAAGTCAACGTAACATTGAAGGTACATGAAATTACTAAAAGAGAAAAAACTCAATGTAACACCCAGGAATCTGGGCTACAAGCAAATACCAGTATAACTCACAGTTAGGGTCTTCTACTAGAAAGTATTCAAGCAGCATATGTGAATCTTGTTCCATTAAACAAACCTTCTTTACTTCTGTTGTCTGTTTTAGTTGCATTTAGAGTAGTTGACGGATGAAGGACTGGGAAAACTGACAGAAACAAAGGAGAGGCAATAATGCTAAAGGATTCCAGTTCTACACTCTTAACAATACTCTACTATAGTGATAATTGAAAGTTGTAATAGTACAACAGAGCGCTCTACCAAAGCATCCATTAGTGATCTGATGCAAAGATTGAAAGTAGCCAAAACATATCACTCTCTAGTCATGAAAACTTTTGGCATGAAGCTTATCTAACTTCAGTTAAAAATAATACTATCCTGGTTTTATAAGCAATTACAGGACTACATTAGTTTGACAGGAAAGGAGAAAGTAAAATTATTTATTTATGAAAACTTCACAATAATTTTTAAAATTAATTAATTTTCTGTAGGGCAGCTAGGTCATGCAGTGTATGTAACGCTGGGCCTGGAGTCAGGAATATTCATCTTCCTGAGTTCAAATTTGGCCTTAGACTTTTGCTAGCTGGTCGATCTTGAGCAAAGCACTTAACCCTGTTTGTCTTAGTTTTCTTGTTTGAAAAATGAGCTGGATGAGGAAATGGCAAATCACTCCTGTGTTTTTGCCAAAAAAAAAACAAAACAAAACAAAACAACTCTGAATTAGGTCATGAAAAGTTGGCTATTGACTGAAAAAATGACAGAACAACAATAACTTATCTCTACTATAAGTCATCTATATCCTACATTAATTGTCTGTGTCATTTATCAACTATATCTTTTAAAAACAGAAGGTTCTTTTACTTTTATGTCTATCCTAATGATGAGCATATATTTACTCCCATGTATTTCTCTGTATCTTGTTAGCAAGTGTTATCCCAAAATCATAGCCAATAAGAATAGAGTTAGTACATATTTTTGAATATACTGCTCTGCTGTCTGAGTAGTTCTGTAGAAAAAAATGAAGTTTAATTTATACTCAGAAATGCTGATTCTCTCAGTGCTCCTCACTTGCAAGTAAAATGTCTTTTGACTTTAACAATTCTTTTGAAGTTTTATTTCAGTCACCTGCAATAATTTACTTAATGACTTTGGATATTAGGGTCAAGAGAAGACCTTAGAGCTAGAAAGGAACAGAGTTTACTAACACAGGATGCCTGCAGATACAAGTAAGAAGCAATCTATTATAACAATTACAATGCAGAGTAATTGACACATAGTAAGTACTATATGATATATATTTTATTATTATTCTAAACCTAATAAGGGTCTGAGGCTGGTACTTGGATTTTCTCAATTCAAAATCCAGTGCTCTATCTACTGTACTACCTAGGCACTTTATATATACTCTTTTTAAAGAAATTTTACTATTCTATAATCCTATTGATATTCTTTTCCTTATGCTTTGCATTGGTATTGTGCATATTTTCTCCTTTTCTCTGGATAAGTATGCACTGTTGTGTCATGTGCATGTAATAGTGCATAGTATAATTTAGATCTATAGTCACTAAAACATCCAAGAAAGGGATCTTGTGCTCTATCCTATGTCCTTTGCACTTGTTATTGGTAAATATTTGTTGTGAGAAGCACCTTGAGATGATTATTTGGGTTATAGATTCATGTTCTATTAAATGTTATTTTAAAGAAAAAAAAAATACTGTTTCTATTTTGATGCACCAATGTGAGATTTCAAATATTAGGTGTATCAAAGCTGATTTTTCAAGGGACTACAACATTCCTTACCCTGGAGATGGATGCTGCTCCCTTTATCCAAGAGTTAGAGTACAGATGAGATGGGCATATGCTGGACAGGATAGGGAATATCAACATATTCTAAATCCAAAGATGACAGTGGCTGTGACTACTTTAGGAAAAGACAATTCCCTCTTCCATCATCCTGAAGGAAGGGGAAAACTAAAATTTTTCAAGAGGTGAAAAGTGAACAAGTATTTCTACAGCAATTCCTTCTTGTTGTCTTATGAAGCTGAATGAAGAGTCCTATTCTTGTACCACCTGCACAAAGAGATATTGGAAAAGGGAAAAGTAGCCTCGACAAGGGCAATCACAAGAAGGAACTTGGCAAGTGGGTCTCCAACTAGATGTCAAAGAGAAAGTATAAAGAGATTCTTCTTCAGTCATAGAAGAATTCTTTATTATCACTAGCACTGAAAAGGAAGGATTTTTAGTGTTGTATAAACTAAAGAAAATGTTTCTACAGAAATCTATATTGTTTCTTCACTTTTTGACAGTTAAAAAGATTATGAGTTCCTGGAATTTGGAAATTATTTTAAGTGATTTGCTCAACGAGATAACTATTATCTTATGAATGTCTTGGTTAAGTGTTTTATGCTTATAAATTTTTATTCTAAATGATTGAATAACTCTATTTCTTCAAAATTCCAATGGAGATGGATTGACATTGTGTTTGTCTTTGTTTGTTTTTATCTCTCCTTTCCAAAACTAAATATCAAATTTGTTTAGTTTGATAGGAAAATGGGTCATCCTTGTCTGTATTATAATACTTTAAAATAAATTATATTATTTTATTTATTTTCTTATTCTGTATAGACTGTGTTCTGGCTAACTCTCTTGGGGTCAAGAGAACAACATCTGTCCCTCAGTATTTGAGAGTGCACCAAAGGATACTGGGATATATTTTTTCTTCTACTGTCATTGGATCAAGCCCCCTGGGTTGTGTGATACCACTGCTTGCTGGCAGTAAGTAGTGCTACAATTCAATATAAAAATTTATATTAGAGCTTTTTCAAAGGAATATTTATTTTGAAGTAACAAAAGTACAAATATCATCCTTTATCACTTTGATGGCACACTTTCCCTTATACTACCTTGATCTCTGGAGAGAGTAGAAGCTGTTTTAGAGCAGTTTCTATGGAACATTGGTCCTACGAAGTTCAAATATAGAGAGCCAGTATAACTGTTGAATGTGTCTTATCTCAACTATTACAAGACATGGTCCTGAAATTCATCCTGAAGGGTCACTTTTTGCTCTTAGGGTCACTGATTCTGAGCTGATCATAAAACTTAGAAAGTAGAATGCTGAGATTCCAGGAATCCTGCTCTCCAATAACTTCACCAAAAATGGAAGTGAATAAACATAGAGAACGATGAATAAGGCCCATTTCACAGGGCAATATATAGGATTGTTGAGGATCACAGGCCAGTGAAACTCTGACCCTGATGGCTGAGTAAGCCCTCTCAGGTGAAGGGCTTGCTGCCAGGCCTGGATCTGTTCCCCATTTCCCCTAGAAAAGTTCTAGCACAGAGGTGTGAGGATTGGATCCTCGAGATAAAGTGTGGTGTTTATGCCCCTGGTCTAGTGAGCAGCATCCACAGGGGAAAGCCAATAGGAAGCATCCTATGAAAGGCTTGTACTTAGAACAATAAATGAGACTCCATTTTCCATCATCCTTTGAGTCCTCATCTGTCTTTTTAACTCACAAGCCTCCAGGTAAGATAACTCTCTCTACCTTGCTGGGTGATAGCAGGGACCCCCAAAATTCTCTCAGCCCTTCTGTGGGATAGCAGGGCTCCCTGCCTAGGCCCAGCACAGAGGATCAGTGGAAAGAGAGCAAAGTTCCATACCTTAATGAATCATTTTTCATTGACCCCAGTCAATAAAGTATATAACCACAGGCAAAAAAATGAAGTGCATCTGAATTGGCCTTTTTTAAGTGACCCTCCAGCTATGTGGTTAGCCAATAAATTATAGAATGGTACCAGACAGAGAATTTCTACACATGCTCCACAGTCTCTCCAAAGTTCTTCCAATGCAAACCATCATAGCTCTCTCAAATGTTGGTTCCCAGTCTCTTCCCCATAAGATAATACTGTTATGAGGTGATCTGCATAAGTGCCATTCCCTGTTATGATTCAAAGGGATGAGAAGACTTCCAGTTCTTATAATCAAAGGTATTTTTAAGAGCAAAATGCCTCTCTCTATCCACTAGTAAGATTATTCTCTCCTTGGTTGAGTCAAGTTTGTTTTTTTTTAATCCAGCTCCAAATTGAAAACTTCATTTACTCATGCATTTTACTGTCTGTCTTTATTTGAGCAGTGTAATGGTAATGGAATTTAAAGATCCCCTTGTATTGTCTTGGTTTTGGGTTAAGTGTTAAGACCCAGAGCTTGTGAATCCCACAAATATATTAGACTTGTTAACTTGAAGAGGTGGTGCTAAGGAGCTGTTGCCATGGATAGAGGGAGAGGCCCAAGCAGAGAGAGGCCAGAAGAACTTTTGGGAGAAGCATTGTGAAGCCAGAGAGAGAGAGAGAGAGAGAGAGAGAGAGAGAGAGAGAGAGAATTGCCAGGGGCCAGAGCTGCTGAAAGAAAGAGAGAGAACTGCCAGCCAAAGCCACCCAGACTGCTGAGGGCCAATTGGAGCTTCCCAGGACTTTTGAGAACTGCCACCCAAAGCTGCCGAGAACTGAGGAGGCATGGCTGTGGTGCCAATATTTTGTCTGTCTGTTCTGATGTTACTTATTCAGAGTTGTTTGTTGATAGAGGCCTCAGACCTTGTTGGGCCTAGATTGATTTCACAGGCAGAAGGTGAATTGCAGAGGATGCCAGCAATGTGCATAAATGTTGTGGTGCCTTTATAAAGCTTTGTCTTCCCAGAAACAGAAACTGCTAAGAACTTGCCTCAGGTAAAGATGAAGAAAAGACCTCTCCTTGGGTACTGAATGCTGTGATGATATTGCAGCCTAGTTGTGACCTAGGGGTGGATGGCCTTTGTGCTCTGTGACTGAACAAATGAATGTACTTTGTTTATGATTGGAAATTAATCTCCAATTGAGACTACCCAGGGGTGGAGTACATTGACTTTTGTACTTTGTGATTGAACTGAGAACTTACAAAATGACTGAGTTACCCTATATTTTGATTTTCTCTTTTCTGTGAATGTTTTGCCTTAATTTGTTACTGAATTAATGGAGAGTTACTCTGCTTGTAATAAAAACCTGGAAGTTGCTTGTGCTGGCAGTTACAAGCAGTTTTCATAATTTCTGTTTATTGTTTTCTTGGATAATGATATTTATTGTTTTTTCACCAGGGTCTTTTGTATACCTACAATTTGGTGGGTCAGAATTAAGCTGGTGACAGTAAGCTAGTTTTACTATTCTTTTGTTATTGATGTAGAAAAGTGGTGTATATCCTGATCCTTTTATTGTGGTCTAGACTGCAGATATTTGATGTATGGTACATGGATACAATTTTGGTCTGATACCCTGTTGGAGAATGGAGCATAGAGGAGAAAACAACCAGCCATGATGTCCTTAGACATTGAGTATTCTTTTCCCACTCAACAAATATCATCAAAATCACCACTTTTCTCTTCCTCCTCACAGTCTAGAAATTGCAGTCTATTTTGGAGACAAGTTAGGCTGGATTCCAAATCATACCTATTCATGCAGCATACACACCAGACATTTTTATATTAAATGGTACATCAGTACATACTCTTGTAACAAAGCTTGGAGCATGCCCAGATCTCCTAATAGAGAGACAAGTACCATACTTCTGGGAGGAGACATCCTATAGTGGTTGGGATTGGCCTCCTTTTATTGGTTGTGTAGCCCCAAAAGACTGCACAGTTACATCTTTAAACCTGCCAGTCTAAGGTGATCTCTCTCTCTCTCTCTCTCTCTCTTTCTCTCTCTCTCTCTCTCTCTCTCTCTCTCTCTCTCTCTCTCTTTCTTTCTCTGTGTGTGTGTGTCTCTCTCTGTGTGTGTCTCTCTCTCTCAGTCTCTCTCTCCCCCTCCCTTCTTCCCTCCCTCTTTTCCTGTGTGTTCATTCCTGTGTGATTGTGATTAACTTAACTGGCAAGAGGGAAAATCTTCCTCTCCATTAATTTTAGTACCCATGACATGCATTGTTTTTGTTCCAATTCTATTCTATAGTTTCAGGTGCAGGAGATAATACACATTAGACCTGGGAGTTCATGCCATGGCAGCCTTAGAGCCAGGATTCCAGGTAGGATGTTATAGTTAACCAGGAAGCCCAGAAAAATCAGCTTGCCTGGGATTCAAATCCAAAGGAGCTTTCGGGTTGCAAATTGAATTGTGCAATATAGAACTGAGCTAAACTATGAAACGAATCATATTCTTATCCCCTGAGTCTGAGGTGGTATGGGGGTTGGGTAGATTTGGGTCTCTCTTGCTCTATGGGGTATGTTTTCATATTTGTCATTATACCTTTGAAATAAATGTTCCTTTGCAAATGCCAATCTGACAGTTAGTGGTTAAATGGAAGGGGAAGGGGGCAGAGAACCACTTCTACTTTGAAAAACTACCATCCATAGGGGCTAAAGCCAATAGCCAGGAAGTTAGACAGGCCAAACCTCCTTAAGGACACTGGAAATTCTGGAGGAGCAAAGAAATGGAACATACCAAGTCTTGAGGCAGGATAATCAGTATTGAACTCTACATATTAAAAAGGCAAAGAGGATAATCAAATTGTAAATTGCCCTATCTCATTCTCAAAGACTATGACTTAGTCTACAGGGGAATACTGGATTCAGCAACTATAAAGTACTAGCCATGACTTTCCCAATTCAAATCAGAAAACTCACTATCCTGAATGTGGTTTAAACAGAAATGTAAGTTCCTAGATTCACACACACTTCTGTCAACTATACCTGCTGCCTCCTATTCAACCGCCACTTTGATTTTTTTTTTCTATATGGAATTAAACAAATGGAAGATTTATCTCATTTCTCCCTGAATCAAACCATCTTGGGGGAGTACTCTGGTAAAACCATAGTCAAATTGCTGCAATAAACAGAATTTCTTGCTGAAAGCCTTTATTTCAAGGCCATGTGTTATGGCTAAATATCACAGAGGGGAAGAACAATAAGCAGATTTATTTATTATCCTTTAACAAGCTATTTGTTTCTTTAACTAGGAGACTCAGTCTTGATTCCAGTTCATTGGTGGTCATTAATGCATGAAACTACACTGGAATTTTACATCTTTGAATTCTCTAGGTCTTGAATTTCACACCAGGGAGTTAAGCTCGGCCACTATTTTCATGTAAGATTTTTTAAAAAGGTTTTTTGCTAGATATCTATTGCCAAATCTTGTTTTAATCTGATGCAGAAAATATCCCTATTTTAAATCTTTTTAAGTCAATTGGCATTATTTTATATCTATTCAAAGGGAACTCCAAAAAAAGATAAATACCATTTGACTAATGTTTTTCTTATTGTTTCTGACTGAAGGAAAGTAATACATATGAGAATAATTAATTTAGGAAGTAAACAGTTGTTTAAGAAAGTAGAGTCTGGCAATTGGACTTGTACTTCTGGACCATATTTGAAGGTATTGGGATGGCAGATTTTGATTATAACTTACCAGGTCTGGTAAGAATTTATTTGCTATGTGTCTTGAAAATCTAATCCAAAGAACTTTAAACAAAAAGGATGGAGAAAAAAGTTTGACATTATGTATCCAAGATCTAAGATCACTTCCAAAGAGAATAATTAGGAAAAAGGATGAATAGAAATTGAAACACCCTAAAGGTTACAGTAGATCACATTCAAGAAAAGAGAGAGCAGTAAAACCCATGGTCTCAAGTATCTATAAGCAAACATTCAAAAGTTAGGTAATAAAAGAGACTAGAGGTCCTCATGAAAGGAAGTGAATTTGACCTCAGAGGAAGAGCTAAGACTTGTTCTGAAGAAACTGATAATTGTACTACTGCTTGGTACAGGTATACTTTAGGAGAGAAAATCTGGACATAGTCTTACATGTACACTAGATAGAAGGGAAATAAATTTTAAAGGCTTCAGGATAAATGTTGATAAGATCCAAAAAACTGAAATAATATAGAGGAAGCCAGTGAAAAAGATATTAGAGACGCTTGAGAAGAAAAAAGGTAATTCTCCAAAGAAATCTTGGTGATATACAGGGAATTAAACAAACAGATTTTTAAAAGACGTGCATAGAAGAAGGAAGCAAGGTTGAATAGCAGAGGATAAATATGAGTATACTGTTGGCCTATGCAAATAGAATCAAGCGCTCTAAATCTCTGAATCATCTTAGACTGGTAAGAGAAACTAAACCCAACAAAAAGGGGTATTTTAAGGAAAAAGAAGGATCACAAAAAGTATAATGATAAAGATAGCACCTTTCCTTATGACCCTTAGAGTCTGTCATGAAGATTTGACATAAATAACTCTAATTTTTAAAGAAGAAATCAATGTATCAGACAACTTCAACACAAAGCATGTTAAAATCTGCCTGAATATCTGTTTCCTAATCTTTAAAATAATACTAATAGTATTTGTTTTGCCTACCTCACAGTGTTGCTATGAGAAAAGTACATTTTAAAGTTATAAAGCACCATACTCCATTGTTTCAAGGGAGCTCTTCATCTGCATCACTTCTGGGGTGTTGTATCTCTCCAGCTTAGATAACAACTATACCAGCAATATGATACTTACAGCACCCACAGTGGCTATGAATATGCTGGTCTAGTTGTGAATCACAAAATGTAACAGGCTCTCCACATGGTGGACAGAACCAAAGCATTTATTCAAATACTAGACCACAGAGTGCCAAAACCAGAAAGCCAAAGTCATTACAGTAACCATGAAGCTGGTACACATAGTCAATGCAGCAAAAACCCACATTCCTAAATCTTCAAAACAAAACAGGGTCCCTCAAGCAAGGATCCTCCTCTCTCATTCACACGCTCAAGCAAGGATCCTTCTCTCCTCTTCAGCCTCATGGCAGCTCTTCAGCCTCCATGATGCTCCCTTCCAGAAAATCTGGCTCCCAGCAGTTCTCATTCCTGGAAGTTCTGGCTGGCTCTCAGAAGTTCTTAGGAGCTCTCAGAAGAAGTTCTGGCTCTCTAGCTTGGGCTTTTCCTTATGGTGTTAGTTGCTCCCTGCTCTGCCCATTCCTGTTGCATAAGTAAGTTCATCCCACTGTGGGATTCACAAGTTCTGGATCTTAATACTTAATACAATCACAAACTTGAAATAAGGTGCTAAGTACCTGTTTGCTTGCCAATACAAGGGGCGTGGAAGATCTTCAAATTGAATGTAAAGCCAAGCACTCGAGCATGATCAACTTTCCAGAGGACTGCTGCTATGAACAGCTTCAAAGTTCTGATTACATAGTATAGTGAACTCTCTATTTATTCAGCAGTAAATTAAAGCAAAACATTCACAGAAATCAAAGTACAGAATTCACAATATTGTGATATAATAATTTATCACTAAAATGGCCACATAATTTTCACCAAAGTGGCCACATACTTTTAAACAAAGTACATTCATTCAGTAACTCAATCATTTAGTAAGTTAATAATTTAGTAAGTCTTTAATTCAATTACCCTTAAGGAGGTTTGTCTCCTTAATGGTCACAAAGTGCAAAGGTCAAAGTTATTCACCCCTAGGTCACAGTAAATCATGATCTTTACAGTCAGCATCAGGTACCCAAGAAGATAACTTTTCATCTTGACTCAAGGCTGGCTCTCGGATTCCATCATTTCTCTTCCATGGTCCTCACTCCTGCCCAAATCTACACAACTGTCACCTGGATTCAAAGGCAGGCAGCTCCCAGATTCTTCTCCTGCTCCTTGTCTAGTTCTTTGTCCAATTCCTTGTCCAGTTCCCATTCCATATTGAAGATCACAGTGTCAAGTCCATCTCAAGTCCTTCACAGTTTCTGTTTCTGGGAAGACAAAGCTTAACAGAGCCAAAAAAACATTCATACACATTGTTAGCACCATGATCAATTCACTGTCTGCCTTTGAAATCAACACAGACCCACCAACAAGGTCCAAGAGGTCAACACAAATCATCAGTAAAGTCGCAGGACCTCCAAAACCTCCTCTAGGACTTCTGCAAACAGACAACAAGAAAATCCTCTTTTAGGGCTTCCAGTAAGATCCCAGGGCTTCTGTACAAAGTATCACAAAAAAACATTGACACAGACAGAATGGTCAAACTTAGAGTGCTGGGATACCACAAGTTTTCTCCTCTACCACAGGAGTTCCCTTCTCAGTTCTCTCTCCAGCCTGGGCCTCTCCTTATATATAGTCATTAGCTCCTTCCCTTTCTGTTATATCAGCAACAGGAGTTCACAGGTTCTAGGGTTCCCAACTTATGAGGTTCACAAGTTCTGCTTCTCAATGATGGGCAAGGCTCAGAAGAAATTTGAACTGAAACAAGATGTTAACTACTTCTTTGCTTACCATTACAGCAACCTGGTAATATTTTCTCATTCTTTGTGACCCATGCTCACATCTATATAATATGCTTGAAATCTAGCAACCTACCTATAGATTTCTTGACTTTAGAGAGACATAATATGAATATTTAATATAGGTACTTATAGGAACCATATACAGGTAACAAAGGAGATTTTAAAAAGCATTTAGTACACTTCTGGCACACAATAGGCATTTAAAATTCTTCTTCTCTTTCTCTATATCTGGTCTTACTTGGCTTTCCTACATGAGGGGTCCACATCTGTCACAATCACACTTCTCTTTCATGATATCTTTCATGGCATTTTTTATATGTAATTCATCATTGGTACTATACATAACTTCATTGTGATTTGGATGATCCACAATTTTGTTTCCAGGGAGATTATGCTATTTCATGATTCTCAGACAAATTGCACCACAGAAAGAATATTGCTATTAAACAGGTAAAGCAAGCATAAATGAATGCAAATCAAACCCTTTGATTGGAATAAGAATAATAGCAGGTGCAAAGTCATGAGAGCAGAGAAAATTTTTTACCTGTGACTTGCCTGCCAAATCTATAATGATTTGTATAGAAACCAATTGAATGGTTGTTTGAACATGAACTTGGAAAAGTCTTGCCAAAAAATTGCGATAGCTCTGGCAAAATTTCCTAGAATCATGTGAAAACCATAGAAAGTTAGAAATCTGATCTAACCCGCTTACTTTACAGATGAGGAAACAGATATCCCATGAGGTTAAGGGTCATGAAACATTATCATACTTATATAGGTAGATTCTGAGGGATGACACAAAACAAGCAGGAACCTAGGATAAATAGTCTGGAAAGATGAGCCTTAGGAATAAACAAGAACTCTCTTTGAGATTCTGGCTGAGTCACAGAGATAGTAATGCTCAAGTGTTGTATATATGAACCATTTGCTGTTTCCTGTAGAAAAGTGACAATTAAAGTATTCCAATTCCCATTCCCCATTCCAATGAACAAAGAGGGCGATATTGAGAAATTTCATTGTACCTTCACTGAGGCAAAGGTTGATAGGGCCAAAGCACACTAATGTTCACATAATGATACATATCACTGTCAAGCACTCAAGTTCCTGTTGCTAGTATTATAATTACAATGGACTCATAGTTACGGATTAGCATTGAGAGAGGGTCTTTTCCTGAGTTTCTCAGTTTACTAGCATACCTAAAAGTGAATACTCTATGAAAGAGGTGAAAGAATATGCATGTATCAGTATATGTCCACATATACATATGTGTGCATATTCTTATGAACATACATATATATGCATGCATATGCATAGTGCATGCATATACATATGCACATATATTTGTATATATGCATGTATATATTACATGTGTGTATGCTCTATGAATGAGGTGAAAGAAGATGCAAATATATGTACGTGTAGGCATGTAGGCACACATATGTGCATGTACATATACATATATGTATATATATATATATGTGTGTGCATTCATATTCTTTCACCTCATTCATGGAACATGCATGTGTAATCCTATATGTTATATATTTAATATATGCATGCATATGTGTAAATGAAATATACATGTATGTGTGTGTATACACATATCATTTACATGCAGACAATATACATATGCGTGTGTGTGTGTGTGTGTGTGTGTGTGTGTGTGTGTGTGTAATCTTAGAAGATAGATCCTTCTGACCCTACTGCTAGGTCTTTTTCTAGGAGAAGAATGTGATTTTGATGATGAAGAAGACTTAACTACACATAGCTTTCAAACCTGGTTTAAAGAAACAATGATATCATTGGAATAAAATAAATCTTTTAAAAATGATTTTAAAAAATTTTCTTCCCAAATGGTATTTCATAGAATATTCAAGGACAAAGGGAAAAATTATTTCCACCATCATCAGTACCACATGTTCAAAGTGGAAATGTGAGCAATTTAGTCTCTATAAGTTCTTTTTAGGACTTGATTTGGTTTTTTATGCTATTAAAATGTATATATGCCAACACACTATGAAGTGGAGAAATTTTCAACTTGCAGGGAATTTTACTTTTGATTCAGTGCAATTTTCTCTTCAGCATTCATCTCCCTTTCTTGGTTCAGACTAGGAATGTTGAAAGCTTGTTCCATCTTTTTTCTCTGCCGAGTAGAGATTGATGGGTTCAGTTGTCAGATAAGGAGTGAAAGAATACCTTGAAAATCAGCAGTCACTACAAAGGAAACTCTGTCTAGAGTCAATAAAAGAGAGCAATATATATTTGATCTCTAAATGGAAAGTGTATGGTAGGGTCAAAGGAGAAAGGGAGTATGACTCAGGAACCAACATTCTTTTCCTTAAAATAGAGAGTATGACAGCAGGGACATAATATATAAACTATTATGGAGAGAGACATTAAATAAAAACTTTTAAAAGCATAGAATATGAGGATGTTTATATTGAAGGTTAATTTAATTGAGTCCAAGTAGTTTCTGAGATAGAGGGTGTTGGTGGTGATATGCTTTAAGGGTGAAAACAAAGGAAGTAAAATTACTCAGTGAAAATATATGTATCAGAGAGACAGCACTATTATATAGCTTTGGGGTCCCCAGATCCAATGTATTGGGACAATGGTCTCTAAACTTCATGTGACAATGATAAATTTACAAAGTCTCCCCCTTTAATAAAATAATTGAAGCACATAATTTATAAGCTCCTATTTTATTCTAATAAAATTAATATTTTACAGTGTTTATAATACAAAAAATCAACATAGTCAACATACATTAATTACATTTTAATATATAAATTGCTTAAATTAATGTATGAATGAAAGATAAAGCATTTATTAAGCACTTAGTGTAGTATTTAAGATGGTCTTTTAAGCACTGGAATACAATTAGAAGAAGATAAGACATTCCCTACTCTAGAGGAGTATATATTTTAATGGGGGAAGACAATATATTTAAAAATATCTAGAAGCAGGGAGAATGATTTGATGCAAAGAGAGTACTAGGGATAAAGTTGAAAGTTCTGATAGGAGGGGAAGAGAAGAAAGAAGGTGGAGTTACCAATGAGTCAGTTGTCTGTGCACAGTAAAATCTACTTATACAGAGATCAGAATTTATAATAAACAAAAAATGAAAGAAGAATAATTAGAAAAGTTTTGGCAATTAATTAAAACTATTTAGCCCTGAATTATTTACACAAGTTATTGAAAATTAACAATATTAAATGGACAAAAATATCAACTCTGACTAAAAAGTTTTCATCTGAAAGTCAAACAAATATAAGTTAATCACTATAACAAGGGGATGAAAAGAGCATACAAAGTGCCTTAGTCAGGACACATCTAACTCATTTGCCAAATGGAAAGAGAGAGCATCCTTAGGCCACACTGTATTAGAATGTAAAATTACCTATGAAATCTCATGAGGAAAAAGGACGAATGATTATTCACAAGGTCATACCATAAAGAAAAGAAAAATAGTCCAGGATAAAAGCAGTTCAAAGAGAGGTTGACATGATGTCCAAGTAAAGTCTTTCCCAGAGCTTCAAGAATGAAGATGGAAAGAGGATTACAAACAGAAGAAAATGGGCAAAAATTATGATTCTTCTTTGTTACCCTTTTTTGGAAACTCCTATGAATTTCCCCAGATGAGGAATTCCATGGTGTTATTATGTCATTTCACAAAAGCCAAATTAACAGAGAATTCTCTGAGTTATTACCATTCCTGTTTATGCAGTACAGAAAGCCTTACTATCAGGAAGGAAACAAACAATCATTTGCTAAGCTAGTACGATGTGCTAGGCTCGTACGATGTGCTAGGCTCTGTGCTAAGTGCTTTACAAATAATTTTTTTATTTGATCCTCACAGCAATCCTGGAAGGTAGTGATTAGTATTGTCTCCATTTTGCTTTGAGGAAATTGAAGTAGAAAGTTGTTGAATTACTTGCCCAATGTCACAAAACTGACAAGTGTCTGAGGATGGATTTGAACTCATCTTCTAATAAACTGACATACAGAAGTACAAAATGATTTAGCTTCTGAGCATTTTAATGTTAAAATGGACTGAAAAGCAAAGTATGAAGAAAAATCTAGGCTAAAAGAGGAAAGATTTGATCACACAACCTGTTTTTCCTCCTCTCCCAACAAACAGCTCATTTGAATAGTCACAGAATATACTCCTAAGGGATGGGGTGTGGACGTATTAAAATCTTCTTCCCCTTTACTAATTATGAGCTTCTTAGTCTCTCTGTCTACATCTCTATCTCTATATCTGTCTCTTTCATCTCTGTCTCTGTCTGTCTCTCTCTGCCTGTCTCCATCTCTCTCTTTCTGTTGCTCTGTATCTCTAAGTGTCAGAATCTGTGCCTGTGTCTGTCTCTCTATCTCTGTCTCTGTCGGTCTGTCTCTTTCTCAGAAAAAAAAAAAAAAAAAGAAGACCATCAGATCTGAACAATTCTCTAAGAGAAAGGAGTAAGTTCTAGAACTTCCTGCCAAGGTGGCCACCTTAAAAATTTGCAGATTTCCTATATATCTATTCCAACAAAACCTTCAATAAATAGAATAATGATAAAGAAATTTAATTTTAAAATTCTGAATCTATTCCAAAACTACACAAAAAGTCTCTCTGTCTCTTTCTCTGTCTCTCTCTCTCTCTCTGTCTCTCTCTCTGTCTCTCTCTCTCTCTGTCTCTCTCTCTCTCTCTCTGTCTCTCTGTCTCTCTCTCTCTGTCTCTCTCTCTCTCTCTCTCTCTCTCACACACACACACACACACACACACACACATGCAGCAAAGTCAAAGTGAATGTGAGATCACGGTAGCTTCTCATAATAACCTGGATCATCTAAGGACAAGTGTCACTGGCCTCATTGTGCATTAATAACAAGAAGAGAGGGAGAAATACTCTAAGAAAGATTCAAAATGGTGAGAAAGCCTGAGTGTGGGCTTTGTTTGACTTGTTTATGGAGCTATACAGGGCAGCAGTTAGTCTGGTATGGTGGTGCTTTCACTGGGCAAGGCTAAACCCAGAGGCTCCTGAGGTCTCTAATAGTCTGTCCTGACATAACAGAGAAAGACTTGAAGATATAGCACTGACAGCCTCCCAGACAGAGGGTAAGTAGTGAACCCCAGAAGCTGGAGGTCCACTCAAGGGTCTAGGGCTAGAACAAAAAGGGCTAACCACCCTACCACAGAGCACAAGAGGGGATGGAACCTATCCCTGCAATTCAGGAAACAAATTTGGAAAGATTAGTATATCAAAGAAAACACCAACTGCTAAAAGAAATTGTTATAAGTAGAGCCCTACAATACTGTAAGCAGAACTACAAAGTAGGAAACTGATTTTCCACCAACACTATGTGAATACTGAGAAGAAATGAAGAGATTTACAAAAAGAAATAAAAGCTCTGTAATAAAGAATTTGAATGAAAACAAAATTTTTCTTATTGAAAAAAACTAACCTCTTTAAAAATGTCAAGAAGAGGTCATTTAAAATCACTGGAATCATTGAAAAAATAATATTTAGAAGTATGGCAAATGAATTTTAAGAAGTCACAGATGAAAACTGCACAGGTGTCTTAGAACTAGATGAAAAAGTGAAAGGAGAAAGAGCCCACTGATTATCTCTTGAATGGAACTCCAAAAGGAAAAGTCCCAGGAATGTCACAGTCAAAAAAAAAAATACTGTAAACACTCTGAAAGGAAGAGTTTAAGTGACTGGGAGCTAGAGTCCGGTTCACACCTGACACCTTCTAAGAACCAGAAGAGAGCTTGGTATATAAAACCAGAAAAGTTGAAGCCATGGCTTTACAACTTGCCCTGAAAAAAATGACTAAAATCTGACAAGGGAGAGAGGGGAAAAACAAACAAATATGGTTCTTTCATGGAATAGAGGACATTTGCATTTCCAACAAAAAGATCAGAGCTGAATAGTGACTTTGAATGTATACACAAAAGTCTGAAATACATAAACAAGAGTCTAAGAGTCTAAAGTAACCAAGAAATGTAAATGTATTGGAGCAATTAGAAGGAAGTATGACCATATTAATCTTATGGGGGGTAGGGGGAAAGGAGAACAAATTTACCTTCAGAAACATTATGCCTCCAAAGTATAATGAGTGAGTTAAATTTGGAAAAACAGAGGTGAGAAGATTAGTACTGATCTGAGGTTTTAGTCTGGGAAATAAGAGGAAAGATAGAGCAATACAATAGTATAACAAGGAAAAAGAAGTGTATGGAACTTAGTCATTCTCATAATTAGGATGTGTGAAAAGAATATACAAACATGAAGGAAGGGGTGGGGGAACGGGCATTGGATGAATTTTACTTTTATCTGAAATGAGCAAATGACCCTTGAACACATATAGTTGGATGGAGAGATACATCAGTCTCAACAGGGTTGAGTAGGGTTTAGGATGGGGCAGCTAATTGGGCCACTAGTACCAAGGAGGGAATATTCACAGGCAAATAAACTTCTTGATTCTCAAGGTAAAAACAAAAACAAAACAAAACTACATAAATAATAAAAGAGGAAAGAGAAGAAAAAAGGAAAGAAATTTAGGGAGTTCTTAGATTTCACCTTAGACAATTAGGAAATGGCTGAACAAATTGCATATGATTATAATAGAACATTATTGCATCATAAAAAATGATGGAAGAGACAATTTCAGAGAATCCTGGGTGGGATGAACTGACATACAGTCAACTGAACAGGACAAGGAGAACAATTTGTACAAAGACAACAGAGAAAAGAAAGAGAGAAAGAAGGAAAAATAAAGAGGAAGGAAGGAAGGAAGGAAGGAAGGAAGGAAGGAAGGAAGGAAGGAAAGAAGGAAGGAAGGAAGGAAGGAAGGAAGGAAGGAAGGAAGGAAGGAAGGAAGGAAGGAAGGAAAAATAACTGAAAAAGATTTAAGAACTCCAATCAATACGATGATCCCTCATGACTCCAGAAGATCTAAAATGGAGCGTTTTGCCTGCTTGCTGACAGAGGACAATGGATTTGTGATGTAAGACATGAATCTTTGGATATCACCCATTCGAGGATTCATTTCCCCTGCTTACACTTCTTTGTTATTTGATACAAAATTAGATATTTTTAGGTATTTCTTTTGGTTAAGGGGAGAGGTGAACAGAGAGGAGGTGAAGTTACAATAATAATAAAAATAGACCCAGTGTAACTTTAAAAAAATGCAAAGGAGAACAGAAAGAAGTTCAAAAGAAGGTATAGACGGAAATAATAACGTCGTGAGGTGATCATTTCTATGTAAGAACTGGAGAAGTTTTTTTTTAATGTTAAAAATGACAACGACTAAGCTAAGGGTAGAAGAGATATTAACTTTGAATATTAGAAGATAATGTAATTGTATCAGAGTGATTACACACAAACTGAGATGAAATGAGGAGAGAATTAGCCATCTGACAAAATGTGGTAGTAGATAGAATATACAGAACATAGGGAAAATTAGAGTTCTGTTTTGATCATATAGTTTAAAATAATTTTAATCTTTTCAAATAAACACAAAGGTGCTATGGGCTGGTCAGTGTCTAGCACTAAGCATGATTGGAGAGTTGAATAAGAAATGAGCAGGCCATGTGGGTATTCAAGGAAGAACCATGAACTCCATTTATTGATGTTTAGAACAAAGTTTTTAAGGATTCGAAAGACAAACATTCAAGTATTCTTATCCTATTCATATCCTGGAATTTTATTATCAATAGAATAGTCTGCTATATCCAGGAAGTAGCTTGGATAAGACAAGGCTTGTTATCAAGGACCCAGGAAGTCATGGGGAAGGTCAGTTGTCTCTTATCAAAATGTATCTACAGGACAAAGGATGCTCCCTCAGAGCAGGCCACAGTCTCAAAGACACATACATAGAAACCAATCTCAAAGACATCTGGATAGAAACCAATCCCCAAGTATCAAGTATTTTGACATACAATAGTCTTTAGTCTGTTGTATCTTGGAAGTAGGATAATATGTTAAGAAACATGTCCTTTTTGGTGCCTGAAGTTTGGGGGCAAAGGTTTTGATGTCAGGATATCAACAAAAGTCTTTTAAGTGTATCCCTGGGATACTTCTGGGGATCCAGCCTTTGCAAGCCGCATCACCTCGAGGGGTATTGAGGTACAATATTAAGGTTTTTATCTGAGTCCTGAATCAGGCCTCCTTGGCTCCCCACACAAAGGAAAGTAGGAGATAGAAAATAGGAAAGCATCTTGTTTTCCCATGAAATTTTGGGGAAAAAAAGATAAAATCAAAGTAATTTGTTTTAAAAGAATGTTTTAGTGTCATTAAATTACTTAATCAAATGAGAAGACAAGAAATAAAAAATTGACTAATAAGAACTTTTTGATGGTTCTTTTTTTGTTAGTTAATTAATTTAGAACCAGGAATATTTCTAAAGAACTTTTCAAGATTTGTTTTAATAATGTAAATTCATTCCAAATTTAGTCTTAAGAAAAAAAATAAACAATTCAAATAATCAGATAAAAGTGTCAGAAAGGAAAAAAAAGAGTAAGCAAGCAGATGATTTACAAGATTATCTCCTAAACTCTGATCAAGTGATCAGGTTTAAACTCCAAATGATATCACCAATTTGCACTTTGAATTTGACCAGTCCTTCTTTTATTCTTCATGACTAAGCCAAAAGATTTGAGAAGTTGCTTAAGACAAAAGGACACTATATTGAAAGCACATGATATTAGGGGCAATAAAGAAAAACACCTTTTATTGGATGGAAAATTCCTACTTCTTTCCTATGTGACCTCTAAAAACTCCTTTCCAATCATGAAATATTATTATGTTGTAGTTAAGGAATATCGAACTAGAGTCATTTAGTGTGTGAAACCTGATTGCAATTAAGAGAGGAGGATGTTGAAGCTCACACAAAAATTAAGGAATGAGTTTCAGGGATTGTGGAATTATCAATAAGTCTTAGAAAGTACCCAAATTGCTAATTTGAATGAAAATCATGACAAAATGTCTGTGTCAAGCCACCAGTTTAATTTGTTTTAGTAAAATGTGTTGATTTGGCCATCACCACTGTCAAGAATATGATGGCTTATTGATTATCAAATGTATGTCCCAATTCAACTGTCTTACTTTCTGAAGTATCCAGATGTAAAATAAGTGAATTAGATCAAGTACTGAGGATGTGATTGATTGTTCTGTGAATGTCTGTAAATAATCAAACCAGGTAATGATGATGACTGATTTGTCATCTATATATGGGATCAAAAGAAATCTCTTAAAATACTCTGAAAGATTTGGGTACTGTAGAGGAGCTGAAATTGTTTTGGTTTTTGCTTTTATCAACTCAGTGCTTTATCCAGAGAAAATGCTTACTAAATATATATTAAATAATATAAAATCAAATGGAATTGACTGTAAATAGCAATGATTAGAAAATGGAAGAAAGAAGTGCAAACAATTAAAAATGTCAAGCATCTTCTGTCATTGTGAAGTCTTGAAATATAGTGACAATACTGTATTAACAGGAAATGGCAAAGAGAAGAAAGCATGAATTCAAATCAGGAAAGGGAATTGGGAATTTAATGTAGCAGTTATCTGGGGGTGGAGCCAAGAGGACAAAATGAAAGCACAGATTCACCTGAGCTCTCCTCCAAATCCCTTCAAATTCCTCTAAAAAGTGACTCTGAACAAATTCTAGAGAGGCAGAATACACAAAGAGACAGAGAGTGAGGCAGATTTCCAGCCCAAGGCAAACTGGAATGTTGACAGAAAGGGTTTGTTGCACTGGGCTGGGAGAGAAGCATAGTCTAGCATGCAGGCTGTGCCAGCACAGACCCAACCCTAACAAATCCAGAGGAGACTTTAGGGGACAGAATCACTGGCAGCAGTTGTGTTTTCCAGACTTCTCAGCCCACAGATGCCAGAGACAACTTAGAAAGTCGGTAAAAGGGGTCTATCCAAACTGGATAAGAGAAAAGTGCAGTCACGCACAGAGTGTGTGGCAGTGCCTGCTCCTGGAGTTATCAGCTCAAAGACAGAATGTTTAAACTTTTTAAACTATTTTAACTTCTGGGAGCCAAGATGGTAGAGAAAGAGGTAAGACAATCTCACCCTCCCTTGAAGACCTTGAAAAAAAAAACAGGAGAATATTGCCCTAGGGAAAAAAATCCAGGAATACTGCAGCCAGCAGAAAGATGGAGGACAGCAGTGTTTTTCCTCAGGAGCCTAGGGGAATTAATGGGAAAGCTCCTTCTTGTTGTGGCAACTAGTAAGTGATTAGAGGTAACCCAGCAAGCCAGGAGCAAGCCCCACCTCAGTGAACCAGCAGGAGATCCTGAGTCCCAGGGTGGAAGAGCAGGCAAGTTTCATTCCCAGACACACACCAGACACCATCAGCAGCTTCAGTTTAGCACCAGGTAAACTACCAGAGCACAACAACCTCCAGCTGCCAGCAGTTGTGGTCCTAGGACACAAAACCAGTAATCAGATCCCTACTCCCAGCAATAGAAATGGGGGGACAGTGTACCCTGGGCTCCAGAGGCAAAGATCAAATTTAAAAGCCAAGAAAAAGCAAATAAAAAAAGTCAAAGTAAAACAATGACCATAGAGAAATATCTTGGTGATGGGGAAGATCAAAACATAAATTCAGAAGAGGATAATGTGGGCAATATACCCACATCTGAAACTTCAAAGGGGATTATAAACTTGTTTCAAGTCGAAAAAGCCTTCTTGGAAGAGCACAAGAATGATTTTAAAAGTCAAATAAGAGAGGTAGAAGAAGAATTGAACAATTATTTTAAAAATCAAACTGACAAAATGGAAAAAAAAAAAGGTTCACTGAAGAAAACAACTCTTTAAAAGGTAGAATTGGTCAAACTGAAAAAGAGATGAAAAACTAAAGAAAATACTTCATTAAAAAATAGAATTGGGCTTAGAAGTTGTGACTCTATGCAACATCAAGAATCAGTCAATCAAAATCAAAAGAATGAAAAAAAAAGACAACAAAAAACTACCTCATTGGAAAAACAACTGACCTGGGAAATAGATCCAGGAAAAATAATCTAAAAATTATTGGTCTACCAGAAAGTCATGATGAAAAAAGGAGTCTGGACAGTATCTTCCAAGAAATCATCAAGGAAAACAGCTCTGAAGTCATAGATTCAGAGGGCAAAATATTCATTTAAAGAATCTGCTGATCACCTCCTGAAAGAGATCCAAAATTTAAAACATCAAGGAATATTGTAGCCAAACTCCAAAATGATCAGATCTAGGAGAAAAAAAACTGCAAGTAGCCTGAAAGAAACCATTCAAATGTTGTGGAAGAACAGTCAGCATTACACATGACCTTGTAGCTTCTGTATTAAAAGATAGAAGGACTTGGAATATGGTATTTGGTAAGGCAAAGGGGCTTGGATTACAGCCAAGGATCAACTAGCCAGTGAAATTTAACATAATCTTTCAGAGGAATAGATGGACATTCAAGGAAATAGGGGACTTCCAGAATTTCCTGATGAAATGCAGAAATATTAAAAGCATCCTTTTCAGATCATGATGCAATAAAAATTAGATGAAATGAAGGTCCATGGAAAGAAAGACTAAAAATTAAATGTAAGCTAAATAATCTAATCCTAAAGAATGGTGAACCAACAAAACATAGGAGACAATCAATAACTTCATCCAAAAGAATGACAATAATAAGATAACACACCAAAACTCATCAGATGCAGCAAAAGTAATTCTAAGGGGAAGTTTTATGTTTCTAAATGGTTACATGAATAAAATAGAGAAAGAGGTCAATGAATTGGGCATGCAACTAAAAAAGCTAGAAAAAGAACAAATTAAAATTCCCCAATTAAATATCAAATTAGAAATACTAAAAATCAAAAGAGAGATTAATAAAATTAAATTAAGAAAACTATTGAAATAATAAATAAAACTAAGAGCTGGTTTTATGGGGGAAAACAGTAAAATTGATAAACATTTGGTTAATGTGATTTTTAAAAAAAGAAAGAAGAAAACCAAATTACCAGTGTCAAAAATGAAAAGGATGAAATCACGACCCATGAAAAGGAAATTAAAACAATAATCAGGAACTATTTTGCTCAACTGTATATCAATAAATTTGACCATCTTAATGAAATGGATAAATATTTACAAAAATATAAATTTCCAAGATTAACAGAAGAAAAAAGTAAAATACTTAAATAGCCTCATCTCAGAAAAGAAATTGAACAAGTCATCAATGAGTTCACTAGAAAAAAAATCTCCAGGAATAGATGGATTTACAAGTAAATTCTTGTGTTGTTGTGTTTGTCCTTCATTTTTTAAGAGGACCATGGCATCAGGGAAGTGATGACATGACTTGCAATTGACTTGATTTGAGTATAATGCTGTGCTCGGTCAGCAGCCTTACTTTCT
Organism: Pseudochirops corinnae; assembly: GCA_028646515.1. Taxonomy (NCBI): domain Eukaryota; kingdom Metazoa; phylum Chordata; class Mammalia; order Diprotodontia; family Pseudocheiridae; genus Pseudochirops; species Pseudochirops corinnae. Next base: position 201,417,943 of record CM053590.1, on the reverse strand, counting down.
CCTCTGGAGCCATCTGAATCCATTACCAGATATTCATCAGGATGAATAGAGATGACCCAGGATGCAACTGGAGACCTTGGCCTGCCTTTCTTTCTTTCTTTCTTCCTTCCTTCCTTCCTTCCTTCCTACACAAAACCTTAAAGCCAATTCATTTTAAAGTTAATAGATTGGACCACAATAGGACCCTGCCCAAATTCTACTTAATAGCTTTTTTTTGGGCCCTCCTGGTTTAGAGTGAATGGCAATGGTAACTGTTTCTCTTTGGTACAGCAACCCTGAGGGTCTTCTCCTCCCAGCTTGATTTTTTTCCTTTTTTTCTAATGAAAGGGGTCATTCATTGACTCAATTCTTAAAGAGGACTCTTCAGTGAATGCGGAGTATTATACTCTAAGTGAGTACCTGAAGAGACAAGTGAATTCTATCAAACCTTTAAAGAACAATTAATTCAAATACTATATAAACTCTTTGGGAAAATAGGCAAAGAAATAGTCCTCTCAAATTCTTTTCGTGATACAAATATGGTACTTATATGTAAATCAAGAAGAGTCAAAACAGAGAAAGAAAATTATGCACCAATTTCCCTAATGAATATAGATGCAAAACTTTTTTTAGAGAAATATTAGCAAAAAGATTATAGTAACATATTATGAGAATAATACACTTTGATCAGGTAGGGTTTATGCCAGGAATGCAGGACTGGGTTCAGTATTAGGAAAACTATCAGCATAATTGATCATGTCAACAACTACACTAAGAAAAATCATATGATTATCTCAACAGATACAGAAAAAGTTTCAGACAAAATGTAACACCCATTTTTGTTAAGCATAGGAATAAATGGAGTCTTCCTTAAAATGATAAGTAACATCTTTCTAAAACCATCAGGAAGTATTAAATGTAATGGGTATAAGCTAGAAGCATTTGCAATAAGATTGGAGGTGAAACAAGAATGCCCATTATCATCACTGTTATTCAATATGGTACTAGAGTCATTAGCTCTAACCATAAGAGAAGGAAAAGAAATTGAAGGAATTAGAACAGGCAAAGAAGAAACTAAGTTATCACTCTTTGCAGATAATATGATGGTATACTTAGAGAATCCTAGAGAATCAAGGGATAGAAAGAGAAATTTCATTTAAAGTTACTGTTGATATTATAGAATATTTGAAAGTCTATCTGCCAGACAAACCCAGGAACTATATGTACACAGTGACAGAATACTTTTCACATAAATAAAGTCAGATCTACATATCTGGAAAAAATATCAGTTTATTATGAGTAGGCTGAGCTAATATAACAAAAATGAAAATTCTGCTTAAATTAATTTACTTATTCATTGTCATACCAATAAAACTACCAAAAATATCCTATAGAGCTAGAAAAAATAAAAACAAAATTTTTCTGGAAGAACAAAAGGTTCGGAATATAAAGAGAATTAATGAAAACAAATGCTAGGGAAAGTGGCCTAGTCATAGCAGATCTTAAGTTGTATTATAAAGCAGCAATCATCAAAACAAGCTGGTACTGGATAAGAAATACAGTGATAGATCAGTGGAATAGGTAGGTACAAAAGACCCATTAGTTAATGACTATAATAAGCTCCTGTTTGATAAACCCAAAGATGCCAGCTTCTTGGATAAGAACTAACTATTTGGCAAAAGCTGCTGGGAAAACTGAAAAATAGCCTGGCAGAAACTGGACATAGAACAATATCTTGCACCATATATCAAAATTAAGTAAAAAGGGAAACACAATTTAGACTGATACTGTCAGCAAACTAGAGTATAAGGAATAGTTAAACTCTTAGATTTAGAGAAAATGGAAGAATTTATGACCAAAGAAGAGATAGAAAACATTATGAACTGCAAAATGGATAATTGTGATTACATTAAATTGAAAAATTTTTGCACAAAGCCAAAGCAAGGGATGGAAATTAGGAGGGAAGCAGAAAACTGAGAAATTCGTTTTACCACCAGCATCTCTGATAAAGGCATGATTTCTCAAATACATAGAGAACTGAGTCAAATTTAGAGTAATATAATTCATTCCCCAATTGATAAATGGTCAAAGGTTATGAAGAGGCCATTTTCAGAGGAAATTCAGAGGAAAAAATAGAGATATCTATAGTCATGAAAAATGTCACTATATAAATAAAAAAAAGTCACTATATAAATGTCTCTATATAAAAATCACTATTCATTAGCAAAATGAAAATCAAAACAACTCAGATACTGTGTTACACTTGTCAGATTGGCTAACAAGACAAAACAGGAAAATTATAAATACTGGAGAAGATATGGGAAAATTGGAACACTCCTGCATTTTTGGTGAAGTTGTGAATGGATCCCATCATTTTGAAGAGCAATTTGGAACTATGTCCAAAGGGCTATAACACTGTTTATATCCTTTCATCCAACAATGCCACTTCTATGTCTATATCCCAAGGCAATCATAAAAATGAGAAAATGACCCACAAATGAATATTTATAACAACTCTTTTTGTGTTGGCCAAGAACTGGAAATTGAGGGGATGTCCACAGATTGGGGAATGGCTGAATAAGTTGTGGTATATGGATGTAATGGAATACTATTGTGCTATAAGAAATGATGAGCAGGCAGACTTCAGAAAAACCTACAAGATCTTATATGAACTGATTCTGGCTGAAGTGAGTAGAACCAGGAGAGCATTGTACACAGTTACTGCCACATTGTGCAATGACTAACTTTGATAGACTTAAAAATCTTCTTAACAATGAAAGGTTCTAAGACAACTCCACAAGTCTCATGATGGGAAATGCTATCCACATCCAGAGAAAGTGCTAAGGACTCCCAATGAAGATCAAAGCATACTATTTGTTCTCTCTCTCTTTTTGCTTTGTTTTGTTTCATCTCTTCTTTCTTGTCATTCAACTCATTTGTTATAATTCATCTTTATAACATGACTAATGTAAAATATAAATTTCAAGTGAATGTATGAATGTAGAGTCCATATCAAATTGCTTGCCATTTGGGGGAGGGGAGAAAAGAGGAATGCAGAAAAAAATTGAAACTCAAAAGCTTGTGGAACTGAATGTTGAACACTAAAAATAAATAAATTAATTTTTAAAATGGAAATTATATTAAAGAATTGTTTTTGGAATAACCATCTCTCTTAACTCAGACCTATTTGCTTGAGTTTCATGAAGAATTGAAATGGCTGTCTTGAAGCAACAGTGTGATTATATCACTAGCAGAAAAGCCAGTTTTAATGGCTACCAATAAATCAGTATTAGATAAACTACATAGTCATAACAAAATGTCATCTTGATGAAAATTTATTTAGTAGGCTTCAAAGTATAGAAAATCAGAAAACATTGATATGAAAAGAAAGTGGGTGAAAAATTCCTATTGTAGTAAAATCCTGAAGAGTTGGGTATATAATAAGTAGAAAATTTGAGCATCATCAAAGAGAATGTTGGCAAATTAGGGTTCAAATTAACAGTCCAAAAAGAAAATGAAATCAAAAGCATTTAAATGAACTTGTAAAGGAGACAAAAATATATAATAAAACCTAAAAGAGTTTTAAAAGAATTTAAACAATTCAAAAACTCTAAGGAAAGTGATTATAATAATATCTACTGTGATCTCTACTAATGACACTGTATAATAACAATATTAATAGTCAACATTTGCATAGTGCTTACTATGTATCAGACTTTGTGCTTTGTATTTATCATCTCTTTTGGTCCTCACAGCAACCTTAGAAGGAAGGTGCTACTATTATCTCTATTTTACACATGAAAAAACTGCAGCAAATTGAGTTTAAGGGACTTGCCCTATGTCATGTATTAAGTGTTTGGGGTGATTTGAACTTAGGTCTTTCTGATTCCAGACTCAGTACTTTATCCACGGTACTAATATGGTATTATGGAAGAGAATAAACTAAAATTGAAAGCTCCTTTCAGGATATGAGTACAATAACAAAAATTTACTGGTTCTTTTTGATTTTATGGAACAATTATTTCTAAGGATAAAACAAACAAAGCAATAAAAAAAACCTAAACGCCCTTCTTTCTAGATTAAACCTTCTTTTGTAACATCAACAACAGTTTAAAAAAAGCCAAAACAAGAAATATAGTTTATCATTTCTAACAACACATACCTAATGTTGACCTCGTATTCTCTGCTTATATGCCATGAAGAAAATTTTATGTTTCATATGTTCTCTGGAACCAGAATTAGTTTCTTTGCTTTTTTTCATCATTTACTCTGGGTTGAGTTGCCTTTTAACGATCTTTTCATTTATACCAGTGGTTCTCAACCTTCCTAATGCCACAACCCTTTAATACAGCTCCTCATGTTGTGGTGACCCCCAACCATAACATTATTTTCATTGCTACTTCGTAACTGTAATTTTGCTCCTGTTATGAATCGTAATGTAAATATCTGATATGCAGGATACATTGTTACAAACTGAACATAACCCACACGTTAAGAACCACTGATTTCCATGCTATTGAAATTATGCATATTATTCTTTGTTTCTGCTTTTTTCACCTGTCTTCAATTTAAACAAATATTCTATCATTTCGGTGAAGTCAGCAAATGTGTTATTTGTATGGAATGCTAATAGTCTGCTTCATTCATTTTTTTTAGTCATTCACCAACTGATGGACACCCTTTATGTTTCCAATTCTTTGCTCTCACAAGAGGTGCTATTTATATTTTGTAATTTGTTGGAATTATATTTTTGTCTTTTTTCTAATAGTAGATGTATGTTCTTCTCCCTAAGTGTAGGGCAGAAGGTTGCTGATTGGGGGAACAAGTTTTTAATTATTGACTATTTCCAACACTTTATGTTCCCAACTCCTTCCTCAAACTGTGAATTTCTCATTAGTCAGTTTCCTTTCTCTTAGAGAGAATGGTTCCTTTATAGAAGAAATAGAAGGGAACTGAAGGTACTAAAAGCAGCTGTCATTTGTAGAGCTAACTTTAGCGCTTCCTCCATAGTTACTGTTATAAGACAGTTTTTCCTGGGTTTTTATTTTTTTGGTCCAAATTTACTTGTCTTTCATTGTGTTATATATCAACAATAAGATCTCTCTTCCATCTACCTATGAGTTCCCATGCTGGAAATATTCCCATTAGATATAAAAATTCCAATCTCTTCAACTACATACTGCCCTCTTTATCAACCATGTTTAACTTTTAAGATTTCTTTAAGAATAAATGGTAAGTAGGGGTGGCTAGGTGGCACAGTGAATAGAGCACCAGCTCTGGAGTCAGGAGGACCTGAGTTCAAATCTGGCCTCAGACACTTAACACAAAACCTAGCCATGTGACCTTGGGCAAGTCACTTAACCCCAATTGCCCTCCAAAAAGCAAAAATTAAAAAAAAATAAATGGTAAGTAAACATACTTTAACATAGTGAGAGATGGTTAAAAAATAGATCCATCAATCACTAGAAAGAGAACATGAAAATAGGAGAGAAAGGCAGAGGGAAAGGCAGAGGATGGGAATACAGAATTCACTAGATTCTGTCTCTGCATCACCACTGGCACAGCAGTCACTCTGTCTGGCACTAATTTCAGTTCACACAGTCCAATGATATGAGTCTCAGCGTTCTCCTCTCCTCCCTCCATGTGGCATTCTGGCTGAAACTTTGTGATCATGGAGGTTATGGCAGGGGCAGATGGCTGCATGGATTCTCTTTGGTATAGTGGAGCTCTGCTGGAAGTCCTCATGCTTTCTTCTCAGTCTTTGCTCCCTTCTTCCCTAATTGATTCACTAACTTACTCCCCAGTGTGGCTCTTCCAAACCATGTCATCTCTCTTCAATCTTCTGACCATACCTCCTGCTCCACTATCTCAGCCAAGGCTTTCACCTCAAATTTTACCTTGCAAATTGAAGCCAGTTACTGAGGGCTCACCATTTCCTCATTCTCAACTCAAATCATTCAGATATACCTCATCTCTACCACCTATCCTGTTCTTAACTCCTCAAATGAAGAGGAAGGTTTTCTTATCAAAGTAAACTTTTCTACATATACCCTTGATTTCACCCCTTCCTCACTCCTCCAACTTATTGCACTCACTATCATCCTGACTTATCTTCATCTTCAAAGTTCATCCCCCTTATCTCCAATTTATTCACATTTCCTGCCTCCTATAAATACACCCACTCACCTCCCCATTTTAAAAAAGCCCTCATTTGACTCTAGATCCCTACTAGCTATATTCCAATATCTTTCCTCCCCTTTGTAGCAAAACTTCTTGAGAGATACATCCATACTAGTTACCTTTAGCTCATTTCTCACTCTCTTCTAAACTCTGTAATCTAGCTTCTGCCTCCTCCCTTAAATTGAAACTCCTCTATCCAAAGGTACCAGTGATCTTTTTATTTGTTTAATTTAATGGTCCTTACACTCTTGGTGGAGCTGTGAACTAGTCTAATCATTCTGGAGAACAATTTGTAACTATGTCAAAAGGATTATAAAACTGTGCCTATTCCTTGACTCAGCAATATTCCTAATATCTACATTCCAAAAAGATCAAAGGAAAATGAAGAAACCTAAATGTACAAAACTATTTATAACAAACAGTTATTTTGTGCTGGCAAAGAATTGGAAACTGAAAAGATTCCCATCAATTGAGGAACTGCTAGACAGGTTATAGTAAATGACTGTGGTGGAATACAATTGTGTAAAAAATAATGAACTGGATTGTTACAAAAAAAAAAAACCTGGTAAGGCTTATCTGAACTAATACAAAAAGAAGTGAGCAGAACCAGGAGAACAATGTATACAGTAAGAGCACTAGCATAACAATAATCAGTTGAAAAAGACTTAGTAACTGATCAGTAAAATGATCCACAACAACTCCATGGCGTTTATGGGGGACAGTGAGTGGGGGTAATTCTATCTACTTCAAGATAGAGAACTGATGGAATCTGAATGAATATTGAAACATTTTTTTTTACAACATGAGTAATGAGAAAATATGTTTTGTATGATCTAATATGGATAATGGTATTGTATTTTTTGTCTTCTCAATGGATGAGGGAGTGGTGGAGGAGTGGAGAGAATTTTAAATTTTAAATAAAAATTTTAAAATTAAAGCAAAATGAAACAAATCTAATGGCCCCTTCTCAGTCCTGATCCTTGTTGATCTCTGCAGTATTTGACACTGTTGTACTCTTTCTGAACACTCTCTCTTCCTTATGTGTCCATGAAACCATTCTTTTCTGGTTATCTTCCTCTCTCTTCAACTGTTCTTTCTCTGTCTCCTTTGCTGCTTCTTCATTCATCATATGCCCATTAATTGTGAGTGCCTTCCAAGGTTCTGTGATAGATCATCTTTTGCTCTCCCTCTGTGCTATCCCATTCAGTGATATCTTTAGCTCCCGTGAGTTTAATTATCTTCACTATTGATAGAATCCTAATAAAGCTGGCCCCAGCCCCAAAATCCTAACTTCATTATGGTTTTCACTGAACAGCAGTCATGTCCTGATTTAGCCATGCAATATGGCTTTAATCACACCATGGACCCCAGGCTCAATCATAGGTCTCACTAAACAGCAGACCCACTGCTCCTAGCTAACTACTGCCCCACCTTCCCAACTCAATATCCTAACTCCCTTATATATGCCTCACTGCCCCACTAGAACAGCAAGCATATCCATGTGATGCAATGCTAGCCATCACCTCTAGCTAGCCACTGCCCCCAGACCCTCCCCGTTCTCCCCTCTCCTCTCATCTCCTCCCCTCTCCTCTCCTGTCCTCTCCTCTCTTCTTTTTTCCCTTACCTGAGGTTGTTCTGCCCAAAGGAAGGATGATGACTTAAAATGAGAGTAAATAGCAATTGTTTTCTGTTCTGGTCAGAAATCTAATGATCTTCCCCTCCCAAACTGATATTTTTGTAAAGTTAAGTTGAACCATCTTCTGTCTCAACTCTTATGCAGCCCTCAGTCAGTAAGTGGGCAAGACCTTAGACAAACCAAGAGCTGGGAAAGACCTTAATAGTGAAAGGCCAAGGTCGCCCCCTCCATCCTGAATCATCTCTAACCCTAATCCTAAATTCTAGCCAGTCATCTTGAGCATTGTCTCGCCATTGGACTTCAGTGTTTCTGGAGGAGAGAATGAGGCTGACAAATTTGTGCATTCCTACACCATTCATATTCAATTCATATTAAAACGTATATAAGAGGGGTGTGTGTGTGTGTGTGTGTGTGTGTGTGTGTGTGTGTGTGTGTGTGTGTGTGTATCTTGTATGTGACCATTTATTTGCATGTTATCTCCTTGAAGGAAGACTTTTTTTTTTACTTTTTTTTGTTGTTGTTGTTCCTGTTCCCCGGGACACAGCACACAGTCCACCTTATAGTAAGCATTTAATAAATATTTGGTTATCACTTACCTCTCCCAAGATTTCAGCACTCACTTTTCCTTTAGGATGAAAGGGGAGCAACTGTCTTTTCAAGTAGAATTTCATTCTCTTTAAATTCTTGATTCAATATGTACTAGGGATATCCAGGCTGACCCAGAGGCAATTAGTCTCTATTGTCCATTCTAACTCCTTGGTCATCTTCAAAGAGGTGCTACATTTGGGGTATATGCCCACTTATAAGGCCACTAGCTCAGAGAATATGGCCAATTTAGTACTTTGTCTTGCATAATTTTAAATTGGTATTTAGGATTGTCAGGCCAATTCACAATTCTATTAATATAGCATTACTGTGTCTTTCTTCAATTCAGCCAAGACTGACTCTTCTAATTTTCTGTCACTATCAATTTACAGAGAGCAAAGTGAAACCTTATAGTTACTTTAATTTGCATTTCTATTAGTGATTTAGAATATATTTCAAATGGTCATTTGCAATGTACAGTTCTTTTCTTGAAAGTTGCTGGGGAATGGCTTTGTTCTTAATATATTTGTTAATTTTCTATATAATTTCAATCTCAGACTTCTATTACTGATATCTGATCCAAATATTTCTCTCATCAGTTCTTATTATTCTATCTTGGGAGATTTTATTCATCAAAAACTTTCACATTTTACGCAATTGAAATAGTCTATTTTATCTTTTATGATTTCCTCCTTCTTTTGTTCAGTTAAGAAGATTTGAAACAAAGCTTCAAAAGATACTTGATCACATTCTCTTTCAATTTTTTTAACTGCCAAATTGAATGATCTTTTCTTCATCCTTATCTTTCTTGACTTCTCTATTAAATTTGACACTGTCAATCAGTCTCTACTCTTTGATACTCTTCTGTTTCTAGGCTTTGGTGATACTACTCTCTCTTGGTTCTCCTCCTACATGTTAGACCAACTCTCTGTCTCCTTTGCTAGATCTTTGTCCAACTCACGCACACTAATCATAGTTATCTTGGACCATCTTTTTTTTCCCCCCACTATACAATTTCACTTGCTTATTTCATTATCTCCCATGAATTCGATTATTTTCTCTATGATGATGATTCTCAGATCTATTTGTCCAGCCCTATCCTTTCTCTGAACCTTCAGTTTGATATTTCCAACTGATTACTTGATATCTCAAACTAGATGACCTACAGCCAGCCTATATGTTCAAAATGAAAGTAATTCTCTTTACCCTATACCCATCTTTCTTCATAACTTTCTTCATACTGTCAAGGGAGCCACTTTTCCGCCAATCACCCAGACTAACTATCTATGCTCCATCCTCAATTTCTAACTCTCTCTCTCACCATCCATATCTAATCAATTGTCAATTCCTGTGGTTTCTTCTTAACATTCCTCATTTATGCTCACTTCTCTCTTCTGATATTGCCACTATTTTAGTCCAAGTACTTATCACGTCACAATTGGACTATTTAAATAACCAGCTAGTTGGCCTACTTGCCTCAAGGTTCTCCCCACTTCAATCCATCCTTCACTCAACTGTCCAGTTGATTTCCATTTTCTCAGGTCTGACCAGTGGCTCCCTATTTCCTTCAGGATCAAATATAGTATCTACTATTGGAATTTTAAAGTCCTTCATAACCTATCCCCATCCTAATTTTCCAGTCTTCTCACAGCTTCTTCTGTGACTGCCTCCTTGTAATCTGTAATGTAGTAACACTGTCCTCTTTCCTATACCTTGCAAATTACTATCTCCCAGATCTGGACATTTTTCCTGGCTATTCCAGTATCTAGAATGTTCTCTCCCCCCATCTCTGTCAACTGGCTTCCCTGGCATGGGAGTTTTAGCTCAAATTCTACCTAATGCAGAAAGCCTTGCCTAATCTTAGTCTTATTGCCTTCTGTCTTACACTACTCCCAATTTATCCTGTCCATATCTTACTTGTACTTAGTTGTCTATACGCTGTCATTAGACCGTGAGTTCATTGAAAGCAGAGTCTGTTCTTTTTGTCTTTCTTGTATCCCCACATTTTCAGCATGGTGCCTGATAGATGGTATTAGAACTATCATCATCATCATCATCATCATCATCATCATCTTCATTATCATTATCATCATCTGCATCATCATCATCATTGCCACCATCATCATCACCATGTATAATCATAACACATTGACTGATAGATTCAGTAATATAGGACTTTTATTTTGAATTTATTCATAGCTTATTGTGATTGATGATGAAAATTTTCATTTAAAACTAAATTCTGTGAAATTAATTTCAAGTTTTACCATCAGTTCTTGTCAAAACAGGAGTCTTTCCCCTCAGCAATTTATTGTTAATGTCTACAGCTTTATAATATAGTTTGATATCTGATCATGTTAAATATCCTCAATTCCTTCAAATAATCTTCATTTGGCATGGGCTTGAAATTTTTCATCATACCTCTTCTGTACTCTCTCCAGTTTATCTATCTCTTTCATTAAATATAGATCTCAGAACTGAACACAATCCTACAAATGTAATGGGACCAAATACAAATGCAATATAATTATTAAACTCTTTGTTTTAGACACTATTCCTTTCAGGACCAGTACTCAGTACGCAATTTCATTAGTTTTTTTTTTCTGCATTTATGATTTATTTCAAGAATGCACTTTCTTAAAACAATTTTCCTTAAGATGAACTACTTTCTAGCAACCTCTCCCTCAATTTACATTTTCAGATTTGATTTTAAATTTAAGTATAAGACTTTACATTTAAACCTATTAAATCTCATCTTATTAGAGTCAGTCCAATGCTTTTTGAGTCCTAACCTTATGACCCAAAGTATTCACTAGGCCTCACAGCTTTATGTAATCTATAAATGTGATAGTCATGCTATCCATGTGTCACTCAAGTCATTGAAAAAAGTGTTAAACAACATAGTGTCAAATATAGATCACTAAAGCACTCCTGTAGATATTTCTTTCCAAGTAAATATAGAATGATGAATGAAAATTCTTTGATCCTGGTCATTCAATCAATTCTGAGTGTACCTGTGCTACTACTAGTCCAAATCCTTTGAGAGTAGGGGCTCTTTCTTTCTTTGTCTCTCCAGTGCATAGAACTTAGTACATACCTATGAAATGCCTGTGAAGTGATTGATTGAGATCTCCATCTTGTCTACAATAATGGCATGAAAGACTGTCAAAGACTTTCCTCAAATCTATGAAAAGGATGTCTATATCATTCTCCTGACCTACCAGATAGTAAAAAGGAAATGAAATTATACTGTCATGAACTATTCTTAATTAAGCCCAGGCTCTTTGTGATGACTTTTTCTTTCTTTTTGTTTGCAAATCATTCTTTTATAATATTTCCTAGAGTTTTGCCAAAGATTGAAGCCAAGTTCACTGACCTATGAACTGCAGGCCCTACTCTCTCTTTTTTTTTTTTTTTAGTAGGGAAAATATTTGCCCTTCTCTAATCCTGTAATAACTCCTATTTTCCAATATCTTTAAAAGATTGTTGACAGTGGTTCAATAATCACATCTGCTAGTTCTTTGAGTAGCATGGGATATAGTTCCTTGGGGCACTTGAACTCATTAAGAAAAGCTATGTGGTCCTTCATGATTTCCATATTTCCCATGAGTTTCAAATGCCTATTAATCGCTTTTTGGTCTGTCTTTTCCAGCCCAAAGATCATTCTCTATGAAAGCTATTATAATAAGACCTTAGCAGAGGAATCAATTTATGACATTTCTTCTTTAAAAAATCATTCCACAAAACAGGTAAGCTTTAAAAAGCACAAATGAAATCCAACTTTGGCATGTGCACACATTAAAACACATCCTTCTCTTGCCCCACTGCTTTTTGAGAAACACATATGAGATTGAAAGAGCCACAGCATGCAAATTTAATAAGAAAAAGAACAAAGTGAGAATTTGACATATTAACATGAAGTCAAGTTAAGGAGCCTCTTGTCAATATTTGCCAATGTTTTTAAAAACTGAAAGATTTTGAGACTGACTTCTAAAAACATGCATCAAATGTGTGTGGGTTCATTCTATTATGCTTGGAAAAATAAATTTAATGCCAAGCCTGCACAGAGGAAAATTTATTATGCACAATACAGCCCAGTGGCGCCTACTTGTTCATTACTATGGTGAACCTTTGGTTAGAAAACAGTTGGGGGGAGAAGCAAAAACTTTACACAATTCTCTTAAAACTTTATTAGGTTTGGTTCTTTATACAGGAGAGTGTATTAACATTTGAAACTAGCATGCTGTTTGGTTTTACTGTTTGGCCATGTGCATTTTTAGGGTCACTATTCCAACAAAATGTAAGCAATTTCAATGTTTTTTTAATAAAGTTAGAAAAGGCAAACTTTTACAGTTCACTTGCAAACAGCTGTACAACCTGCATGCTATGTATTAAAAACAATTATTATGCTGTTGCCTGACTATATGGGACATATTAACAAAGCTACCATCATTAGGCACGCCTCAGCACTACTCTTAAGGAATCCAGATGGCAGCTTTAAACTTAATCTCCATGGTGTCCCCTGGGAAGCCTGTGTTCTAATCACAGTCTCACTCACTCTTGCTTCAGTGCTGTGGAGCAGAGCAGACAGGAGAAATGGCCCCCTGCTGCTACTGATGTACTGTAACTGTGCTGGTCATTATCCTCTGTTGCAGTCAAGATTCTGTTTGTGAGGAAACACACTAGCCTAGACCATATATCATTATTTGAGGGGGTAGAAACAATGGATACTACCTTGACCTGGTGGCTGGCAACTAATTACTTCTCTTTTCTTCTTCAGTGTGGGGTATTTAGCAAAGGAAAAGAATTCTTTCCTTCCTCTTACTATTCTTGTACTGATGTACTAACCTCATTTTGTCCATCCATCCAAAGGAAATCCTAGGAAAAAGGGGGAGAGCTGGTGACCTTGTCTTTCAGGTGTCCCCAAGCTTCTCTTTTCTGAACTCTTTTCATAGCTTCAATTTCCTTCTATTGCTCCTACCTCAAGGGCATGGAAGAAAATCATCTGATCATCTTATCTCACTATTAGTCATTGAAATCAGCTTAATGTGTTTATTTTCCCCTTTCCCACTCTTCTCTTGCTGCCCAACTTCCACCACTCATCTCCTGGGCAGATTATTTACACTTTCAAAGTTAATTCAAGGAGGAAGGGTAAAGGAATGAGTATCTAATTGTAAAATTTCAAGCCCCTTAGTCAGAGAGAGATTTGGGGGGAAAGGGGTCATTCCTAGTGTAAAGAAGGTGGATTAGTCCCTAAAGACATTACCAAGGCACACGTATCCAGAGATACCTGAGACCAAGGAAATGATGCTTCCTTGTTTCAGTCTTTGGCAGCTGTCTGCTTTGGGTCACATTGTGGCTTGTTGCTGGAAAGATTTGGTTACTTAGCCAAGCGGCACAGGAGATGAGTGTCAGGCCTGCAGTTTGGAGGCTTCATCTTCCTGAGTTCAAATCTAACCTTGGATGCAAATCATCTAACCTTTTCGGCCTCAGTTCCCTCATCTGTAAAATGAGCTGGAGAAGGAAATGGCAAAGCACTGTAGTATCTTTGCCAAGAAAACCCCAAATGGAGTCAAGAAGAATCACACAAGACTTCAAATGATGGAACAGCAAACATTTAGAATGATGATATAAATAAGAGTGATCTCTTGATTACCCCTGCCCTGTGACAGTGCCTGATAGTGAGATGCCACATCTACCTGAAGAAGGAATTTACCTTCTGGTTTGGTCATCTTGGTCATGACTATCCCTTGTGCAAATGACACATTGTCTTCTCTTTTCCTCTCTGGAGCAAGATGTGGATGACAGGCAGTATTCTTTTATTCTTATCTAACCTTTGGTTTCATGTGGAAAATGAACTCATCTAGGCACCTGAGCCTCTGCTTGCCTTATCCACTTTGTATTTCCTTTCCTAAGTAGTTAACAAAGTGCAATGGTAATGGCATTTTGAAGATCTTCCCTGCTCCTTAATAAGCCTAAAGGAATTTGAAGACCTTCCCTGCCTTGAAGATCTTCCCTGCCCCCAAAGAGGTTGAATATAATTACATGGAGCCTGTGGTGGGAGGAGCTTGCTGAAGCATGGAGCACAGCACACTGAATCTTGGAGTCAGAGTAGCTAGATGGTAGGAGAGAGACAACATACCCAGGCAGATAGCTAGGCTTGTGAGTGTTGGTTTGTGGGAAGGCTAAAGGATGGTGTGACTCTCTGCTGTGTTATGGTGTATTAACTTCTTTGCTACTATGATGAATTTGACTTTCTGGTGTTGGATTTTGGTTTTCTGGTGTCTGAATAAATATTTTACGTCTGTCTTCTATATGGAAAGTCTGTTATATTTTGCAGTTGAGAACTATGCCAACATATTTACAGTCACCAAAAGCTCTGTGAATATCGCATTGGTGCTACACCAAGCATCAACCTCGAGGTGGATAAGTTCAGCCCTGGAGATGATCTTCTGTGTCTGAAAGGTCTGAAGCTCCTGGGTTCAGTGAGAAGAGTGGTTGATTGCAGCAATAGCAGACACAGTCAGTTGAAGCAGATAAGACAAAGGCTGATTATGCAAGCAGTTGAGCACTAAGTTCAGAGGACTGTCAGTTTTGGACTGGAGCAATTAGAGAAAAATTTTGGTGAAATGTAAAAATGTCTAATAAGCAATACCCAGAAGCTGCTTCATGGTCAGATGAAGTATCATCCTCTCAAACATTCTATTGTTGCAGTTTAGGATGCTGGGAACCCTGAAATATAAGGGTACTGGGAAAGTCTTCTGGAAAGAATTCAACCACTCAAGCCCTCTTTCAATTGAAGTAGGGAGGCTTACTGTAACACCAGTATGGCAGGCAGATTCCTAGTAAATCTATAGTATTGTAAGGCCAATAGAAGTTGGCAAGATTCCTAGTAAATCTATGAATTTGATGAGGATGGGACAGATACTTATATTTTAAAAAAAGGGGGGAAAGGGTCAGAGAACAAATCTTGATGAGATTAAGGAGTAGCCTGACAAGGCCAGGTGCAGACAACTAAAAGAATTAAATGTTTGAGAACAGTAGTGAAAGGGCTGTTAAAAGGATTATTGAGTAATTAGGTAGACTGGGCTGGGCCAGATGCCTCAGTTCAGATGCCAAGGACTGGGTTGGGTGGAAAAATTCAAGGTTCAGGTTCCATTACTCCATCATTAACAGTGGTTGTATTTAATGGAGTAAGTAAATTGGATTAGTGAATCAAGTTCTGTTGAATCACCCTTAAAATACTAACAATCTTAAAATCACACTATCATAGATTCAGAGTTGGATGAGACCTTAGAAATTTTCCAGTCCAACCCTGTAATTTTACATGTTGGGAAATTGTGTCCCAGTGAGGTTACATGTAGTAATCCAAGTAACAAATAGTACAAAACTGAGATGTAAACTCACAAAGGACAGCTTCTATTTTACCTCAGTCTCAAGGTGGCTGGAAACATTGGTTTCTCTTTTACACAGCACCACTTCCTATAAATTAATCTTAAACCTTTTTCTCCCTTGACAGTAGATTTATGAAAATATTAATAATCTACACACAATAGTTATTCCTCCAATGGATTTTGGTTTATGTCAGTTTATCAATTCCAAGTTCCCTTGTTCATAATGAGAAATTAGAAAGACTATGATTTCCACTTAATTTCAGTAATTCATAAGAATATTATTTCTACTCTCAAATTATTTTTATTCATTGTATAACTCCACCTTTACATGAAAAAGTAAAACTCATTAAACAAAAAGTTACATATCCTTTATTGTAGAGTGAGGGGACCAAGAACTTGATGCCTTCTAAAAAGTTAGCAGCAGCCTTGGAAGTGAATCAATATTAGGTGCTATCAAATACATAGAAAAAAGAAAAGCAAGAATCAATTTTTCAAGATCTCTTCCTAGTTACCACCAACATGGGGCAAAGCACAGCAGGTAATAGTTCGCTAATTTTCTGCCTTTGAACAAAAATAGAATCTTGTCTATAGTTTATAGTTTAAATAAAATGGCTTCTTACAAAATGAGAAAGGGGACAGATAGTAGTAAATGTGAGAGGACATGCATATGTTGTCATGGAAAGTTCCTTTTATTGTTATGAATTTGACAAATATAAACAAATATTAAAATTTCTACATATAAATTAAAGTTAAAAAGTGGACTACTTATGAACCAAGAATCTGTGATACACAGAATTATTTTTAAAGCCTATAATACATTTAAAACATATAATATGTTTGTAGCCATATTACCTGGATTGTCCTTGCCCCTTTCCAAACTTCTTTCTACTCTCTGTATATTTTGGGTTTTATATACAAACATGCATATATATATATATATATATATATATATATATATATATATATTTTCTTTTTCTTTCATTTTTTATTTTCTTGTAAATATATCTACTCCTTACTCTAATAACTCCCCCCAAAAAACCTATAGACAAATAATTATATTTGCAAAACAAATCCATGCATTGGCCATCTCTGAAAAAAAAGAGCGTCTTATTCTGAATCTCTATCACTATTTCTGACAATAACTAAAAAGCATAATTCCCCCTTAGTCTTTTATAAATTATTTTATTTTTTCCAAATATAGGTAAAAACAGTACAAGATTTTTTTTTTATTTTGAGTTTTAAATTATTTTTCTTTCTCCTACCACTTCCCCCTACCAGGACAGCAAGTAATTTGATAAAGGTTATACCTGTCTAATCGTTTGGGAAACATATTTTCAAATTAGTCATGTGAAAGAAAAGACAAAAAAAAAAAAAACGCAGAAAAATAAAGTTTAAAAAAATAGGAAGCTTTGCTCTTCATTCAGAGTCCATCAGATTTTTCTCTACAGGTAAATAGCATTTTTCTTCATGAGTCCTTCAGAATTCTTTGTATTGCTGAGAATAGCATAATGATTTATACTGATCATCATACAATATTCCTGTTACTGTATAGTTTTATCTCAGTCCTGCTCACTTCACTATGCAAGTCTTTCCAGATTTTCTTCTGAAAACATCATGCTCATCATTTCTTATAGCACAATAATATTTCATCACAATCTTATACAACTTGTGCAACTTTTTCCCAATTTAGTGTCATTCCCTCAATGTCCAATTCTTTGCTACCATCCACACACACACACACACACACACACACATAACTGCTATAAATTTTTTTGTGTGTATAGGTCCTTTTCCCTTTTTGAAATCTCTTTGGGATACAGATCTAGCAGTGCTATTGCTGAATCAAAGTGTAAACATAGTTTTATAGCCGTATTGGGCATAGTTCCAAATTGCTTTCCAGAATGGTTGAATGAGTTTGCAACTCCACTCACAGTGCATGTGTCCCAATTTTCCCACACCTCATCCAACATTTGTAATTTTCCTCTTCTGTCATATTAATCAATGTGAAAAGCATGAGGATGGTACCTCAGAGTTGCTTTAATTTGCATTTCTCTAATCAATAGTAATTTAGAACACTTTTCTTATCACTATAGATAGCTTTGATTTCTTCATTTGAAGACTGCCTGTTCATATCCTTTTACCATTTAGCAATTGTTCCCAATTAGTTTTATCAAATTCTGATTGGTCATGATTCTCAACACAATTCTGAATCCTTTCAAAGTTGTTTTTCATTAAAATATGTCAATAATTTTATAAATTGTACTATATTCTTTGTCCTGCTCACTTTACACTGTATCAGAATATGTAAGTCTTTATAAGTTTTTGAATTTGTCACTTTCTTTCAATGGTTTATTAAATTTATATACCATAATTTGTTTAACCTTTCTGTAATCAATTCCCATTTAATGTAATTCTGGGTCTTTGATATGATCATAGAAGTTGCTATAAATTATTTTGTACATGAGTTCTTTGCTTCATTATTTGAATACCTTTCATGTATGTACCTAGTAGACTTGTCTCTGAGTCAAAGGGTAGAGTTTACCATTTTTTTTGAAGTTTTGAATATACATCTAAATTCTTTTCAATAATGGTTGGAACGATTCCCAGTTTCACAACATATTCATACCTATCTCCCTTCTTTCCCTCCTACCATTGCCCTCTTCCATTTTTTTTATCATATTTGATAATCTAATGGATAGGAGGTAAACTTTCAGAGTTATTGTAAGTAATGTTACCCTAGCACTTAGGATATTTTGATTTTTTTCTCACTATACTCTTGTTTTCTTTTGTTTCTGAATATTGTATATCTAATCTGTTCTACTAATCAATTTTTTCCTTTTTTTTTTTTTTACCATTACTATTTTGGA
>CM053590.1:201375162-201398802 GCA_028646515.1 Pseudochirops corinnae | reverse complement strand
AGCTCCGCCCCCGGCAGTTCCTGCCCCAGGCAGTCCTCAGCAGGAGTCCTTAGCAGAGATTCTGGCCCGCTCAAAGCAAAAGGAGTTCGCAGCCGCAGCCACTGCCTCTGACGCCGCCTCCAGTCCGCACCGCACAGAGACTAGCTTGGTTCTGGCGTTCTCTCGCTCCACCCCTTCCTGCTACATCAGCAAGCTCAAGGGGCGTGGAAGATCTTCAAATCCCAGTATCATTACAGTTCCTAAGACCGTGGCAAATATGTGTTTTCTGATGGTCTTAGGTGACCCTGTTTGACCCCCAAAGGGGTCGTGACCCGCAGATTGAGAACTGCTGCTCTAGAATCTAGCATGTAGTCATCTTCCTACTAAAAATATATTTTCTTCTCTTTTTTTATATTTATTTTGCCTTTAATTTCCCCTGTTACATGAAAACAACAATTTTTAAAACCTGAGTTAAAACTTTGAGTTCCAAATTCTCTACCTTTCTCCTTCAAAACCCTCCTCATTGAGAAGGCAAGGAAGATCATTCAGGTTATATATGTGTATTCATGCAAAACATATCCATAATAGTTGCGTTCTATAAAAAAAGTTTACTTTAATCTGTATTCAGACAGCATCAGTTTTTTTTCTGGGGATGGATAGCATTTTTCATCCTAAGTCCTTCAGAGTTGTCGTAGATTGTTGTATTTCTGTGAATAGCTAAGCCATTCATACTTGATTATCCTACCATATTACTATTACTTTGTACCCATTACATTTCACTTTGCATCAATCCATGTAAGTCTTTCTAGGTTTTTCTGAGAGCATTCTGCCCACCATTTCTTGTAGTACAGTAGTATTCCATCACAATTACATATCACAACTTACTCAGCCATTCCCCAATTGATGTCCATCCCCCCAATTTCCAATTCTTTACCCCCAGAAAAGAGCTGCTATAAATATTGTTTGTACATATAGGTCTTTTTCCTAAAAATAATTTTTCTTAAGTATTACTTTGATCAGAAGGCTAAAAATAGATCCCTAGAATTGTTCTCAAAAAAGCCATATAAATAAATCCATTTTAAAACTTCTACTAGTAGATTTTAAGGCCTTCCTTTAATTCTCAATATCATTTGTTCTTTCTTTCTCCTTTACCTAAACACCTTTACTATGCTGCATACACTATGAAGGTTGAATCAGAGTGGTATTCATTAGAGCAGGTAAAAGAGGAATGACTGTGAGAGGCTTTGTAGTAAAAGAACCCATAAGATTTGGCAACTGATTCAATATGGACAAAGAATGTGAAGAGTTGAGGGTGATTTCCAGGTTATAAACATGAGTGACTGGAAGAATGGTGGTCCACTTGAAAAAACAGACGAAGGAGAGGTGGGTTTAAGGGTAAAAAAAAAAATGACTTCTGTTTCAGACATGTTGATTTGAGATGCCTGTGACAGATCTAACTCACATGATATGTTTTCACTCACAGTACCACCTGAATTTCTACCTAATATTTTTCATTTTTCTTTCTCTGATTATCTGAGTTCTGTTCCCTTGTGGCATACTGCTAACCCTGTGTAACATATGCCTTATCTTTCCCAATTCATTCTGGCTTTCTCTTCATCTAGGACTTTGCTTTTAACCTCTCTTTATTGCAATAGCAAACTCATATCACCTATTTCTTTTAGCCCTTTGGTTCACCTTCTAAAGTTTTCAGGCCCCTGCATAGGTTTTAGGAATAAGCTTCTCTTTCTTTTTTTTCAGCTTAAGAATGAACCACACATCTTTTGCCAATGATGAATTTCTTTTGAGATGTATGTGTATGTACAATTCATATCATTTAAAAACAGAGAAAATGACTCACGCTTTCCTCCTGTGCACTTTCAGTTATGATAGATTAGGTAGGCTATTCTTGATTTTTTTTTCCTTTTAAAATAAATATAATCCATTCACCTAATCATGACAAATCTCTGGCTAATGCACTTCTCCCTGGTGCACCTTAAGTTACAATAGAGATAAAAACATTGAATATTACAGTATTTGCCCACGTAATAGTACAAGGCTTAGAAGCATAATCAATAAAAATAGATTCCAAACCTGGCCAAAAGGGACTGAGCACAGGAAAGTAAGGAGACTGACTCAGCTGTTTCCTAATTCGTCAAACTTATGAAACCACCAAACCCTAGGGAAACAACTGTTCAGATGAACCTATGGAGTTTTGCAGCAGAAGAAAAGTCCAGATACATCCTTTGCAAATTGCTGTCAATGGAATCCAAGCAAAGATTGAGGCTTATGAATAATATGAGATCATTTACACCGTACTTCCTGTATTTCTTGCAGTCCAAGGTTACACAGCAGAAATGCTGTGTTTCTTTAGATGACAGTGGGATCATACAATATTAGACTCTGGCTCAAATGTGATTCAGGTGCCAGAAACTCTTACTTTTCTCAAATACTCAAATGAACTATGATCTTATTCATTTATTTGGGAGTACTCTTGAACCATGCAAATCACAAACCATCCATGCCTCCTGATCCTATATAGTTCTTATTTATATGTCCCATATGTTTGCCACAAGGGGTCCTTATTGAAGGTTCATGACAATATCACTGAAAACAACATGCTAAATAGCATAGGAGCAAGCACACTGCCCTGCTAAACTCCGTTGGTGACTGGGAAAACATGCAAGGTGCAAGATACAAGACGATGCAAGAGCATCATCCTTTATAGCAGTGGTTCTCAACCTTCCCAATGCTGTGACTCTTTAATACTGGTATGTGGGTGCATCTGCATGTGGGCGGAGCCACTTGGAGATGGATAGAGGAGCAGTGTCTTGGTTCCTAAGACCATTGGAAACGTGTGTTTTCCAATGGTCATAAGCAACCCCTGTGACTCCTGTGAGAGGGTCGTTCGACCCCAAAGGGGTCGTGACACAAAGGTTGAGAACTACTACCTTATACAGAGCCCAGATAAGCATGCCATAATAAAACTGACATATAATACTAATGAACTTCTCCAGGCAACCAAAAGTTGACATGATCCTCCACAAGCCCTCACAACTGATGATGTCAAAGGTCTTGGTCTGACAAACAAACATTGTGTACAGAACTCTGTTCTGCTTCTGGCATTTTTCCTGGAGTTGTCAGGCACCAAATACCATATAGACTGTTCCTCATTCCATTCTGAAGCCACACTGGCTTTCAGGTAGATGACCATCTTTCAGGTGAAGGATCAACCTATCAAGGGGGATTCTGGCAAGAATCGTGATAGTAATGACTAAGAGAGAGAAACCCCACCACCACCATGACCTGTAATTTTCAATAGAATAATTTATTTCCTTTTCATTTATATAGATGGACAATATAGGTATACCTTCTTGTCATACATTTCCTTGATCACATCTTTTACTCTAATTCATCACAGATGATATATTGTGACCCATTCACACTACCCATGTGCCTTTCTATAGGCCTTGATGTGATATAAATTTTAAATAATTCATTGTCATTCATAATTCATAAAAATTCATAAAAATATTCAGAGAATAATATTATTGAAAAGATAGACTCTTGTTTTCATGGGACATTTGAAGTCATTAAAAGATCTTTGCAATATCCCAAGAATCTTAAAAGTAAAGTTACACTCTATTGGATCAAATGCTTTTTTGTAAGTCAAAAAAAAAAATCCACAGACACAGTGGGATCTTTTATTCTTTCTTAAGAATTTTTAATCTGTTCTTACTACTACTTTCTTCAATAAGCATTTTTAAACCCTTCTCTAGGAAACCTGTATCTATATACTTTGCATATCTACATACTTTGGCAAAAAGAATTTCCACTTTAGCTATGTCTGAATATGCATCCCTCTATCACAATTTATACCTCTTCCAGCAAGAATCTCCTCTGTACACTTGATCCAATTTGACTATGTTGCTTATCTTTATTGTTTTTAATATCACTTCTATTTACCCCATGAGAGCAGTGAAGATACTGATGTTATTGTCCAAGTGTGATGGTTCCCTTTATATTACATTATGTCATATTATATCACATCATATTATATATCACATCATATATCTTTATAGTATAACATATTCATTTTATTATATTAACATAAGTGGATTATATTAACATGAGTTAATATAACATAGAATGTCAAGCTTAGAGTTAGGAAGAGTTATCTTCCTAAGTTCAAATCTGGCCTCAAATACTATCTGTGTGACACTGAGTGGGTCATTTAACCCTGTTTGCCTTAGTTTCCTCATCAGTAAAATAACCTTAATAAGGAATTGACAAACCATTGCAGTATTTCTAGCAAGAAAAGCCCAAAACACTGTTGTGAAAAGTCAGACGTGACTTATACAACTGCACAATAGCAATAAAAAACACTCTATTTCACATGGAAAGGCCTTTATAACCTAGCCCTTTTCTACCTCCCCCGTCTTATTTCTTATGTCTTACTGTGAAAATTCTTATGTCTTATTTCTCAAAACACACTCTTGATATAGCAATACTAGCCTCCTTGCTGTTTACCCAATAAGACACTCCATCTATCTCTTGATTTCAGGCATTTTCTCTGACTGGTTCCCATGCCTGGAACGTTCTCTTTCCTCTGCTCCAACCACTGACCTCCCTGGCTTTTTTTAATTCCCAACTAAAATCCCACCTTCTACAGGAATTCTTCCACAAACCCCTCATAAGTCCTTCCTTCTGTTATTATTTCCTATGTATCCAGTTTATAGCTTGGTTTCTATATGTTTGCTTATATAGTGTCTCTTCCAATTAGATTGTACACTCCCTGAGAACAAGGGCTCTCCTTTTGTGTTCACAATACTTGGCACATTTCCAAGCATATAGCAGGCAGGCTCTTAACAAATGTTTGGTGACTGATATGTTATGTTACAATCAAATTATATTATAAATTAAACCATTAACAAATCTTTTCCATTTTCTTCTATTATTTATCTTCTTTCCATTTCTTGGCATCTAAGTGGTAGAGAACATTGGACTTTTAGTTAGACTTAAGTTCATATTCTGCCTCAGATACTTAAAAGATATTTAATGTGGGCCAGTCACTTTGCCTCTCTTAGCATGATTTTCCTCATATTTGAAATTGGGATAATGATAGAATCCACTTTACAGGCTTATTGTGAGAATCAAAGGAAATAATATGTGGAAATGCTATGCATAGCACACATACATGTATGTATAGATCTCTCTCTCTCCCTCTCTCTCTCTGTATATATATAATGTGTGTGTGTGTGTTGTGTGTTTATATACTGAGGAAGGAATTTATAATTTTCACATTAATTGATATATGTATAATGAATATACTAATAATTCAGTTTCCTCAAGAGCTGCCTTTTCCAACTTGGGAGTCAGACTCACAATGCAGCTGAACTGATCAATCAAACTGTGACAGGGCTCACAATCACTGGCATCCTTCTGCCTGCACATCTGAAGTGAAAAGATTAAAAAACTGTAGAATGTGTTCGTGTCACAGAACTCTGGTTCTGAGCTTTAGGGGAGGAGGTCACAGCCCTCAAAGACTTGATTCCAGAGTTGTTGTATCCCGAGACTTACAGGTATGATTGTTCGTAATCTACTTTCCTCCCTCCTTCCCTAGCTGTGGTTTAAGTATATAACCTGTGCTTTCACTGCAGCTAGGAGAACATTCCTCTCTCTGAAATGGATTAATTAAACTACCTGATACCTGGCACTCCTGTTTCTAGGCCTGCTTTGTATGGCTCTGAGCATTCTCAGGTTAAAGACTGACTCAGTAAAAATACTGTTGACAATATGTATGTCTAGACATATCTATATGTATGGACATATACACAGACATACATATGTAATAATTTATCACCATGATCATATTTTCATCCTTGAAAGTCCCTGAGATAAGTTTGGATTTTTTTAGTCAACTCTCTTGCTAAATTTTTTAAAAATAGTAACACTCTTCATTGCTTCTCTCTACTCTATGAGACAACACTGTTCATAATGATCCTGTTAAAGTTTATATGAACAAGTTTATATTCCAACCCAGTGTTATCTTTGGCTGCCAACTCTGTTTACTTGGCAAATACATAAAATATTTTCCAACTATAGGGTTATCTGGGCTTTGGTTTTCTTGATTTGGTCATAGATTTATAGTGATTAAACTTCTGTTTAAAATTATTATAGTTGATGTTGATGCCATTTCTGATGTGCATTTCCCATTTCTATTTGCTTATTAATAGTTCAGTATTGAGTTGTTTCAGTTATACAATACAAATTTTTCTCCATTATCATTCTTTCTTCTTTCTTTTTACTATGTTTGCTGATTTCTACTCTAATCCTTAAGATGTGTTTTTAGTGGTTTTTCATTAAAGCCCCTTTAGATCCTTCTATGAATAATAGAAGAATAAGCAGGCAAGTTTCAACATGTATACACTGTCATTAATCTTCTTCCTTTGCCAGTTCAAAAGTCTGTGATGCTGTGAGAACAGAAGAAAGCAACAGGAAAGGCTAAGAGAAATTGTCAACTGTTTAATTGCTGTTCTGTTCAGAAACAAGGAACAAGTAAGGTTTGAGAGGAAGAATTGAGTGGAGGCCCACCACAGGAGAGAAGTTCATTGTGAAAGGGGATAAGAAAAGGCAAAGAAACAAGTATTTATTAAGTATCGACTATGGTCCAAGCACTGTGCTAATTGTGGGAGATATAAATAGAGGTAAAAAGAAAGACAGTTCCTGCCCTCAACATGCTTTCATTCCATTCACGGAAGAAAACACACAAAAGGGAATTGAAAAGGAGAGAAGTGGGAGGAGGTGAAGTCAAAAGCATGTGCAGGAGGCATATGAAGTTCAATCTAAATAATAAAGTTATATATGAAAGTCTGGGATCAAAAAGATTTATGTAACATTGGAATTTTGGAAGAAAATCAAGAATTGGAGAAAGGAGCCAGAAGAACTAGCCAAAGCATGGCCAGTCTGGACCAGCCCCCAAGATGGGGACCTCCAGGAAGGAATACTCCAAAAGCAGAGAGTCTGGTATGCCTACATTGTGATACATGAAATCAAATTGAAGAAAATCATGTCAATTTATGTCACATGATGCAGGAAGACCCCATAACTCTCAAATGGGAAGAAATTCCAGCTGATGAGATTCCTGCTAGAATAATATTTTTTTTTTCAAAACAAGGGTGGCATCGACCAAATAGCTTTGAGATTCACTTCCTAACAACCAAAATATTGATAAATATTTTGAATGAGAAACAAGAAGATACTAAAAGCAGATCTTCCACAATGAAATTAAGATGGTACTCAGTCAGACAATGAACATTTGTTAATCACCTACTATGTGCCACTGACTTACCACTGTGTAAGTGTTGGGTATACAAAAAGAGACAAAAAGACAGTCCCTGACCTCAAAGAACTCACAATCTAATGAAGGCATATATATATATATGCACAAAGAGAGGTATCTCAGAGCTTTTTTTACTCAGGGAATCAGAGATCAAGAACAACATTTCTACAGATGTACTGTCATAGAAATAACTCTAAGTTTATTACATGTCTGAAATACAGGACAATAAATTTTTAAATAGGATTTCTCTGGGAACAGATTATCATTAGAGAGGAATGTCTGCTATATTCCCTGAGTTCCAGATCTGGAACTATGGCTTTATAAAGAAGTTTTTGGAAGCATGGTTTGAGATTTGGAAAACATCTAAAGGGCTGACTCTGGAGATAAAATTGAAAATAGATGGACCTGGAGGTGGAGCCAAGATGGCAAAGTAAAAGCAGAAACTTTCTTGAGCCCCTTCTCCAACAACCTCCAATACTTGTAAAAAAAAATGACTCTAAACAAATTTTAAAGCTACAGAGAAAAACAAATCTGCTGAAAGCAGCCTGGCAGGCCTATAGGAGGGGTTTATTGCACCAGGCTGGGAGCCAAGCACAGTGCCATGTGAGCCATTCTGGCCCAGACTCACTGCCCAAACCAGCAAGAGCAGACTTCAGGAGAGTGAATCACTGGCAGCTGTGGCAGTTTCCAGACTTCTCAACCCATAAAGGCCGAAGAGAAAGTAAAAGGTCAATGGTGAACCCTGTTAATCCAGGGTGGGAGGAAATCAGAGTCTGACCCCTGCCCTTGGGGTGGCAGAGGTGGCTGCCTCCACAGCTCCTGGCCTACAGATCCTAGAGGGACCAAGGGACCATTCAAAGGGTAATCTCTCTTGCTTTGACCTACTTGGATCTGGGTCTCAGTCTTGAGTGGTGGTCCTGGAGTGAGGAACCTTAGTATGTGACAGCTTGTGGTGTCCATAGAGAGAGTAACCTCCTCATAGCTTTGACAACATTTGCAACCCAGAAATTTGGGACACAGCTCTCTCCATCTGGAAGCAGAGTTCTAACATGGCAAATAGCTCATAAGTCAAGTAATTGGCTGACAAGAAGAACAAACAGAGGAAGTGCAATCAGACTATAGAAACCTTTTTAGGGGACAAAGAGAACTAGAAGAAGACCAAAAAAATCAAAACGTCTGCATCAAAAGCTTCCAAGAAAAATACAAACTGGTTGCAGGCCATGGAGGAGTTCAAGAAGGATCTTGAAAATCATGTAAGAGAAGTAGAGGGAAAATTGGGAAGAGAAATGAGAATGATGCAAGAAAATCATGAAAAGCAAGTCAATAGCCAGACTGAAGAAAATAACACCTTAAAAAATAGACCAACTCAAATGGCAAAAGAGGCCCAAAAAGCCAATGAGGAGAAGAAAGCCTTAAAAAACCGAATTGCCCAAATGGAAAAGGAATTTCAAAAGTTCACTGAAGAGAATAATTCCTTCAAAATTGGATTGGAGCAAATGGAAGCTAATGACTTTAGGAGAAATCAAGATACTATTAAATGGATCCAAACAAATGAAAAAATAGAAGACAAAGTGAATGATCTCATTGAAAAAACCACTGACCTAGAAAATAGATCCAGGAGAGATAATTTAAAAGTTAATGGAATACCTGAAGGCCATGATTAAAAAAAAGAACCTAGAAATCATCCTACAAGAAATTCTCAAGGAAAATTGCCCTGATATTTTAGAACCAGAGGGAAAAATAGAAATTGATAGAATTCACAAATTGCCTCTTGAAAAAGATACCAAAAAGAAAACTCCTAGGAATATTATAGCCAAATTCCAGAGTGCCCAGGTCAAGCAGAAAATATCACAAGCAGTCAGGAAGAAATAATTTGATTATTAGGAAACACAATCAAGATAACACAAGATCTAGCAGCTTCCACATTAAGGGAGCAAAGGCCTTGGAATATGATATTCTGGGGGTCAAAGGAGATAGGATTAAAACCAAGAATCACCTACCCAGCAAAACTGAGTATAATGCTTGAGGGGAAAATATGATCATTCAATGAAATAGAGGACTTTCAAGCATTCTTGATGAAAAAACCAGAGCTGAACAGAAAATTTGACTTTCAAATACAAAAAGCAAGAGAAGCACAAGAAGGTAAACAGGAAAAAGAAATCATAAGGAACTTATTAAAATTGAACAATTTACCTTCCTATATGGAAGAATGATCATTGTAACTAATGAGACTTTTTCTCAGTGTGAGGATAGTTGAAGGGAATATGTGTGTGTGTGTGTGTGTGTGTATGTACATGTATACATAGACAGAGGGCACAGGATCAGTTGAATATGAAGGGATGATATCTAAAAAATAAAATTAAGAGGTGAGAGAGGAATATATTGGGAGAAAGAGAAAGGGAGAGATAGAATAGGGTAAATAAGGTAAGAGAAAACTTACAATGGAGGGGAAGAACAAGAAGGTGAAAGGCAATGGGTCAACCTTACTTTCAATGAATTTGGCTCAAGGACGGAATAACACACATAGTCAGTTGGCTATCTTACCCTACAGGAAAGTAGGGGGTAAGGGATTAAGATGGGGGATGATAGAAGGGAGGGTAGATTAGGGGAGAGGGTAGTTAGAAGCAAACACTTTTGAAAAGGGACAGGGTCAACGTAGAAAATAGAATGTGGGGGGGCGGGATAGAAAGGAGGGAAAGGGATTCTTTCACAATGTAAGTACTATAGAAACGTTTTGTGTAACTACACATTTGCAACATATATTGAACTGCTTGTCTTCCCAGTGGGGGTGGGTGAGGAGGGGAGAAGGAAAAGAATCTGGAAATCAAAGTTTTAGAAGCAAATATTTTTTTAAAGAAAATAGATGGACCCTGCTCTAACAGAAAAGAACAAAAGAAAAATTAAAAGTTCAACGTAAGTCGTAATAATACATATGAAAGTCTGAGAGTGACTGAAAAGACGTAATGTAACATTAGAATTTTTCTGTTCTTTGCTATTGTTTCTCTCTGTTTATTTTTTCTGTAACTATTTGTAGTGAATTTATCTTCAGATAACTAAAAACAGAACTAGATACCTAGTTCCTGGACATAACATTGTTTCCAGGTAGTAGTAACAGAAAAGAATTTAGGTCTCTCTCCAATATCAGTCAAGGCTTCGTGCTACCCTGAAAATGGAGAGATGGTTGTGGTCACTAGAAAGAAACCTGAAAGAGTACCACCATTTAAGGAAGATCTGGATTATTTATGGAAACGAATAAGCACATCGGTTGCATTGTGGGATTGTAGAGACATTGCAGTTAGGATTTGTCTCTTTAAAGATAAGGTATTGCAAAAATATCCCATTCCAGCTCTGAGGGTATTTACTATAACCTCTATAGAATACCTCCCTGAACTAATTTTTTTAACCCCATGAAAAAGTATGGTTACATCAATGCAGGTTTTCACTTTCTGCTTAACTCTTTTTAGACAAACCCCAAATTAAGTGTTACCTTATTTGCCTATTATTTTCTGCTATTGTCAAAATGGTAGAAACACAGAGAGGTTGTTTAGATTGTTTTAAGGAATTCTCTCTGACTTTTATAAATTGTTCACCTGAGATTCTAGACATCATTTCTTAGCACACTATGTACCTTCTCATTTTCTTGGGAAACTATGATGAATCACTCCCTTAAACACAAAGTCATAGCAATTTAATACCATAAAACTCAAAGGTGTCAGGAACCACCGTGATGTTTATACTCATAGAAGGACAGTTTTTTTTTTCTTTTTGAAATGTTTTCTTTGATTAATTGTCCAACGAGTAACTAACCAGTTCTTTCTTCAGTTTTATGTGTCACAATCTATTTCTCCACATCGACAACCAGTTTTTGCGATCTTTGTGCCATTTCCCCTCAACCATCATTTTCTCTTTCATATCCCCAAGTAATATGAGTCACTATATGACTGCCTCTGAGTTTTTTCCCCCATTTTCCACCAGCTGTGATTATAAGGAAGGTACATGATGTAGGAACTCATTTTGTGAGTGTCTCATTTGAGGAACATTTCTCCAAAAATAGCATAGGTAACATGAAACTAAGAAAATTATTATCATTTTGTTCATTTTTATCTGTCATGATAAGAGAGAGAAGATAAGTAACTGTCTCTTACCTCTTGTACTTTACTTCCATTCCAAAGTTTAGTTATCCAAGAACTTGTTAGCTAGTTCCAAAATTTCCAGTCAGAAGCAAGCTTGCACATACACACACACACACACACACACACACAGGCATGCATGCACCTGATAAACTCTATTTGTTTTATTCTTCTCATTCAGTAATGAACCCAAAAAAATTGACTCGTGAAACTTTTGCATCCTCTCAAGCAGAATTACTATCTTTTGTGCTCTTCCTTCAGGAAGAAACACATGTGTAGAGCACAACTCAAAGTCAAAGGAGGCTCATACCATGTAACTAATAAATTATGGAATTGGAAATAAAGAAAATCAACATTTGTTATGTTCTCAGTACTGTTTTTTTCTTTTGATTTTTTTATATGCCCAGTGCTTAGCATAGCATCTGACAAATAGTAGGCACTTAATAAGTATAAACTTGATTTGACTTTAAGGTTCAAGGTGATGCTTAATCTAGGGTTGTTTTTGTTTGTTTGTTTGTTTTCCTGTGCCTTTCCTTTTCATTTGCATGGAAGACCAAAAAACAACAACAAAAACCCAAAAACAAAGAATCTCAGAGGTGAGAAAATTTTACTATTAATCACCATAGGAGAACACATCACTGTCTAAAATAGTAAAAGAAAGAATCAAAAATTCTGTCACCATGCTCAGTGCACAGAAGTGCACTGAGATACTTATTGATTTATTAACTCATAATTACAAACAAATGTATATATATATATATATATATATATATATATATATATATATATATATATATATATTGGAAACATCATCCTCAGGTCTAGCAGCAGAGACTGGTAACTGTTGGGATTGAAAACATAAAGACAAGAGTACTCAAGGGATGTTTCAGGAACAGTGAGCCTGTCATAGAAAGGAGGGCTCAAGAGGACAGATAAGGGACTGAAATTTAGGATGACTATTGCACAGTTGAGGAAGATGAAATATTTTGGACTTCATGGGAAAGATCAGTATGCAAAAACATTTGGGAAACCAATAATGTCAGACTTTTTCTTTCACCTTCCTGTTACTTGGATCATACCCATTTTCCCATGAAGATGGAAAAAATGATTTCTATTTGCATTCCATTTGTATTCAAAGGTCACTATTTTTAGAGAAACATGCTTTGGGGGATAACAAGACTTCCCAGACAGTATCAGGAAGGTAGCCTGGACTAGCTACAAAGTCCACTGTTTCCTTGGAGACCCTTAGATGGATCCATCTGGGATGCCCCTCATCACATCTGTGGAGATCACAGCACTTCCTGGTAGGATCAGGGAGATAGACTGGGATGTGGTTCTGTTGCCCACTGCTTCCTTTTGGGGATCCTGAGGAAGACCCATATGATGTACCCCTCAAAACAGCAAACCCCTTCTCACTGAAAAAACTCAGAGAGTGTGTAGAAGAAAGTGTTTATTAAGCTTCAGGCAAGGAAGCAGGTGTGGTACTCACTAAGGACACACCCCCACTGATACAGAAGCAGGAATGAGGGTCTATAAATCCTGTCCTTCCTGGTAGACTTAGGGTTAGTTAAATTCATCAAATTCCTTATTTTATTTCCTTCTTTATATGTATATATTCTAATAGATTTATAGTCAAATTCCTCAAAGGTTAATCAAATTCCTCAAACTCTTCACTTTATTTCCCTCTATATGTTCTACATTCTCTTAATATATGCAGATTATATGTAGATTACAGAAGTCTGGTAGGGGGGATACTTGAGACCTGACCTCTTCTAAGGTCAGAGCTGTGTGCCTCACCCCCACCTTTCTAGTTCTTGATGGCCATTGTCATAGTTCCAGGAAGGCTAGGGTTTTAGTAAAGTAAGATAAGGAGAGCTTCCCCACAGCTATTGATTATCTTCAATAACTTTTGTGGGAGTAAAACAAGATACCATTGATACCCTCCTCTTACACTAACAACTTCAATATTTAGCAGGGGGAAAAAATACTGCTGCAGGAAAAAAATACCTTGATTTCCACATGCAATTCAAAGCAATTGTTCCTCAAAACATTTGTTTCTTCCCCATTTAAAGGAGGTATTCTGAGCAAAGTTTTCTGAATGGCTGTTAATAGTCAGTCACCAGAATTTTTAAAGTACTTACTATATACCAGGAAGAGTGCTAAACACTGGGAATAAAAGACAAAATCACAGTTCTTGCCTTCAAGAAGTTTAGGTGTTAATGGAGAAGAGAACTATGACTTTCCCTGTTTCTGCAATCTATTTCTGTAGCCCTAGATAGATCATCAATAAGAAGAACAGAAAAAACGAGAATTTGAATCAAACAATATGACATAGGATAGAAACTATAACTACGTATGTACACTGGCTGAGACACTTAATGGCTCCAACATCTCTTACCAATATTGGAATTACTGGACACACACACACATACACATGCACAGCTTTTTTAAGCCAGGGAGGGGAGGGGAGGGAGGGAGAGAGAAGAGAGAGAGGAGAGAAGAGGAGAGAAAAGGAAAGGGGAGGGAATGGGAGGGGAGA
This sequence comes from Pseudochirops corinnae, assembly GCA_028646515.1. Taxonomy (NCBI): domain Eukaryota; kingdom Metazoa; phylum Chordata; class Mammalia; order Diprotodontia; family Pseudocheiridae; genus Pseudochirops; species Pseudochirops corinnae. Next base: position 201,384,815 of record CM053590.1, on the reverse strand, counting down.
AGAGGGAAAGAGGGAGAAGGAGGAGAAAAAGGAGGAGGAGGAGCAAAGATTGATTTTTAAACAATAAATACAACTTTCATTTCTACAGCATTTTTGCTTGCCCTACCTCATCTGATTCTCACATCAAAACTACTAGATTGGCAATAGAGGCATTTTTATCCCCACCTTTTATAGATGAGAATTCGAAGATTTGAAAGGTTAAAGTACCTTCCCAGGATCTCATAGTAATAGATAATCCATTAAAAATGAAAAGAAAAGCAAGGCAGTTTTGGAAATTTCACACCAAGCTCAGCATTAATGGCATCAGGCATAATCAAACTGAATTACTGCCTCACAATAAATACCAGAGTTGAGATGTAAACCCAGGACTTCCAACTCCAAGGCTAATGTTATTTCTAATAAGCTATGGTATTTTATTTCTCTAAGAGCTTCAACTGTGAAATTAGCTAACGTTTACTGAAGGATACATTTCAAACCAAAATAACCAAATCACTCTCAAATACATACATATTCAGTTTAGGGGACCAAATTCTTCACTTTCAAAATACCCTCAAGCATTCTTTGCAGAGACTGGCATTACAACCAACATTGAAATTGACACCTGGGACATCTTGGCAGGCATTGAATTGAATAGCTTGGAGAGAAATGGCCCACAGCTGTCTCTATGTAGATGTGTCTGACTCTTTCCCATTAAACATGTAAAAAACAGAGGGTCCACTAATTGGGAATGATAATCAGCAACTACCTTCAGGTCACAACTTTGGAAGTTAATTCAGTTTGAGTATGCCTGATGCCATCAGTGTTGGTTATGGGGATATATTTAGATAAACTAGTATTTCTGTTTATTTTCTAATAGAGTATCTTATTGACTTCTTCAAAAAATTTTCTTATGTTCAAAATATTGATCTCAAAAATTATCACTCAAGAATAATGCACAATGTTATGAATAGATACTAAAACTTGTCACTCAGAAATACCGTATCAGTGGCTAAAATATCAGATGACTCTCTGAAAACCTTAAATAGTATACAAAGAATTTCTTTTTTTTAATGAAATTTTTTCAAATTCTAGATGGCCATTATTTTTAAAGTACTACTAATATGCCTCATTTTTTATCTCTAGGTCTTGCTTCAATTTTTTAAAAAATAACTTGACACTGACTGACCTTCATCTTAAGATATTAACATAATATTTAATAACCAAGGAAAAAACCTAAACATACACACAAAAAAACAGCAATCATGAAACTCTTCAGCTAAGAGACAGCATGTGAGTTGAGGCTTCAAAGGAGCTTAAGATTCTAAAGGAAGTGGTGAAAGGGAAATGTATAGTGAAGTCCATACAAAGACAGTGGCCGGAAATTGAACATTGAGATGAAGGAAATTTAAGTAGGTCAGTTTGACTAGACTGTATATGGAAGCATACTGAATTCATCTGTACTTGCCTAAAAATGCAGGTATTTCCAGCTGGGGAAGATAATCCTACCATAGGATATTGGGACTTTGGTCTATTTCCTGCTTTCTTTACCAGCCCAACCATTTCCTTCATCCTAGCATATCCCCCCCCCCCCCAAAAAAAAGTAATGAATAAATTAAACTTATGTGATTTTTTTGCTTCAGGTTATTCTTGAATTTTATTGATGTTCTGGTTACTGCATAAATTGTTTTAATCTAATTTAACAAATTATGTAAACAGTTATTTAGTAATTTACTGGGGGTGTAGATGAAAGAGTCCTTGAACATTAGCAAGCCTGAATGGCTTGTGAAATGTATCTGTGGAATAAATACATAAATTCATGAGATTTCAAACCCACTGAAGTATGATTAAAATAAACTTATAGGAACAAATAAAGGTACAGATATAATAAAACTCCCTGCCCTTAAAGAGCTTGCAATCTCTTACCACATTTTTGCCAATCAACAAGTATATAAAACTCCATTGTCCTTTAAGCAAGGAGCAAACCTTTGTCAAGGATCTACCATTTTCTGGGGCTGAGTTAGGTAATGTCAATATGAATGTTTCATTCTTTTGACTTTCCTTCCTTCTTTTATTGCCTATGATTTAAAAAAAAATATTCTTCAGTGAATCTCTTTTTTCCCTTCCCTTCCCTTTCCTCTCTCTCTCTTTCTCTCTGTCTCTCTGTCTCTGTCTGACTGTCTGTCTGTCTCTGTCTCTGTCTCTCTTTCTCCCTCCTCTCTTTCATTGGGAAGAAAAACAAAACCTTTCCAACAAATGGCAAGTCAAACAAAATAAATCTCTACATTGGTTATGTCCAAAAAAAATCTGGGTCTTTCTGTATTTTGGCTATTATTCTGTAGATGGGCAGCATGTGCTTCATGATCAATCTTCTGGAAATGAAGTTGATCAGTGATCAGAGACCTTAAGTCTTCAAAATTGCTTATTTTTCTTTAAAATTGCACAAATTATCCTCCTAGTTCTTATCGATTTACTCTAAATCAGTCATACAATCATCCCACATTTCATGGAAAGTATCTCTTTAGTAATTTCTTACTATTATTCCATTACATCCATACACCAAGATATCCTTATCAATTTTCTTAGTTTCAATTTTTAGCCAATAAAAAAAAAACACTAGGGATACAAGGATAATAAATAACTCTTACTCAAAAAGAACATTTTTAATGTAGTACAGGATAGTGTGTATGTATGTCTGCATATATGTATACATACATCCAGGTGTGTTTATATGTATATATGTATGTATGTGTGTGTGTACATATGTGTATGTATAGAGAGGAAAATGGCATGTCTTTAATACAAGATAGTTTAAGGTGGCATGGTTTAGACCTTGAGCCTATTGTAGAGGTGGTGCTTGAAGGCAGACAGGAATTTTGAGTTAGAGATGAGGTAGAAGTGAAATATGTCCTTGAGAAACTGTAGGTGAAAAGGTTAAGAGAAAGGAGATGAAATACTGTGTGTGGGGAACAGAGGGAGGCCAGTTTGGCTGGATCATAGAGTGTAAAAGGGAGAGTAATGAAGAATGAGACAGGGAAGATAGGTTATGGTCAGGTTGGGAAAAGTTTTACCATATTTAATAAGTTGAATTTAGAGAAACTATGATGTAAGACAGATAATAGTGTGTCCAAAAATTCACAAAATTCAAGCATAAAGGCAAGCAGTTAAACCCATAGTTTCAGATGACTATGCTCAAATGCACAAAATGGGGATAATGTTTCAATAAAACACAAAAAGGAATCTATTAAGAACTTACCCTTTGCAAGACACTGTACTTAGGACTAGGGATTTAGCCAGGAGTGGAAAAAGATTACCTTCTACATGCCTTGCATTTTGTTAAGTGCTGGAGATACAAAGAAAAGCCAAAAAGGGTGCCTAAAAAGTAATTCAATTAGTAGGAAATCATTTATTGTGTTAATTCAGTTAGGAATTCCTCATATTGTTTGGTAAAGAACTGTACTATGAAGGGGAGAAATAAGGGTAGACCAAATTTCCTGTCCTTAACAAACTTCTAGTCTAATAGCAAAACTATAGTATCCATAGAAGTTGGTCATCTGTCTGAGAGCTAGTGTGGCTTCAGAAAGCACTGAGTAATGGCTGATACGGCAGGAGAGGGGAGGATGGTGTTTGCTGCCAAACAACTCCAGGAGAAATGCCAGGAGAAGAACAGAGGTCTGTACACAACGTTTATTGATCTGACCAAGGTCTTTGCTACTGTACGTTTTGAGATCTTACAGAAAATTATGTCAAAATATGGTATCATTCATCAATTTCACTACAGCTTGCTTACCCAGGTTCTGCATAATGAACAACGCTCATTCACTTTCCTAGTCACCAATGGAGTGAAGGAAGGCTGCGTACTTGCTCCTGTGATTTTTATTTTATTTTTTTTAGCCTTTTCCCCTAAATGCTTTATTTTTTCTAATTAAATATAACATTTTTAAACATTTAAAAAATGTTCAGTTCCAAATTCTCTCTTTCCTTCCCCTCCTTCCTCATTGAGAAAGCAAGCAATTTGATATCGGTTATACAGGTGCAGTCATGCAAAACATATTTCCACATTAGTTATGTTGTGAAAGAAAACACAGACAAAAAATAAATAAGAAAAATAAAGTTTTTAAAAGTATGCTTCAATCTGCATTCAGACTCCATCAGTTATTTCTCTGGAGGTGAATAGCATTTTTCAACATGAGTCCTTTGGAAATGTCTTAGACTGTTGTATTGCTGGGAGTAGCTCTGATTCACAGTTGATCACCTTACAATATTGCTGTTGCTGTGTATGTATGTTCTTCTCACTTCACTTTGCATCATTCATGTAAATTTAAGTAGCTTTTTTTGGCTGAGGTATTTCCCAAGGTAGAACACTTGTTCCACTTCCAATACCTCCCTTCCAAAAGTTTGTGAGGAATTCTCTCCAAATGCACATACAGAATTCAGGGGAAGGTGGGTTCAAGTTTAGAGAATATATGTTCTAATTTTTTTTTGGCGGGGGGGAACTCCTATGCTTTTTAGCATGATGTTTTCAGTAATGTTGTCAGATGCCTTCAAGGACAAACAAAGCATCAAAGTCAGCTACCACACTGCTACCAAATTATTTATTTTGAAAAGGCAACACACCAAGACTAAAGTGGAGGGAGAGTTGGAGCATGATTTTCTGTTTGCAGATGATTGTGTACTCAATGCAACTTCTGAAACTGAGATGCAACAAAGTATGGATTGATTTTCTGCTGCTTTTGCTAATTTTGGCCTAACAATTAAAACAAATAAAACAGGTTGTCTACCAGCCAGCACCATACCATCCATATATGGAGCTATCAGTTACAGTAAATGGAGAAATTATGACTGTCGATAAGTTCATTTTGTTGGCAGTATATCTTCCAGGCATGTCCACATAGATAATGAGGTTGATGCATGTATTTCCAGAACTAGTTCAGTGTTTGGGAGACTACAAAGGAAAGTGTCAAAGAGAAGAGGTATTATACTGACTACGGTGCTGACTTCATTCTTGTATGCTTGTAAACATGAACAATATAGCAACATCATGGCAGGAAACTGAATCACTTCCATTTAAACTATCATAGGAAGATTCTGAATATCATCTGGCAAGATGAGTTACTGGACACTGAGGTCCTTTCTCCAGCTGAACTGCCAAATATTCAACTCTATTGCAGAGAGTACAACTCCAATGGGCTGACCATGTTGTTCAAAAATCAAACATAATATTTGCTTAAAAGACAATTTTATGGCAATCTCCCACAAGGCAAGTGCTCACATGGAGATCAGAAGAAATAAAACAGGAACTCTTTGAAGGTCTCTCTGAAGAACTTTGAAATCACTTATGTGTTACTGGAAATGCTGGCAAAGAACTGCCTAACATAGCATGCTTACATCAAAGAAGGTGCTGTGCTCTGAGTGAAGCAGAATTGTAGTAGTTCAAAAGAAACATGAGCTACACAAATTTAGAGACATCTCTACCCCAAATGTTCTTACGGACTATTTGTGTCCTACCTGTGGTAGAGCACAATGAGCTCACATTGGTCTTATCTGCCACAATTAAACACACTGTGCCATTACACCAACATACTGATGTCATTTTTGTCCTCTTTGAGAATGAAGAACAAAGTACTCTGAACCAGCCCCTGCTACATAAAGTATAATGTCAAAGTACAGTAGGGTTATGGTTGAGTGCTAACTTGGTTCCAAGGAGGAAAGTCTCATTTTTCCCATGCAGGATTACAGATATATTAATAGAGGAGACTACATCTCACTAGAAAATTGAAAAATGAATAGAAATCAGAGGCAGAGATGGAGTTAAATTATAAGGAGAGAGATTCACAGGAGCTATTTAAGGAAAATAAAGAGGTGGGGGAGGCTTGTATATTTGGGTAGAATTAATCCAACAGGAATATTCTAAGAAACAGCTGAAAATCAAAGGCATGGTCCTCTTCCCTTTCACTACCCTCCCTCAAAAAATGAGAAATCAAGTTAATTGAATGCTTAATAGCTGCATTGAGAACATGACAATAGACAAACTTCTGAAGAGTCTGTGATTGTTACTTACAACTAGGCTAGTTTCCATAGAAGTGATGAGGTCATCTTATCTCAGGATTATAAACACCTATATTCTCTGGGTACATTTGATTCATTCTTTATGTAACCCAGTTGATAAGAAAATTGGACTATATCTTTTAGCTTGTTTTTTTTTTCTTTTTTTCAGACACTTGAAATTTTTCTTAATTTTATTTTTGTTCAAGATTTATGTCGAAGTGTTCTGTCTATACTTTATGCTCTCATCTGCTTTTCCTTGTAAGAATTATAGCCTGAAAGTTGCTTATGGCCTCATTTTCTTTCCTTTTCACTTCAAATAAACAATCCTTGGAGAGTAAACAGTAGCACTGGCTATTGTTCTAATTCCTTGCTTTCTCTGCACTCAGCAAAAATTGTGATATAAACACTTCCATCATACACATGGGAACAAACAACCAAATGGATAACTAGAGGATTTCTGCTACTGTTGTGAGGGGAAAAAAAAAAGAATAAGAAAGGTATCTTTCTTAGACAATTTAAAAATTTTTTTTGTTTAAGTTTGAGATAGTCTAGTGTTTTTTAAAGCATTTATTAAGTGTGACTCCCTGTTTGTAAACACCATGTACTTCAATACTATTCAACAGAGGGATATATCACTTTTTTCAGGTAGGATCAAGGAGGTCTTCATCAAGGATGTATCTTTTGAGCTGGACCTTGAAGCATTCATAGGAATTGAATCACTGATCACAGCCCGTCCATATCTCTCTATCCAGTGTGATTCTTGTTTATGCCTCTCCAAAAATTCTCCATCGTGGCTCTACCCAATATTTTGGGGGCCTTCTGATGTCTTTCTTCATAGTCCATGAATAGTAGAATAGCACCTGCCTTTTCCATATATTCTTCTTCAGTCACTAAATGAGTAACCAATCTCCTTTTAGGTCATACAAGTCTCTTTAATGAGATCTTTTCTACCACTTTTCATGAGCAAGTCAGTTTTAATAATATGTTAATGGTACTTACACTCGCTTATGCAACTTTACTTATGTTGGTGCATTGAAAAAACAACCATTTCATTGCTGGCTCATGACTACTTTATTCTATAAAGAAATGTAGTTACATTACTCATATTAAGTTTTGAAAATTTTAAAACTACATAGCACCTTAGTGTTCATAGATTAGTATATTCATCACTTGAGTTCTGATTTATTTTCCTCACCTGATCATTTGTGATTTGGTCAAAAATTCTGACCCAGGCCCATAGGAATGCTTAATTAGACTTAGGTAGACAAAATATGGTTATCTGAATGTGTGTTCAAAGTAATCACCTTACTGAACCACACTTTTATTGTGGTACTAATTTTTACCAAAGGTGTGCTTTCATTTCCTGAACCACATTACAATATTTATAAAGATATTTTGGATTTTAAGCCAAGAATCCATTTGTGGACAGCATTTCATTCTTTTGAATAACTTACAGAAAGTCTTCACCCTATCTCCTGTGGTATCACGTTTCTTTATATTTAAGGTAATAAAAATAGAATTAAGATTGCATGTTTCCCCTACTAATTCTGGAGTAGAAAAAGAAAGAGAGAGAGAGAGAGAGAGAGAGAGAGGGAGAGAGAGAGTACCTATACATATTTAATGTGCATTCCTTCATTTTAAATTGCTACTTTGCTATATTCTAACTTTTGCATAATAAAATAAGCCTGTAAATTTTTTCTACTGAATCTGAATAAAAAGTTTTGTGCAAAGTACTTAAGAAAACTTTTGTGATTGTAAAATGTCAGGACATCATAAAGCATTTTTCTAAAGCAGAAAGATGAATATTTGAATAACTTAGAACTAAGGATTTTAAAATCAAGATTCAGAATATCAATGCAATGTTGCTATCCAACATGGTTACTGTTGTAGTTTTATACCACAGATAGAATTTCTAATAGATTTTCCTACTTTAAAAGTAGACACAAAAAAAGACACTGCCCTTTTAAAAGTATCTGATAAAGTGAGACAATAAGGCCTACCCTGGGACAACTGGATTTAATTGATGACATAGTCGGACTGTAAAAAGCAGAATATGCTTTTTCACATGGAAATACTGATATTGGCTTTAGGATTTCTCCATGAAATAGACTATATTGTCTGGATATTAAAATGTTTTCCACTCCAGTTCTTTTCTGCTTTCAAATAAACATGCTTAGTAAACATGTCAGAAGAACAGGGTCTAACATCACTCATGTTTTCCAGCATCACTTCTAACAAGCAAGAATGCAAGCAACATAAAAACCAATTGTTTTTTTTTCTTTTCTTTTACTTCTATTGATACTTTTGTTTTTATATCATACCACTTCCAAATATATTCCTGTCCTATTCTCCCAAAGCCTCCCCACATTTCGTCCTTCCCCTACCCTTTAAACTGAGGGTCTCACTTCTTAATTTACTAGGAGTAGGGGGGGAAGTGAGAACATGTACTATATAAGTTCTCTCTCCTCCTCTTATCTTTATCTCAATAACTCTTGACATCATCTCCCAAATTCCTCTTTCAAAATTTCTGATAGTAAGGTGTCCTTTTCCTTCCTCAGACCAACATCTCTACAAGCATCCTTGATCACACACCCTCTTGTCTTCTCAGTAGATTCTCTCATCCCTCTGCCCAATCTTTAACCTCTATGTACTAGTACCTTCCCAACATCATTCAAACATGTCTGAGTATCACCATATTTAAAAAAACATATATCATTATGCTTAAAAACTTTCACTACCCCCATTTCCCAAGTCGTCATTCTGTATCTCACTTCCTTTTCTCCTCCAAACTGCTAAAAAAAAAAAAAACACCTGTATAAGTAGAAGTTAGATATATAACAACATCTCACACCATGTAACAAGATAAACTTCAGGTGGGTACCTGACAGACATAAAGGGTGACATCATAAAAAAAAAAAAAAGAAAAAGAAAAGCAAGGAAAAAATTACATATCAGATTCATGGATAGGGAAAGTGTTCATGATGAAGGAAGATTAGAATAAGTCACAGAAGGGAAAATAGACACTATTACATGAAATTTAACATGTTTTTGCATAACCGAAATCTTTCAAGGCAAAATTAGAATAGCGATGACAAAATGATAAAAAAAAAATCTTTGTAACAATTTTTCTGGAAATGATCTAATTTCTGGGCTATATGAGGAATTTATTTACATTTATAAATATTAAATTCATTTACTACTTGATGTGGATTGAAAGGGTATGAACAAGTACTTTTCAGAGGAAGAAAGCCAAGCTATCAATAACCATATGACAAAAGAACTCACCAATAATTAGACAAATGCAAATTCAAACATCTCAGAGGTCCCACCTCAAGATCTCTTGGACTGACAAAGTTGGCAAAAAGAAACAACACAAATATCAGAAGGACGGTATGAAAGTAAGTACATTAATGCACCAGTGGTGGAGCTGTGAGCTGATCTAGTCATGGAAAGCAAGTTGAAACTATGCCCCCACAATTACTAAACCCTTTAACTCAAGGAAACAACTACCAAAGAGATTAAAGAAAGAAGAAAATGACTTTTATACAATATGAAAGATAGTAGAATGATAGACAGATAGATAGATAGATAGATACATACATACATACATACATACATAGATACATAGA